>BMAU01008496.1:0-241857 GCA_019973935.1 Trichonephila clavipes
TCTTTCTTTGATGTTTTGAGAAAAAGTCCAATAAAACTGAACTAAAAGGATTGACAAGTGAAAGACCTTAATAAAGGGCGAAAAGCAAAGATACTTTTCACTAATATTACAGAAATGTTACTTGCTGGCAAAGCTGTCATATTTTGTTCAAGTAATTGTAGTTTTAATGAGCATTCATGATCGAGTGAGTGAATATTAACGTCGCACTGTTCAGCTACACGAGGGCTTTTAGAGACGGACCTCGTAATTTTGAACCATGGTTGACGAGGACGATACTTGAGCTGGCCTCTTTTAACTACCACACCATTCCAACAAGAGGACGTTTGAGCTCTTTACAGATTTAACGTGCACGTCTCCCTTTCACGACGGGTCTTTAGTGGTACTGGGCTCGAACTCGTGACACCTTTGGTGATCAACTAATAGCAAGTTGAACTTTTTCTTTCTTGTGTCTTTTTGACAAGTCGAACTGAACCGGTACACTTATGGCTTCATATTTCAGTTGATGGAGTTCTTTAGGAAGCAATTGAAAATTTTCCTTTCGTTTCATGTTCATCGTATTTCTCAATCATGAATAATATGCATCAGTTTCAACTTCCTTCAATACAGATCACAGATGCCCCACATCACCGCTGCCTGGTTATAGGTGTATTCAGAAAAAAATACGGATGCTCTAAAAAGGATTATGACGTTTTTCACTATGCTTTATATGTTTGAGATTACTCGTAAAAATAAATCTTAGCCAAATAATCCTTCAAAAATCAATCAATTCTTTTCCAAATATCGTAAAACTCTTCATTATTTACAATTTCCCTATGCGAAAAACAAATACATAAAACATGGGATGGAACTAATGTAGAAACCCTACCAGTAAATTTGAAGGTCAATCAAATAAAGGACCAGCAAATGTATTATGCTGCCTGGCTGAAAAGTAATCATGTCTTCTCCTTTTCTTTCTACAACTAATATACAGTATTTCAATAATAATTACAGTGATGAATTGTTTATCTTCTTATAATTTTTCTCAGGGTCTGTGAGTTTCGTTTTTTCTTTTAACGAGTAATATTTTATGTTAAAACAGAAGAACGCCAGATGATAAACATAAATTATATCAGTGTTGTTGTGTATTTCTTTTATTATGGAAAAAGTATTTTGTTTCACTTCTTTCCGGTTATTTTTTTAAAAAAATCATTAAATTTTCGATATGCTCGCGCCCCCCTTGCAGGGTTATCGCGCCCCCCCCCAGGGTGGGCGCCCCACACTTTGAGAAACACTGCTTTAGAGCTAATAAATTAATTAAAGATATTCCACTGTAAAATTAATTACGTCCACCGTTCACTTAAAATAAGTACTCAAATCATTTTCCAAGGTCTTCACCAACATACAAAAACATAAGACACTTAACTTTTGACAAACTATTTTTTCCGCTAAAATACTCATCATGGAACCCGTGCTGCCATATATCTTGTGGAAGATAGGATTTCAAAGAATATTCCTGCAAAGTATTGGTAGAATATTCCTTCTAATTTTGGTGTGGTGTGGTAGTTAGCAGAAGAGGGTGCCAGCTCAGGTGTCGTCCACGTCACTTGACCATGGTTCAAAATTACGTGATACGTTGCCAAAAGCCCTCGTGTAGCTGAACAGTGCGATGTTAATATTCACTCACTCATACACTCCAAAAAATACAGTAAAGTAGTTATAATTATTTTTATACTTAAAAACACAATATCTGCCTGTTCAATTAAAATTATAGCGTTATAATTAACTACTAACCACAAACAAATTTTGAAAATTTGTCCAAATGATGTAGTGTGAAAGAGAAAGTTTATTTACTTTAAGTGCTAGAACCGATAAAAGCATTTATTTTGAAAAAAGATCAATTTCTTACTACCAAATGTGCATAATAAAATCATAAAAAACAAACATTAAAATAAAGAGAGATTTATAACAACCTCTCCCTTCAAAACTTAGTTTTATTCTGAAATAAAAAAAAATAGGCATTATTCTGATCACAGGAATTAATTAGAAGCTGGCCCATTGCGTAGCCAAAACAAAAAAAGTTTTTCACAAACAAAAGATAGATATATGCTGTGGTGGGCTTTTTTGCAGCGCAAGCCGGAATTGTTCGTAGATGGCAGAAATTTTTCAAAATTACGTGACAAATATCGTTATATTTTGGACACTTTTAACAAATTTTTATAAATTATAGTCTATGCTGCAAAAAACCCCACCACAGCATATATCTATCTTTTGTTTGTGAAAAACTCTTTTTGTTTTGACTACGCAAGGGTCTCGATTCTAATTAATTCCTGTGATCAGAATAATGCCTATTTTTTTTTATTTCAGAATAAAACTAAGTTTTGAAGGGAGAGGTTGTTATAAATCTCTCTTTATTTTAATGTTTGTTTTTTATGATTTTATTATGCACATTTGGTAGTAAGAAATTGATCTTTTTTCAAAATAGATGCTTTTATCGGTTCTGGTACTTAAAGTAAATAAACTTTCTCTTTCACACTACATCATTTGGACAAATTTTCAAAAATTTTTCGTGGTTAGTAGTTAATTATAACGTTATATAAATTTAATTGAATAGGGAGATATTATATTTTTAAGTATAAAAATAATTATAACTACTGTACTGTATTTTTTGGAGTGAGTGAATATAAACGTCGCAGTGTTCAGCTACACGAGGGCTTTTGGTAACGTATCACGTAATTTTGAACCATGGTCAAGTGACGTGGACGACACCTGAGTTGACACCACATTCTCCTAACTACCACACCACACCAACTTAGAAGGAATATTCTACCAATACTTAGCAGGAATATTCTATGAAATCCACTCTTCCAAGATATATGGCAGCACGGGTTCTATGATGAGTATTTTAGCGGGGAAGCCGAATACTTTTGTAGAAGATATTGCGTTTTCAGCTGACGGCGTTTTCAGCGGATTGCAAAGATTATTATTTTTGTCCCGAAAAAAAATAGTTTATGTTAAAATTTAAGTGTCTTATGTTTTTGTATGTTAGTGAAGACCTTGGAAAATGATTTAACTACTTATTTTAAGTGAACGGTGTATATAATTAATTTTACAGTGGAATATATTTAATTAATTTATTAGCTCTAACGGATTAAATTTTCCAAAGTAGAGTATTTTGTTTACGTATATCCCTTAATTTGTAAATGTAGTGATCCAAAAAAATATTGTATGAAAAAAACTAAAGTAAATCATAATGCGGTTGGATAACGTATTAAAGTGCATTTCGCCCCTACACGGCGGCTCTTACAAACTCTAATAAAGCTCGAGCTGCGAAAGTAGCTAGGCATTTGCGAACTTGACTCTATCGTTAACATTTCGCTATGTTTTTTCATTGAATCGCCATTATAATTTAAGAAACGGAATTGCTTGCGAATATTACAATTTTAACATAAAATAAATACAACAGAAAGTAAAGTAATGTATTACACTTTCAGATATAAATTATTTACACTACTTCAAGCGTTCATTACGCAAAACTTTTAACAATGTGTTACTTTTGCTGAGCAGAGATCAGCTTAGAGAGGTATTTTGAAAAATCGACCCTCAAGAGTGTTACGAGGAATTATAAATAAAAAAAAAATTCCTTCTTATCAGCTATTAGATCTACAGACTTAAAATTTTACAAAGGTGTTTTTTTTTTTGTTTAGCTGAGATATGCAAAAAGCTTTTTTTGTTTAATTTGCAATTCACATAAAATTTAACTCATTAAAAACTTCTTTTTCCTTCAATCTTCTTTTTCCTTCTCAAAAAAGTGTTTATTCACTTCGCAGAATACAGCTAGAGTTAATGTGGGCTTTTCCATTTATTTTTATAATATAAACAGTAATAACTAATTTAAAATCGAGTTCTTTTTTTTCAGAAAATAACTATTGAAACATGAGAAAAGTAAATAACTGATTTGGAATATTAATGTATTATATGATTCGTTCACTTATATATGCTCATACTTGATTTAATGCAACAAAAGAATAAGAAAACATTTTAATGTTTTTTGGGAACATGTAGAATTCGTAGCCATGCAGATGTTAGTTTTGTAAAATAGAATATTTTCTGTAGTTATTGATATTTATGTAGATCAGGGGTGCCCAACACGCGGCCCGCAAGTTCATATGTTGCGGCCCGCCGACTCATTAAAAAAAATTTTAAGTGTCAGATTTTTAAAGTTTTTTCATTTTTAAATTTATTTGAGGGGAAATATATATATATATATATATATATATATACTATGTATTTGCTTGGAAGGGAGTGAAAGGGACGCATGACCTTTGACAATGCAGTTAAGAACTGTAAAATCATTAGGATTAAGACATGAACGGGAAATGTCGCGAATGGCAGCAACCGAATCAAAGAAAAAAGTTTGATTTAACTGCTAGCAATCGTTGAGAAAGAAGGCTCGCGAAATAAAATAATCCCTATTAAATAAAAATAATCCCTATTGAATAAATATAGTCCCTATTGAAATAAATAATCCCTATTTGAATCGGATATTGCTCACTATTTCATTGGTTTTTAATTTTATTTTCCCAGAACCCTAATTTTTTCTAAAATAAAAGTAAACTAAATTATATCTTATAAGAATAGCTATCTGCCAGTGAAAGGAAGGACCACGTAATTTTGAACCATGGTCAGGTGACGTAGACGACACCTGAGCTGGCACCTCCTCTCCGAACTACCACACCACACCAACGGGAGGACGTTTCAGCTCTCGACAGATTTAACGTGCATCGCTGCCCTACACGGCAGGTCTTTAGTGGTACTGGGCTTGAACTCGTGACAAGACAAGCCACGGTCCGATAGCTATACCACTCGTCTAACGCAGCCACTTCGCATTCCTAGATTGAATTAATTAAAAATGTTTTTTGAACACAATCCATTATTTCGTGTGAAATGGCTATTTACTGCAATTTTAATTTCTAAAATCATTTCTGTTTGCTCATGTTCGTAAGTTTTTGAGTTTTCTCACATTTACTTAAGATTGATTTAAAAACCAGCATATTTATTTTTACACACAGTTCATATAATTTAAAAAAGCTCTTTATTTTGTTTTCATTAATTTTTCTCTTGTTGAAAAAATGCCATGACGAAAATGTACGAAGGTTACTGTGAGAAATAATACTTGAAATATGACTGAAAATCCAGCTTTCAGATGATATTACAATTAGACTTCAGAATATAAATGTTGCAGAAAGAACAAAAAATATTTTCTTGATGTAGCACAAACTACATTATAGTAAATATATTGTAGTACTACATTACAGTATTTTAAAATCATGCAATAAAAACTTAAATTGCTAAACTGTCCCGATGTGTAACTGAGAAAAAAAATAGATATTACACCGCTGTTTGTAAAAAATGCTACACCATGAAGGAATCATCAGAATTAAATGAACTATGTAGCAAATATCAATTATTGGATGTTATGTAAAATATCAGTTTCAGCGTGTGTGGCGTGCGCAGAGCCCTTTGAACAGATGCTGAAAGCATATAAATAGAGGGCTGTAGCAGGACGTTGAAAATAAGAGAGATAAACGAGGACTAGCTCGGACGCTGACCAGTGAGGTTGAACTGCAAACGCTCTCCCTCTGCTACTACGACCGACCGCCACGTGGCATATTGATTCGGCAGTATCTTGTTATTTTCCCCTCCCCATATTGATAGTGCATCTATTCTCTACAGCCCTTGTCAGGGCTAACCTGCTTGAGCAGACACTGTAATTCTCCCCTATTTTTTGACCTGATAACAAATGGAAATGGATAATCGAAACGAACCCACGGATATGGACTTAATCGACTCGCCCAGACGAACACCAACTCCTCCACCTCTTTCGGCATGTGAGCAGATTTTACAAACCAAAGCCCAGCTGCAAAAGATGGAGACTTTCAAAAAGTTCAAGCTGGCCTGCATCGCTGAACTTCAAGCCATGCCCGATCACCACCCGGATGAGCCTTTCTACAGACGTGCCGTTTCGGAGCTTCAAGAAGTTGAAGAAACAATTAACTTGGCGGTAAGTGATTTAGCCTCATTTCCTCCTTGTGTTTCCCCTGGCTGCCCTCATCATGATTCAGGATTGAAAATTATTACGCCTAAAAACTCCCCAGATGTAACTCCTACTAAAAGAGTATTAAACCTTAATAGTAACAGGATTTCCAATAAACGAAAAGAAGAATCGGACTTTGAATATCCTCCTCTAAGGAAGACAACTAAAAAGCAAATTTTAAATATTCCAAATGATAGCATTTCGATTTCCCCAAATAGATTTTCCTTACCTAGTGATAGCAATATAGAAGAAATCACAGGTTCTCAAAACGCTATTCCCGTTGTTACTCCCAAACCCCCATCGGCCACTGGCCCTACCCCTTCCGGCAATCAAAACCCCGTTAGTACGCTTCCCCCTCCAGTCATGCTTAGAATCACTGAAACTGTCAGAAGTCAAATGAAAATTATTAATGAAAAGTTCCCTAAGATAAGATCCCGTACAACCGGAGAATTTATTAAACTTTATACCGATAACTTAGAACAATTTCATGAACTGTTAACTTTTGCTAAAAACTAAATTCCAATTTTATGAAATTAAACCCAAAAACGAGCGCCCCATCAAGGTTGTACTGAAAGGACTGCCCCGCAACTTCAAGGTCGAAGAAATTCAAGCCGACTTAGAAGAACTAGGCTTTACCCTGAAAAAGTAAATCAGCTAATAGGCCGCCGTAGTAAACAACCTATCCCGGTATTTCTGGTGACTCTCCCAAGAAGTATTGAGAATTTAAAAATCTTCCACTTAAAAAACCCTAAGTTACTTAAGCATTCGTGTGGAAGGTTACAACGGAAAAGGTGTCACGCAATGCTACACGTGTAACCACTTCCATCATAATTCAGAGAACTGTCATCTAAACCCCCCGCTGCTTAAAATGTGGTGAGGGACATATTACCCGTGAATGCCCAATAACCGAAAGGCTAGAAACTGCCTACTGTATCAACTGCGAAATGTACGGCCACATGGCTAACTGGAGAGGATGCCCCTGTTTCCCAAAGCCCCTAAGGGCACTGCCCTGAATAATCGTAATTCGTATACTAATGTATACAATAGTATTATAAGACCCAATGTATCCTATGCTCAAGCCGCAAATCCAAATAAAATTTCAACCAACTTTAACTCCCAAAATAAACAACCGATGGCACCAAAAGGACCTGTGAATTCTGCTCAAATTGAGGCCAATAGAAATCCCTCTGCAAATAACAGATCCATTCCAAATTTTAATAACAAGTCTAATAATAACTTTAACGGATATAACTTTAACGGAAATATTTTTAATAATAATAATTTTAACTTGCAAGCGACCCTACAAATGACTATGCAATGTTTGTGCCAACTTTCTCAATTTACCCAAGCCATAGCTACTTCAAATCCTAATTTCATGAATAATTTTAACCAAGTGCAAAGAGCAAACAATAACCCAAATCAAATGTACGCCTTATTAGAGGCCTCTTGTAACAATAATAATGGTTAAGTCCCCCATTGGCCTCAATTTGTGTTCTTGGAACGCAAACGGACTGCTTAGACGTAGAGTAGAGCTACGAATTTTTATAGAGAAGCACTCTCCCGATATTTTTCTCATACAGGAAACTCATCTGAGACCTTCGCACACTTTTACAATAGCAAATTACACTTGCTACAGAAATGATAGGATCACTAACGCAAACGGCCGCCGGCGGAACTCTTATTCTTATCAAAAATCTCTTAAACATTACTGTCTCCCCACCCCACCTATGCAAGCTATTGAAGCGACTAACATTATTCTAACTCCCCTCGACCATGACCCCGTTTCTATTGTCTCTGTTTACATTCCCCCTTCCTCTGACGATAACTTATTTACAATAGATTTAGAATATTTTCTCCAAACGAGTAGTCATTGTGTCGTCTTCGGCGATTTCAATGCTACTCATAGCGCTTGAATTGCAATGTAAACTCAAACAGAGGCAAGCATCTTTTTAATTTTGCCAATATCTTAAATCTGCACATAGCTTTTCCTGACTCTCCCACAAGATTTGGCCATAACTCAGCTAATACAATAGACTTTGCTTTAATCAAAAACTTTTACTACCCTTATACTATTAAATCTATTAATGATCTATATTCTGACCACAACCCTGTTTTCCTAAATTTCGATTTTAAACTTAAAGTGGAATCCTCAAATCCTAGAGCAATTACCACCAACTGGAAGGATTTTAGAATTAATTTAAATAATAACTTCTCTCTTTTTAACTACTATCCGAATAATATTAATAATACCAACGATCTTGAAACCAAAATTACAGAGTTCACTGAAGCGGTCGTCGCTACCCATAGCCACGCCTCCCAGCCAATAGTGAACGCTCACCGAAACTACACTCCAAATCACATTAATCAACTTATTAAGCATAAAAACAACCTACGTAAACGATATCAGCAGACTTTAAATCCTTTTTATAAAACTTTATGCAATAGAGCTCAAGCCAACCTCAAAAAAGAACTTAAAATATATAGTAATGATACTTGGAATGCTAGACTAGAAGCTCTAAATACAACTGACAATAGCCTCTGGGAGGCACAGCGGTTCTTAAAAAATAAAAGATCTCAAATTCCTACGTTGAACTGTGCTACTGGTATGGCCGTCACTGATCCGCAGAAGGCTAACCTCCTTGCTAATACGATTAAAAATAACTTCATTGAAAATAACCGCATGCAGGACAACTACGATCAGGATGACGAGGTTGTCACCTCTGCTGTGAATACCTTTCTCTCTTCCCCCTTCTACTCAAATTGAACCTGTCATGCCTGATGAAATTATTAACTTCATTAAAAATACTAGCTCTAAAAGGCCCCCGGTAAAGATACTATCACAAATAAAATGCTAAAAAATTTTCCTATCAAATTAATCCTCATACTAACTATTCTTGTCAATAAAATTCTTAAATTTCATCACTTTCCTAGTAACTGGAAAGAAGCTATCATTTTCCCTATTATTAAACCTGGTACAAATAAAAATCTTCCTAATTCATATAGACCTATTTCTCTCCTTTCAACTTTAAGTAAATTAACTGAGTACATTATTCTTAATAGACTTAAAAAATTCATTAATGATAATAGCCTAATTAACCCTAATCAATATGGATTTACAAATAAACTATCTACCCTTCATCCTCTTCTCAGACTAACAGAAAGTATTTCGGAAGGTTTCCAAAAAAGAAGAGCACGGGAGTGGTCTTTCTGGATATCCAGAAAGCCTTCGACCGTGTTTGGATTTTAGGACTCACTTTCAAACTAATTACTTACGATATTCCTTCTCCCCTCATTCACCTCATCCACTCGTATCTCACTAACAGATCCTTTCGGATCAGAGTAAATGAATCATTATCTAACTCTCATTCCATCTCTGCACGGTGTCCTCAGGGCTCATTGCTCGGGCCCCTGTTGTTCAATCTCTATATAAATGACATTCCCAGCTACTCACTAACAAATATTAGTCTCTATGCGGATGATACGGCCATTAATGCCACGTACAAAAACTTAAAGACTGTTACCTTTGCCATTAACAAACACCTCAAGCTGCTAGAAAATTATTACGACAGATGGAAAATTAGTATCAATGTAGAAAAATCTTGTGCCGTCATCTTTACCAAAAAGCGCACCATTCCTCCCCCTCTCATAATGTTCAATAAACAAATTCCCTGGTCTCAGAATACCAAATATCTTGGCGTTATTTTTGACTCGCACTTAACTTGGAAACAACACATATTACACGTTCGCGATAAGTTCCGAAAAACAATGTTTAAATTTTTCCCCTAATTTCCCGGAACTCACATTTAAGTAGAGATAACAAAGTGCTTCTTTATACAGCCGTTATGCGTCCAATACTCGCTTATGCCTGTCCAGTATGGGGTTATGCTGCTAAAACCAATATTAATATTTTAAATACTCTGCAGAATTCATATATTAGAATGATTGTAAATGCCTGCCGCTACATGAAAAATGATCGCATAAATAAAGCTCTTAAAATCACTAGTTTTAAAGCACATATTCAAAAATTAGCTATAAATTTTTTCGATAATTTGCCAAATACTAATAATGTAAATATGTTAAATCTAAACGATTACAACTGTAACGATAATACTAAAGGCCAAGAAGAATCCTTTTGGATTCTTACAATCCGCCTTAGCTTTTTATCCCTGCAATAATTTTTTAATTATTGCACCCTAGTAAATTTTTAAAATTTTTTATTATTTTTTCTTTCAATATTTATTTAATCTCCACACCCAACTGGACAAGTATATATTTTTAACTTTTACCCCCATGGGCAGCCAGCCTGAGGCTAAATTCACTTCTACCTCCAATTCACTGAGAGAGCAGTCCTAAGCTCTCAGCACCGTATAAAACTTTAACTCCAAGTAGTCATCTCTAAGCCCCTCCTCCCGGATTCCATCACCACAGCCAAATCGCCGACATGTCACTCCGCAGACTGAAAAAACCAACGAAGTCAAGTCCTGCATCACAGACATCATGATATGGGATTGAGGACTGTTTATCAGTCCAGGTACCCAAAAATAGACTGTCATCCACTGTCATCCACTGACGTTGAAAATAGTTAATGATTATTTGTCAGTGGCGAACGTTTAGTGAGACCTAAGTATGCCTCCACAAAGAACTAAGGAGAAATGCTAACAACATACGGAGTTTGAACGGGGAGGGTTATCGGCCTTCGAGAAAGAGGATTTTCTTATCGCCCAATAGGAGCTCGTGTGCAGCGGAATAGGAGTTTGGAAGCAGTGGACCGACGAGCACCGAACTGGCAGTGGACAACCTAAGATGACGTCAGCACGCGACAATCGACACATGCTTCGCATGGCGGTAAAGGACCGTACAGCTTCCTCCTGGCAGTTAGCAGCACGTTGGTCTACTGCTACAGGTGTACTAATGTCGGCTTCGTTAATTCGTCAACCTCTGCTGCACCGTGGATTGTGTGTAAGGGTGCCTTTATACAGGATCCCCCTCAAGGCAAAACCATCGACGGCTGCGTCTGCAATGGGTCCATGAGCACAGAGCCTGGCAAGCTGATTGGCACCAAGTTGTCTTTTCAGATGAATAACGCTTCAATTTGTGGGACCATGATGGCCGCATTCGTGTTAAGATGCAATGCCGGTGAATGCTGCGTTATCGAACGACATAGTGGCCTAACACCCGGAGTTATGGTTTGGGGTGCGGTTTCGTATCATGGACGATTCAATTTGCTACGAATTGAAGGGTAATCTCAATAGCAACAGGTACGTTCATGAAGTGCTACAGCCCGAAGTCGTTCCCTTTCTTTAAGGCACCCTTGGAGCTATCTTTCAGCAGGATAATGCACACCCACATGTTGCAAAGACTGTTTGAGATTTCTGTTCAGCCCAACACATGCAACTTCTTCCTTGGCCCACTTATTCGCCGGATATGTCACCTATTGAACACGTGTGGAATTTAGTTGGTCGGCGTCTCGCTCGTGATCCGCGTCCTGTAGCTTCAAAAGACGGACTTTTGCTGCGTGTACAAGCAATATGGAATTCTCTTCCACAAGCAGACATTCAAAATATGTTCGACTCCATACTACGTCGTGCGTGGTAGCTACACCAAATACTGATTTCGGGCACTTAATATTGTTTTTTGCTTTGAAAATTTCGTCATTTATTTGTACTATTACAAGTCGTTTGTGCATTAAAATTCATTTAATTCTGATGATTCCTTCATGGTGTAGCATTTTTTACCGACAGCAATTTATTTACAAACTTGGGGATTTCTGGATTACATTGTATCACTATTATTTTCTGTATAAATGTTTTTCATTTAGAACTCTTGTGAAAATATTAGGTTCAGATAAAACTGAATACTCTATCAAAGTAACAAATGTTATCTCTCTCTCTCTCTCTCAATACTATGTAAAAGAATATTTTGAATTAAAAAAGTTATTTTCAGTCATATTTATTTCATGTAATGTTTTGATGTAGAACATAAGTTGGATAATAAAAAATTAAAAAATTAGAGCTTTACAGGCATTATTAGTTTTTGTTTTATGCCTTTACAAATTTTAAATGTGTTTTTCTCAGACTTTTAATTTTGAAGATGAGAGTTTTTTCTAATATCTAAGGCTTTTTTCATGTTCAAGATAGAGTCTTGAAATATCTTATAAATATTCCCAAATATATGTTCTATAAAAGTTCATATGGATTTAGGTCTGAGAGCTCTAGTTATTTTTTAAAAATATCTTAATGTTAATATTTGAGTTTTTTCCAGGTTAAGCTATAAAAATAATTATTAAAATTCAACAAGGAAATAGATTTTAAATTCTATACTTTTTGTTTCCAATAATCTAAGAAATATACATCACTTACAATAATTAAATACTTCTAATAATTTAGCATTTTGTAAAAGTTTCAAAAATGTTCAATGCTTTAAAATTGTGAAATAATGGCTTGTCAAACTAATCTATTATTTTCAGAATCAATATAATAGTATAATATGAATATAAAAAAAATTAATTTTAACTGTTACAAAACTGTTTGCGACTTCTACTCACACTGCAAAAAGAATGAAATATAAATATATAACTTAGTGCAGTCAAAAACACATTCATAATATGTAAAAATCCTGTTCCGCTACTAATTTCAATACATTTTCCAAACTGTAGCTAAAAACTAATTAATATTAAAAAACAATTATGAGGCCAAAAAATTATTTATATTTAGAAATATTTTTCCTTATTACATATATAATGAATAATGGCAAGATAATTTCTAAAATCCTAATTTTAGATAGTTAGAAATTTCATTATATAATACACAAATATGCATGTTTTAAAACAAATATGTTAGCAAAGAAAATGGCCCAATTTACTAAAAATTTCCTAAATAAAATAAATCAGAATTCATCCTCAAATATATATAATTGTAAGAAAAGGTTTTGTTCAATTTGCAAATAAACTTTTATAAAAAATAATTTGAACAGGTATAAATAGCAAAAAAATATCAAAGTATAAGAAATAATATTAAACTTTTCTGTAAAATGTTTAGTCAAAGCAAAATATCTTTTACAAAGCCAAAAGTTTATCTAAACAATTGTACATTCCTGAAGCTAGAAGTGTACATATGCATATATAGAACAAAAACAAATATATTTGTTCAAAACACTGTTCTTAAACCATTAATTTTGAGAAAAAATATATTTATATACATTGACACATACATATGTCGTTTACAGCACTGTCACAGTGTGATATTTTTCGAAACACGGTGCTGCACACACAGTCCAACATTACAGTCTTTACATTCAAAACGTGTTTCTCTTCGAATGCGTTTTCCATTATCATTTTTCTTAAGGTTGCATACGACACATTTTCGGGTTTTTTTTTTTTTTTGAAGAGTCACTTTCCACATATGAAGGGAAGTGCCTTCCAATTAAACGGACTACATTTTCAGAAATTTTAGGGGCAACAGAGTTTCGAGAAACAGAATCACTACCTCCTTCTTCTCCCAATCGTTCTATCAGTTTCATTCGAAAGCCAATATGATTTAAAATCCCGCCATTTTTTTTATAGATAACAAAGGAATTCCACACAATTTGATTTAACAAATGTCGAAAAACCTTCTTGTAGTGTTTCCTTTGTTGATTTCGAGCAACAGGACAGTAAGATTGACACTGATCTGATTTATCAACACCCCCCATGGTGGTATTATAAAACACCACAGCTTTTGGTTTTAGCTTCACAGAATCCCCCTTCTTAGCTTTCACTTCCATCATATCAGCATTATGAAAAGTGCTAAGAATATGCAGGGTTTTTTTTATCCTTCCACTTCAAAACACACATTTTACCCTTTTGGAAGGCTATAATATCCCCTTTCTTTACTATGGAACTTTTTAATGACACAGGTAAACCTTTTCGGTTAGGTCATAAAGTTCCACAGATATCCGTTTTACTGTTAATCAGTAATTCTGCTAATTCAGGCGATGTAAAGAAATGATTGGTAGATAAACAATAGCCTTTCCCCTTCAATTCGTGGATAAGAGTAAGGACACTTTTCGTCGGAAGACCATAATCATTATAGTTTTCATGGAAGGCAGTACCTTGTTCAGTGTATATCAAGGAGTTCCAAATGTAGCCACTTTCTGATTCGCATAACTGAAACAATTTTATTCCAAAACGAGCTCGTTTTTGAGGAATGTATTGTTTCCAACTTAATCGACTTTTATATGATATCAGCGATTCATCCACTGATATATCCGATTTTGGTACATATACAGATTTGAACTTGCGTACTACTAGATCGTGAAAGTCTCTTATTTTACTTAGCTTTATGTTATGATCTAAATTGCTACTGAGCGCATCATTATTTCCAAAGTGCAGGAACTTCATTATAAGTCCATAGCGCACCTCACTCATAACTTTTCCAAAAAATGGAGTGGATAGAATTGGTCTTTTCGACCAAAACCACTGTTCCACTGGTTTTTGAATTACGCCTTGTAGTAACAACAGAGAGATAAATATTTTCATCTCTTCCTTGTTCGTATTTTTCCATTTTCGAGCCCTAGAAGCAGGTGTGAATTTTGTATTCTCAGAGAATGATATTCAGCATATCTATTTGTTTCTTCTACAATAAATGAGAACACTTCATCGTCAAAGAACAGGTTGAAAAATTCTAAAGGATCATTAGAATCCTTGAGACATACTTTTATTCCTGGATTTCCAGTAAATGGAAATTTTGGATGACTAGGTAGAGGAGAATAAACATCTATTTGACACCAGTCTCTAGCACTATCTAAGCAATCATCATCAGACTCACTTTCAGAGGATAAAAATTCTTCATCTGAACTTCCCTCCTCGATCAAACATTCTAAAAATTCTTCAACTGAACCTCTCTCCTCGATCAAACATTCATCTTCACAATCACTATCCATTTTTAAGGTAAGCCAAACAGCTCTTTGTAAAACTATTTGACAAACAAATGGTAGCTATATATATTTAAGCTTTTATAAGAGGAGTTTTCCAATGAAATTGGGGAGAAGTTTTGCTAAAAATCAGTAAGATCAATAGAAATGAAAATTATTGTTTGGAATAGACTATTCACAATAAATAGCGGTGATTCAGACATGAATGGGGATCACCGCTTCAAAAGAGAAAGATAAACTAATTGGAAAACAGCTTTTCCTTTTTGGAAGTTCCATCGAAAGAAGCTCTAAAAGACCACCCACTTCCTCTAAAGTTGCCAAATCATTTTCCAAATGGAAGATATTATCAGTGTGAATGACGTGTTTTGGATACTGACAAATAAAAATGTCTGTGGTTGTGCCATGTACATTTTTCAGTTAAACTTACATGTCAGATAAGAAGTCAGTCAATCTTTTGTGTTCAACTATAATTTTTTATACAAATATTTGATACAAGTTTTCGATGTTTCACGACTAAATCTTAAAATATAAGAAACAACGGTCAAAGTCTCTCGAGTGCAGACGGCGCTCGCTTATATTTGAGTGTAAAAATTACAGCAGCATAAAATGCGACCTCGTGCGAATTATCTCTAGTGTGAATATTTGGAACTGTTTAGCCAACTCGAATTAACTCCAGCGCACACATTAAGGGTTTATATTGCATGGTAAATCAACACAGTGGCTACTGATGGCTGACTATGCAATTTTGAAATACAGTTAAGTGAGGAGGATGACACCTGAGCTGATAACTCCCTATCCAAACTTCCACACTACGGCAATGTGAGGACTTTGGGCCTTGAAAGATTTAACGTGCATTAGCTCCTCTTCAACGCCAGGCTTTAGAGGCACCAGGGCTCGAACATTGGAGTTCATGACCACCAGGTTACCTGCTACAAAAGAAAATAGCATGTTTGAAAGAAAGGTAGTGAAGTACATTTGAAGGAATAACTTTCAAAACTTAAGGAAAAACCAAAACATCAACATTTATTTTAGGAATAATAATTAACATAACTTCGTACACTTAAAACCACTTTTTATGTAGTGTATTTTGAAAGTGAATGCTTCCCCTTTTAGAGAAACTTACTATAATTATGTCAAATCACTTTCATTTTGCTCTAAGGGGATCCCCGAAACAATGCAATTTTTTTGATACACAAAATTACTCATAGTTGAATCTAATACAATTCCCAATTGAATGGGTAAAACCACTTTTTTTATCATGCAGATTGTGTTTGAATAGGAGAGGATTAGTTAATAAGAATGTCTAAAACAGGTGTCAGCAATCTATGGTACGTGGTACAATTCTCAGTGGCACTTTGCACTACTCTACAAATTTGTCAATTTTTGAGTGGATGGAAGTTGATAAGTTTGTAATAGACCTTATATTTGACAAACATCTTCAGAGTTATGGACATTTATGGAACTACGAAAAAATCTGAAAGATAACTCTAAGGATAAATTTACAGCTATTTTGTAAATAATTGAATGTTATTGCTAGGGGATTTAATTGCTGAAAAAAGAAAATTGCATATACTCTGCTGCTTTCCACTCAGCTACACCATACCTCATAGGTGACGTGGAAAGTGATGAAAGTAATAGTAAAATGTAATTCTGTGTCCTATTTTTACTGCACAGAAACAGAAATGAAGAGTTCTATTTTTTCCATCTAGTGATGAATCAACTTTTGATATGCTATACTATTTACTTGTTTTATATGTGCTTTAAATCAGGGGTGGCCAAATTGTGGAAGAAGAGTGCCACATTCAATTTTTCAAACAAATATGTGAAAAAATGTTATTCATGGAATTTTTAAGCAAATAGAACAGTTTTTTATACAAGACTTCAGTAATGGAAACTTAAATATTAACTTTTTACAAGTTCAATCAGTTAGGTCAGGAAAAAAATAAAAATTACTCAAAACATTTAATTCTTAATTACTAAACAGTCAGTTACTGCTTAATGTGACTTTTGAATTTGTAGTTTTTATCAAGTCATCAAAATTAGGATTAGTTCTTGAAGATGTTTATAACGTCCTCCCATTGGTGTGAAGTGGTAGTTAGGAGAGGGGGTGCCAGCTCAGGTATCGTCCTCGTCACTTGACCGTGGTTCAAAATTAGGAGGTCCATCGCCAAAAGCCCTCGTGTAGCTGAACAGTGCGACATTAAATTACTACTTAGATATGATGAAAGAGTTCTCGTAACTACTTTATCTTGTATTAAACAATTTAATTTAATAAGTTAGAGTTCAGTCTTTCCTTTCATCATCACATATTTCTTCGACAGAAGATTATAATGCCCCTTTCTACAAAGGCTACAGAAGGGATTGAATCAGGAACAGATTCTACATCTTCGGTAATTTCATTATAGCTAGAAATATTTTCAAAGGAAGGGATCTGTCGAGCAATTAAGGAATGAATTTTATGAATATGTTTACAGGGTGCGTGATTATCAGAACATTCACATGCATAAAAATGTATGCACAAAGATAAACATGCCTGTTTTATACACCTACAATAGCACTGATAATAATCTGAATATGTTTCCACAAATCTTTTTAACTTCGCAAAATACATCCCCATTTGTCTGCGATTTCATTGTAAGCTAGGGTGTCATTGGGCACTGGGTTTTATAAAACCCTTTATCCCATATCGAAAAGTATAGAGTCCTTAAAGTGGAGATAGGAAGTTATAAAAAGTCCTTTGAAGTTGTGAATAGTCCACTAGAGTTGACTCGGAAATTGATGATGCAATCGTCTCTTCTGCTGCCTTCGGTTGTCAACGTGTCATCGAGTGATTTATGACGGATCCAGTCCTGTTGCTAACGGCAGGTAGGAGCCGCAGCAGAAATAGTCTATGCTTGTCGAAGAGGAAATTCTGCTCTGCGAGCAGAGAGGAAGCACTGCAATTGGTGAAACAAGCAGAGTGAGAAACCTCTCAATTGAATGTGCAGAAGTTTGGTTAATTAAAAAAGGTACGTGAGTAATGTGTTTCTGGGACTGGGAAAAAGTACAAGAATTTAAAATTGATTTATTCGCCGATTGGCAAATGAATCTGTAATTAATTAGTCATCTTCGTCAATGTATTCATCTAGGAGTGCAAGAATCGCTTTTTTGACTTTGGATTTGTTAACATTAGCTGCGGATTTATTTTCATTTTTACTGTTAGTAGGAAGTTCGGGAGTGGGCTCTGAAATATTTATGTAACTGATTTGTTGTACTAGTGCTGCGAGTGCCTGTATTGTTTGTTGTAGTGTTTGTGTTATTAAGTTTAAACAGTCATTTTTTGGTGCTATTGTTGTGCGTGGCAATGGGAATGGAGGTGGCTATTTCTTTTACTGATTGTATTTTGGTAGCAGTCGTGATGGGTGGTGCCATCTGTTGTCTGGTATTCGAGTTTGATGTGTAATTTGCACATAAGTATTGGGCCTAACTAAACTGTTTACGATGTTTGTGTAATTTGTTTTAATGTTTGCGCCTTTGCATGGATTGGGAAATAGAGGGCATTTAGTGTAATTGGCCATGTGACCATAAGCTTGGCAGTTGATGCAAAAGGGTGTATCAACCCTCTTGATCCGGCAATCCCTTGTTTGGTGTTCATTGCCACACTTCAAACATTTGGGTGTAAGGTGACAATGTTCAGCCGTGTGATTAAACTGGTTGCATTGAAAGCATTGGGTATAGTTCCTCTGCTTTCAAAGCCTTCAACAGTGATGAAGAGAAAGCTAAGTTTTTTTAACTCAAAAATTTTTGCATTTGTTAGATTACGCGGCAGTGAAATTGTAAAGATAGGAAGTAATTGTTTTGTAATATTGCAAGTAACTTGAGTGACTTTGTTAACTGTAAATCCCAGATCAAGAAGGTCTGAAAGTATATCTGATGTATTCATGTCACGCGGTAGACCCTTTATAATGACTTCTATGGGTCGCTCGTTTTTAGGTGCAATTGTATAGAAAGGATATTTTAAATCCTCTAAGATATTGTTAAGTGCATGATATTGTGGTAATGTATTGGTGTAAAGCTTGATGTATTTACCTGTCATCTTGCTACGGATAGTAGGCATTTTCTCATTTAACGTTTTCATGTATATTAAAAGTCGTCGGTTATCGTTAACATGGTGGGGGTGGCAATTTAGGTGTGTCTGGATTCGTGTTTTTTGTGGGAGAAGTGCGCTTGGGTGATTGTTTTACTGCTACCGAATGTGTTTCGGATTGGTTTGCTAGGGCATTAAATTTGTTAGTTAAGTTTACTTTAAAATTAATTTCTGTGTTTGAGTTCGACATGACATTTTTAGATAATTTTCTGAGTGTGGGGGAAGCGAAGCCGTCTTCATTTTCTTTACGTTTAACTGAGTTGATTTGGGGGAATTCAAGTTGGTTTTCTTTAACTGGTGTGGGGTGGGGAGTACTATGAATAGTGCAACCAGGTGTATCGCATGGGGGATGAGAGGTAAACTCACTTACCGCTTGTTGGTGCTGTTCACTGCAGGTTTCCAGATGTTTCATCGTTTCTGCCAGGAATGGGTCGTCAGTGTGACCTTTATCCAGGATGGCTTGTATTAGTTTCTTGCTTGTTCCTCGGCCATGAGGTTGATGTTGGATGCCAGGAACTGAAGTTTACGGCAATTTGTCCCTTTCTTGGTTGGAGAAGTAGTCTTGAGGAGTCATTGGTCTTGAGTGATTTGATGCAGGCAAAGATAGATCCATATAACTTTCAGTCATGATACTCAGGGGCACCCCGAGGCAGTTGATTGATTATCATCCATATGTGCGAGGGTTATCGTTCCCTCGCTCGAATTCCTTTCCAGAGTAGAAATGGCATTTTTCCGTATACTATTCACATTATTCTTTTTCGCATCGTCGCAAAGTCAATCTAGCAAATGCCAACTGAAAAATAAATTTTCAGCTGGCAAACATTGCAACACGTGGTCCTGGGCTACGAAATTCGTATTGGGAGCGTATGTCAGGCACGTCCACACGCTAGCTAGTCCCAGACCGTCTGCTAACTTGCGATTTCACTAACCATGAATTTGTCGACTTAACATAAATATCTCCATCGGGAATCCTTAAACCATTGTTGTGATGTTTATAACATGTTGGAGGATAAACACTGGTGGGAGTGACAGTTATAATTCTGTATTGATGAGATAAATGATGATGAATGATTGATGATATCTAATTTTAACAATGTATCGATTAAATTATCTACTCGGCATTTTAATTTGTGTTTAAAATAACTGGTCTTTAATTTATTGAGAAAAGATTCACAATACATATTTGTATCTGTAAAGGCATATGGAAATTAACAGTATGACATACTCCATAAATCTGTTCTATTATAATAATAATCATTAATATATTTAATAAAAGCAGGCTCTTTATCCATAAATGCAACTCTAAAATTTTCCATCATTTGTTTAAACTTTAGTAAATTTGTTTATTCTAAAAGCACTACCAAAGAAGCATATAAATTTCATTTCTAATTTTGAAACCAGAAACAAGATTATTTAATTGTTTTTTCCAAGCACGATGAAGATGCCATTTGTAAAGCAAATGTTTAACACCATTCCCAAATAATTTTTTAAATGCAGGGCCAGTTGTTTTATCATCAAGTCATGACACAATTAATATTTAAATTGGGCCCCCTTTCTTTCAAACTGTCAAATAAACAATACATTGTTACCGCATCTAATTTATTTGTAATAAAATGAGCAACTGGGTAACCTATTCCATATTCACCTGGTACAATTAAATTTAGTAAATAGAAACCATACTCATTAGTTTGGTGTGTGGAGTCAATACATAATATTTTTGAACAGTTCTTAATCATGATTTCTTTTTGTTCTGCTGTTTGTAAGTCAATTGCAAGAGAATTATTGGGTAACATTTTTGAGGTAGTTGGTCCATAAACTGTATCTTGCCCTTGGGGTTTATATAAAAGAACACAATCATGAGTTTCATTTTGTAGCTTGTTAATTAAAATATTGACAGAAACAGCATCATTTTTATGAGGCTGGGAAAGTGAATTTAAAGAACTAACATAGTATGATAAGTTTTTGTTTGTTAAAAAGGATTCTTTAATGAGACATTTATCTCGATCATTTCTTATTTCCCTATTACCATGTACATATTCTAATACTTTAGATTCCTCAATACCCATTTGAAGGTTAGTTTTAATGAATTCCCAACGTTTTTTTAATTAGTTGAAATTTAATGTTTTTTGAGTACACAATTCATGATTGTGTTTTGAAAAATATGTTACACTGATTTCTTCACCATTCTTGCAAACAGTTATCTGCAGAAGACATTCAATTGGTGGTATTGAACCTTTGATATTTCTATGACTCATTTTTCTTTTATATATGTCTCTGAAAAAGTTTCATTTTTAGAAAATTGACAACTGTAATAGTAATAAACATTAATGTCATTTGTTTTACTTCCAGTATATTTTTTGAAAGATGCAAAAGTTTCAGTTCCCTTATGATCTAATTATAATTGAAAACTTAACTTATCTGCAAAGTTTAATGCCTTTAGAGTCCTATCTAATCCATGAATCTCACTTCTGTGATCTAGTGAATGTGTTAAATACCTAAATCTACAATTACACTCAGGATGTGGACAAGGATAAGGCAAAAGTTAAATCTGAACATATTTTGATATGGTTCTTTAATTGGGATACATATAAAAAATTTGGGGGGCAGATACTACATTCAAATAATGATTTTTTCCCCTTTAATTAATCAACTATATTTTCTCACTTTTAATAATGTTATATCCTTTGCATACTTTATGGTGATTTGCAAATGATTGTGAAGAAAAATAAGTATTTCAATAAAATATACATTTTGAATATCCTTCATTAACCTCAAAAACAAATTGGTCTTTTAATATTATCATAATAATTCAAATATATATATATATATATATATAAGTCTCCGAGTCGCTAAATTGGGTGATGAGCCGCTGCGAGAGAGTGTGATATTTGTCACTGTTCGGAGGGCTTAACACAATGTCCGACACGTAGGAGAGAGTTTCAGCATCCAGGTTCGCAACCAAAGCAGAATACTTAGTATCATCACTGGAGATACCACTGAATGTGAATGCATGGTCGCATTGCGCAATCCATAGACGAACGTTGGATTTCCAAAACGGCGGCAGACGCAACGCAATACGAGCGACTTCAACGGTTTCACTAGTCATATTGTTGAATAAGCAGGAAGCGAAACGAATCTCCGAGCAGATGCTTCAAGTGGCCTTGAGGAGAAGGAGAAAAAAAAATCTTTCGCTACGTACTGATCATCCGTAGTAGAAGAATTTGTATTGCATTCGCCAGTAGAACAGAATAGCTTACGTGTTTTTAAGTCCAAAAGGGGTCACCACTGCCGCGTTGCGTGTGGTTAGGCATTCTTCACTACAACACGGTTGAATTAAATAACAATAAACATTTATTAACTTTAAAGATTAAATGAGCAATTAAGAGGTAAACTTCTAAAAACTACAACACATGGGAATCAGGCACGCTACAATAATAACTGATCAATTCAGTTCAGTTTTGGAGTCGTTATGTTGAGCTGTAAGGTCGCTGCAAGAGATTTGTATGTACGCAATAAACGCGCTAAAAGAACAACTCTCGTAGGCGTAATTCTTTTCTTTTTAAAAGAAAATTTCCAGTTTTATTTTTTAAAGAAGTTGATTTTTTTTATAATTAGAGGAATCCTCTTATTCATACATAGAGTAGAAAATTATAGAAATTTTTGAGAATAGTATTGAATAAATAAACTCATTTTTTTAAAGTATTTATCTGTTATTCATTATTACACATACTGTATTTTCTTTACTATAAATCTATTTTCAATATGTACTATATTTATTATGTATCTATCTTATTTTTTTGAATTGTTATTTTTATAATTTTACTGTGTAAAACTGTTTTTCATTTCTAATATAAAAACGTTTTTGACTATTTACTTTAATTATATATTAATTTTTAGTAAAAATAAGTATTCAATTTATTCAGACATACAAATAAAATTAGAATAAATAAAAAATATATATTTTAACAGAAAATTTTATTTTATTGGAAAAAAAATATACATTTTTCTTGATGATCCTTTTTTACTTTTAGAGCTTTTGTGATGAAAACATTTTTTTTATATTTTTAATTAATTCCTTCAATAATTTTACATGGATCAAATTAAATGTGTATTCTCAATTTTTATAATCAGCTGTAGGTTTTTGGAAGAATTTTTTTATAAGATATTACATAAGAAAAAACACAATGTTTTAATCATTTGCTCTGAATTTTTGCTAAATAATTTTTTAACTTTAAAATATAAGGTTGCATTTAATAACACAGTTTACTATTGCAATCGTTGTCAGTTACAATTAACATAAATCAATTAATATATTGGTGGATAATTTCATTGACATTTTGTACACTTGTTTCAGATTTATAATATTTTAATCAATATTTAAGGATTAGAAATCTTATCTACGTATATTGTTTTGTGAGGAGGTCAAAGATGGTAACCCATTCTCCGTACTTCTACACCACAACACATCTACAATAGGGAGTGAACAGTCAAATTCAATTGGCTGAAATGTTATAAACCCTTGCATTCTATTTTTTTTAAATTTATTAAAAAATGAATATCAATGCAGTCAATTCGATAATTTTTCCAACAGAATTTTATTATTAAAATCAATGTCACTGTCCTTTTTTAATTATTCAAATTGTTTATTCCAATTTTTAGTTGATGAATTTAATTATTGACGATTAGCTAAATGTATGACTCGTGTATTGTGAAAGCTGCTTAAAAATTAAAAATTGCAATAATTTTATACTATTTGATTAATATTGTCAAATTTTTTATCCAAAAATTATTGTGATTGGCAATGTGTAAAAATTTTTATCAGAGCTTGTTGAAAGCATCAACACTTGCTTTCACTTTAGAACACTAATTATCACCAGGAAAACTAAAAACAGATGTTATTGGATTCCATTGCTTCACTGCTTTTCAATAAAGATAAAAACAAATGTTTTAATTAATTAAAATGGTCGTTTTAACTCTATGCTTTCAAATTAACCCAGGCCAACCATTTTCTTTTCATTTTTCCTTGCCCCAACTTCATGGACACGAGAAAAACAACTCCAATCCAGAAAAAAAAGGTTTTTTTTCTACGTTTGGGAGAAAGATATGTCCCAATTATGGGCGCTGAGTTTACGATTCCTTCAGGAATTTCCCTTGAATCGTTCAGTTCGCAAGTTATACAATGAATGACCTTCCTGACATTGACCTCCCTCTCTCTACGGAGACCATCCCCTCATTTCATGCGTTTCCTGTCTCACTTAGGGATTTCTCTTTTTTTTTATTTGAAGACCGATAAAATAATTCTCGTGTACCACAAGTATCACACGAGGCATACAGAAGTAAGTAAAACAAACAAAAGATAAATAAGATAAAAAGTAAATAACAAAACAAAAGTTATGAAATAATTAAATAACAAAAACAAATAAGTTACAAAGACAAAAAATAAATTATACAAAAAAAAAAAAATACATAACAAAACCAACACAAGGGAGTTACAAAAACAGAGAAATGGAAAATTTTATAAAATCAAATCAATAAAGATACAAAATAATGTGAACGAAGCTTAACCTGAAACAAACTAAAAAAATTAGGAGGCCAGTTGATTTTAAGATTTCAGGTATTTTCTTTCTTTCTTAAACTTTGAACAAAAAAAGGATACTATGTTAAACATTGCTCATCACCTGCATTGCAGTCATAAAGTTTGGAAAAGCACAGGTTAAATCTGTTGATGAACACTTTAAAATTACCATGAGCAGTAAGGAATTGTGTGATTTTATACAATTTGCAAACAAAGTGATCACAAGACAGTCTTTGTGAAATGGTCAAAAAAAAAATTCTTTCAGAGTGAGTTGATTGCGCGTGCGGAATGTTCCAAACATAGACAACATTTTCTTTATTCTCTTTCCTGTTAAACGATTTTGGAATATTAACTGATATTTCAATCCCCCGCTTGGCTGCCGACTTAGCCAGTTAATCAGTCCTTTCATCTTCAAAAATTTCCTGTTTGGGCACGAAAAAAAGTTTAAAAAAAATACAAGAATGTTCTTTTAAATTTTCATAAGAATAATATTACAAATTTTGTAGAGTTTTTAAGTGCCAATGGGGCTCTCGTAATTTTTAACTGCGGTCAAATGACGAAGATGCCAGCTGATTTTGTACCAGACTCTTCAAACTTCCACACTATGCCAACGTGAGTGCTTCCATCTTCCACAGATTTAGTGTGTATCGCTCATTCTACACGATGGTTCTTCAGTGGTACTAGGTTTCCAAGTTCTGACAGAAACAACGGTGGCCACAAGCTCTTGATCATTATAACTTGAAATCGTTTTGTTTGCATTTTATAGAAATTTTCTCAGAAATTTTCTTTCTCATCTTTTTCCCAGATATTTATTCTCCTCACTCACAGCCAAAACGTACTTGGATAATGTTTCCTCGATGTTATTTCTATTCATTTTCTCAAATATTATTTCCTTCTCTTATTTGAGGATAAAGGTAAAAAAAAGTTTGTACATGTTACATTTTTTACTTATTTTTTTCAGTAAAAAAATTGTGCTGAATAGGGAGATAAAGAATTTTTCTAAAAAAACTTTTCAGTAAAGAAGATAATTTAGAGGAAGTTACATTATTCCTTTCTTTATTTTTAGTAATTTTTCATATCGTTTAAATTGTTGAAAAGGAATTTCGATGCAATTGCATACTGATACATATCACAGCAAATTGTTCTGATCAGATACTGCAATTATTAAAATTTATCTATCAATATGCAAGGATAATTAAATTAGATCTAAAATAGAAAATCCTCTATTTACCATTTAAATTTTATTTTCCGTAACATCTTCGAGTCTTAAATTTAACTCCCAATTATTTCTCAGAAAAGATATTTTAAACATAACACTTTTAATCCCAGCTCATTAAATTTAATTGTCTCCATATGTACGCTGCCACCCTCCCCTTTCAAATCAAAAACACAAACTAAAAAGAGTTATTTAAAAGTTATAGATATAAAAAGTTCTTCAGCCCAATTAAAATCTTCATTTGACTTCCTTTTTCTCTCTGAGAAAGATGTGTCGATTGTTCGATGAATAAGACTGCTTTTTTCAAAAGCTTGATGTTGAAACATTACATATATAAAGGAGAAAAGTGATTCACTCATCACGATATCTCCTGAATTTTTAGACCTAAAGACTTGACATTTTGCAGGCATGTTTATTTTGTTGAGTAGTGATCCACTAAAAAGGGGTTTTGCGGAATTCTACTTTGGAGCAGAGCAGCCTTCTCTATAAAGGGGCCCGGGAGGAAGAAACCGCATGGGACCCTAGCTTTTTTTAAGTCAAAAAATATCAGTACGAACACATGAACGAACTCATGGTCGGAAGGTGGCGAATTCGAGTCCTGTTACCACTGAAGACCCGCCGTATAAAAGGGTTCGAGGTTCAGTGTCCACATTTTGGTGTGGTGTGGTAGGAAAGGGGTCGCTAGCTCAGGTGTGATCCTCGTCACTTGACCCAGGTTCAAAATTAGAGGTCCGTCCCAATGGCCCTAGTGAGGCACAGTACGACGTTAATATAACTCTCTGTTTGCTGGTCCAGCTCCATTCACATAAGTTTCTTCAGTAAACTCTGTAAATATAATTCGTTTATATATTTAATATTTTCTCTTCAAAATTTACATATCCAATAATGATTGAAATTTGTCCCTTATGGGAAGTATCAAGAGTACATTACAATTGGATGCTGCTGTACGTGGTTGCTTTGGAAACCATCTTTCATTTCGGTAGACTTCATTTTTTAATGTAGAAATAATTTATTCTCGTATCTGTGCGCTAAATGGTGTTCAATTCTATTTTGCGAATTTTTGTATGTTGTTTATATGATTCATTAGCCCAAGTCGTATTTACTTAATAATTTGATTATATAAACTTAAAAAAATGTCCAATATGGGTGTTCCTATTATTTCACATGAGTTTTTTTTTTTTTTTTTTTTTTGCATGAGTATACAATGAATGTCTTTTATATTTAGTGTCACTTGAATGAGAATGAACATTGTTTTAAATTAAACAATTTAACAGCTTTAAAAACAATTAAGAATTTTTTGACTCCCCCTTCCCCCGCCGTCCTCCGAAAAAAAGGGGCATATCTTAAAAGTATTCTTCTTTTATAAAAAATGCTTCTATATAATATTCTGCCTCTTTATATAGTTCAGACTTCTCTACAGAGATCGAATTACAATTTTTGCAACATTCACGATGTTTTCAGGGTAACTAATGAAATAATATCCAATATTTTTTATAAATATATCTCAACTTTGATACATCAAAATATTAATAATTCCACATTTAAAATATAGATGAGAGTCGGGTGTTATATATACTGGTTACCAAATATAACTTTACTGGTTTTTGATTTTAAAAAATCCCAAAAATATCATCATGGATATATATTATAAACGATTGTAAGGAATTATTACTTGACAAAAAAATATTCTTGTTGTAATAAAAATAAAATTTATGTAAAAAAATGATAAATGGTTGATATTATGGAATAGTCGGGTAATATGGAATAAGTAGTTTAAATCATTAGAAAATTAACTGAAACTTTTAAAAATGTTGCTATTCTTAACTATAAAAGCCATATTTTTAAGAATACGTGGAAGTCATTTCTATTTTGAGTCAGGGACACAACTAGGGGTGGCCAACCCGCGAGGTTCATAATAACTTTCAACACCTCCCATTGATGAAAGAATTACTGATATACAGTATACTAACGCACTAAAACTCATTTTTGAAACATCAGAATCAAAAATGGATTTTTTAAACTCTTATAATTCAAAAGAAAAATTTTCCTATTTGAGAGATCTGGAACAAAAAGTTTTGAGTGCTTTTGGATAAACTTAAATCTACGAATCGTTTTTTTTTTTTTTTTTTCGAAAATGAAATTTATCAAACATAAGTCGCACTCAAACTTAACGAACGGAAACCTACAACATCAATTACGATGTCCAAATACACGCATTGTGATCGACTTGCAAAAACTAAATGAAAGAATTGAGAAACAAAATTCTTGCTAATTAAAGAAATTAAACATTATTTGATCATTGCATCTTTCTTGTTATATTATTATGTTTGTATACATGAAAACTAAGAAAAACAATAATAATAATTCATTCCGTTTTAAAATTACACTTCAATAAATGCGTGTGATGGGTCCAAATCTAATATACAGATATATATATATATATATATATATATATATATATATATATATATATATATATATGTCAGGATTTTTAAGACAGAATCAGATTAAAGTTAGAAAAGTGAAAAGACGATCTTTATTCTTTCATTTGTACATCTGTTCTGACACCCAGAGCAGGGAGGAAAAAGCACGCCATGGTGGTGGTTTCAAGTGGATAACACTTGAAAAACATATGGTAAGTATCGCTGCTTTGAAGAGGGTGCTTGCAAGTTAATGCTGACATATGTTGACTATTATATCTAACAATCTGGAATTAGACATGTTTATTGGCTAGGCCATATGTTCGAAAGAAATAAATGGGTGATTAGTTTGATACTTGAAGATGGGGACTGAGAAAGATGAGTCAAGTGCTAGATAGGGAATTTAATTTTTAATCTAATTTAATTATCCTTACATTTGCCCCCCCATTTTAAAAGGGAGTCATGGCGTGGTTTTTTCTCTCTTTACAAACTTAATCAATTTTCAACAAACACAAAACAATAAATAGCATTACTTAGAAAGATATATTACACCCAGTAGAAATATTTAAGCAATAGGAATATTGAAATCAGAATGCAATACAATAAACGAAACTATAACAACAAACACAGTAAGGACACTTCCAACATTTCAATCGATAAACATGAACTTCCATACATATAATTGAAGATTAGCTTGTTCAAATCTATTCTACATCTAGAATAAGAGCTCGCGTTTCCTCCTATTCCTTAATAATAATAGATTCGTATTATAGCTGGTAAATATTTTCAAAAAAAAATATGTTGGAAAATAATATATCAAACAATAAGATAGTAAATATAAAAATACATGAATCATACAAATGTTAAAATAATAATTTTGTATAAAAATCTACTCTGGCGCCATTGATACACTAAATTTTGCATGTATGAAATACATTTTTAAAAAGATAAAAAAAAAACATAGACACCAATAAAATGAAATTATTAATAATATGAAAACAGTGTACAACACACAACTTATATATGCACTATTCAACACAATAAACAATGTTTTATTTCATATGCGTTATAAAATATAAAAATTATAAGAATATAAGAGCTCTTTTTTATTATTTTAAATCGGAAAAGTGGACTCACTTCAATAATAACTTTTAGTATTTCTGAAAAATTTTCACAATATTCATTGTAACTTAATATCGCATGCAATATTTTGAATCTTTCCGTAACCTTCTAAAAATACGTTTCATAGACAAAAATTCTTGAGTTTCTCTTGCAGCACACATTCACTAATAAAACTGCATCACCTTACTTAATTTTGAACACATCTCTCTGAGAAATCTGCGTCATCAACTCACAGATGTTCAGGGATGCTGATAAGAAACAATGAGAGGTGTACATATCAAACTAAACAAGTTTGTCCTCTTAATGTTTCGAGACATATACAAAATTATAATGATTGTATTCTCCCTTATCCGCTGTATAATATCCAAAATTAGACTTCAAGTTATTAAGTTAATTTTAATTTTAGATAAGAGGGAAATTTCGAGAAATAGTGAATCCTGATATATGGCCGGTATATCAAAACACACAATTTCAAAATAAAAATAATTAAATGACATGTAATAAGATTACTGCTGAATAAAATAATTAACAAAACAATTGAATTCAATGGAGAAAAAGAATACAACTTGACTTTACTTTTGTTTCTTATAAAAATCAATATCTCTAGTATTAGTTCTCTCATTAGTCATTTTTCTAAAAACTTAATTTATATCTTTCACTTTAAAACACCAATTTATATCATAACTCTTAACTCATTCGACATCTTAAGATAAAATTATGAGAAGTATATTAAAATTTCTCAAAATTTTTTGTATGACTAAACCTATATACTTTGTTTTTCTCAATTAAAATATAAAGAAAATATCTCATTTATAACACAACTATATTATAAAAATTAAATACCATATCATATCATATATTATTCTTTTTCGCAAAGTTCTGTTCAATAAAACTCAGTTACTTCAATGTTACTACAATTGGAAATATATAATCTAACTGACCTCCACTTCGCAACGGCAGAACTCCTTGGTGAACATTAATCCAGATGCTGTTGTCACGTTATTTCACTAGTAAAATTTAATTTATTTATTTTTCAATGTTGGTACTTCACTATTATTATATGGTGGTCAAATTCACAATATTACCGTGCAGACTTTCCGGCGAAGAAGACTTTTTCCTTTTATTTTTCTGGTGGAAGGGAATGGCGTCTTTCATCTCGGGGGAATAGGGATTTACGGTTCTCTCTTCTTTTTTTTCTTTTTCTCTCCATTAGAATGTTTCTTCCATTCGCGGTAAACTGGATGGCCTCAGCAAAGACATAATATCGTTCAGCGGTAAACACTGCGTTCTTCTCGATGTTAAGAGCGATGTTCTTCCGAGGATTATTAGCGCGGTTTTTTTTTCCGTATCATTTTTTATTCCGGCAATCCGACGTCTTCATATGCAGGCATACGGTGCATTCGGTGTTCCGTCAAATTCTCCATAACATTTATTACCGCAGTTGGCGTTTGTTTTTATATTAAAATTATTTTATAAAAAAGATTAGTTTTTTACGTTAAGATTTGAAATCCATTCGCAGATAAAAAATCCTGCCGGCTTTAATTCTGTCATGATTTTGAAGACAGAATCAGATTAAAGTTTTAAAAAGGAAGACATTTATTCGATCATTTGTACATCTGTTCTGATCCCGAGAGCAGGGAGGAAAAAGCACGCCATGGTGGTGGTTTCAAGTGGATAACACTTGAAAAACATATGGTAAGTATCGCTGCTTTGAAGAGGGTGCTTGCAAGTTAATGCTGACATATGTTGACTATTAAATCTAACAATTTGGAATTAGACATGTTTATTGGCTAGGCCATATGTTCGGAAGAAATAAATGGGTGATTAGTTTGATACTTGAAGATGGGAACTGAGAAAGATGAGTCAAGTGCTAGATAGGGAATTTAATTTTTAATCTAATTTAATTATCCTTACATATACATATATATATGTAGATATATATATACATATATATATATATATATATATATATATATATATATATATATATATATATATATATATATATATATATATATATATATATATATATATACACTCTGTCGCAAAAAAATATATGCACCCAGAAGAAATCAAGCTACAATCACGAAACTCGGCAAGAATGTAGTCTGGTAAGAGATATGCAAATGATTAAAATTTCGAAGCCAATGAGACAAGGCTAAGTGTGCTATGCGCATATTAGTTGCGCAACTGGGAGAGTTTAAAAACATGAGTACAAGCGCCGTACGGCTATCCAAACGAATCTGATGACTTTGATAGACGATATTGAGACTTAGGATGCCTCTAAGACGTAACCGGCGGCAGTACGAGCAGCTGACGGACTTTGATAGGGGCCGTATAATAAGCCTCAGAGAAGCAGGTTGGTCGAATAGACGTATCGGCCGCCACCTCGGTCGGAGCGATATGGTAGTTGCTCGGTGTTGGCAACAGTGGATCACAGAAGGTAGAGTGTACCGTCGCGGAGGGTCAGGACGTCCCAGGAACACAAATGATCGCGAGGATCGTGCAATCAGAAGAGTGGCCACTTCGGCACCAACAACGTCGCTAGCATCGATTCAACGCCACTTACCTCCTTCCAGACATCCAGTGCCATCAAGAGAAACCATAAGGAGACGACTGACCGAAGTTGGCTCGAGGAGCCGACGTCCGCTAAGACGCTTACCACTGACCCCACATCATAGGCAGTGTCGACTGGATTTTTGCCGACCTCGGGCAACTTGGAGTGTGACAGACTGGAGACGTGTCGTCTTCAGTGATGAATCCCGATTCAGTCTCAGTGCTGATGACCACCGCACACGTGTCTGGAGGCGCAGCGGCCAGCGGTCCGATCCGGCATTTATTGTCGAGCGGCATACAGCAATTTCACAAGGTGTGACAGTGTGGGGAGCAATTTCTTGGGACACACGATCATCTTTAGTGGTCCTTCAAGGCACTTTGACAGCTCGCAGATACGTGGACGATATTTTAACGCCGATTGTGCTACCCATGCTATCAAGTCGCCCAGGTGCCATTTATCAACAAGATAATGCTCGTCCACATACTGCGCGACTCTCCCAACAATGTCTTCAAGGATATGACGTCCTACCATGGCCTGCCAGGTCACCAGATCTTTCGCCAATAGAGCATGTCTGCGACGCGCTGGGAAGGCAACTGCAGCCGTCCCGAGATACAGGAGAATTAACTGCGCAGATGCAAAGACTATGGTAGGATCTTCCACAGGGGTCATAAGTGATCTAATTAAATCGATGCCACGCTGAATTTCGGCTTGTATAGCTGCCAGAGGTGGCTTTACTACTTACTGATTTTTAACCTTTTGCAAGCTGTAACCGCTTAATAAAATGATATTTTGTTCTGAATTTTTAATCATTTGTTTATTTTCATATACACTACATGCATACCAAATTTCGTGAATGTAGCTCAATTTCTTCTGGGTGCATATATTTTTTTGCGACAGAGTGTATATATATATATATATATATATATATATATATATATATATATATATATATATATATATATATATATATATATATGCGGCCCTCGGGATTATGTTTTTTGCGCTATAAAGAGCTTGCGAGGGTCTGGTAGCTCGCAAGGTCACAACGGAAATTCCTTCTAACCCTCAATGTCCGGTGTCAGTTATCCAAGAGAGGATAGGTTAATAAGAGATTTTTAAAGATGGAAAGCAACAAGAGGGATCTTATTTTAGTTTGGTTTTTTTAAAATAAGCGATTTTGATCTCTACAACCTGCAGACACTTTTTCGATGAAATTGCTGTGCTGAAATGGGCAATTCCTTCCTTAGCATTTTTGTCGTTTGAAATAATTGCAAGCAAATATGTCTTTAATTTCGAATTATTTTGTATTTGTAGTACTATATAAAAAATGAAACTTTAAGGTTTTAGGAAATCACTAGAAAATTATTATTATTACAGTAAATAAATTTTCAAAACTTACCAAGGAAAACAGAAATAAAAATTTTAAAAAGTAGTGGGATCCGTGCGTTTTTTTGAAATTTATTTCAAAAGGATTTTATAAGGAGAGATCCAATTTAGATAACTACTTTAATTTCAAGTCTCCCCGTTTTATTATATCCAACCTTTTTCTTCTTTTTAACAGCAAGGTACTAAATCCACATTCAGTAAATACGAAAATGGAAAATTTAATAATATTTCTCTTGCACACTTGGTTGCACTTGGATATTTAATTTCGGTTTCTTCACAAAGCTATGACATTGCTCCTTTTATGTTAATTCACGCATCGTTTTGCATTTATGCGAATTCTTCTTGATACTGTAAATCTGAATTATCAGAATGAACTACTGACATTGGATCCATCACTCAAGTTGAGAAATCAATTTTTTTTATAAATCAGGAAATCTTTCTTTTAAAGTAACTGACAAAATGTTTTGACGAATCGACAATAACATTTATAGCGTTATCAGTTACTTCACATTTTTGGAGCCAATAAAACCTTTCAAAATTTTTGCTGCCATTGAAGTAATATAATAAAACCCCCAAATATCTTCACTTTTGCACCAGTAACAGTTTTATTTATTCCTTGATGTCGTTCACTTAATATATTTAGCTTTTCATAAATATCAGCTAAATAACTTAGAACTGAGCTTTGCCACATTGATCGTTAATAATTTTTTCATTTCAGGATTTGTGCTTAAAAAATCACTAATAGTATCAAATAGTTTCCTAAACTTTTTATAAGCAGTTAGTTCCCTTACAAGAGTCGTCTGTGTGAAGTGTAAATCTCACATAGTCTTCATTTCGTTTTTCACAAAATAACTTGAAGAGACGTTCACATGAGCTTTGATAACACTGTTAGACTTTATAACTAAATTAAGAATTTCATTTAGAACAGGTGAAATGTTTTTAGCTACTAGGTTCTTCCTGTTAATGACACAATACGCAAGAAGCATATTTGGATTATCCGTTTTTCTTTCCCATCATAATAGGCGCCCCAACTGCAGCACAAGATGTTATATTTTTCATTGATATATTATTGGCATCCTAAGAATATTTTTAGTTTGTTATAAATATCTTTGGACGTAGTAGTACTTTCAAAAATGATTAACAGAACATTTTTTTTCAGCAAAATGACCTTTATCAATATATAGTAGCACGCTCTCAATCGGGGGTGCCACAGTTAACTGGTTAATATACCCAAATGCAAAAAAAAGAAAAGAATCCACTTCATACGATGTTTTTAAAAAAAGAAAAGTTACCAAATGAATTTACTAAACATTCATATATCATTAATACACTGGTAAGCAGAACTTAAGCAACAGGTGGGTTTATTGCCATAACTTCACGAAAAATCATCTAAGAGACATGAAATTCAGAAATGAGGGAGAGTATTATGTACGTAAAGGATGACGAAAGCATCGGTGCTGAAAAAGGAATGCAATGCATACGGTATGAAATCAAACAAAAACAAGCTTTATTGAACGCATAGTATCGTGACTCATGATGGTCTATCCAACAGGAAGAACAACAAGCAGATGCTCCTTAGTATGGTATATGCCTCCCCTCACTGCAATGGTTGCTTCGCACCGTCTCCGCATACTCAGAACCAGCTGGTGCAACATTTCTTGCGGTAGGAGTACCCATTCTTCAAACAGCATCTGTTTGAGTTGTTGGGTGTTCTCCGGATGATGTAAGCGTGCTGCAATACGTCTCCCCAAAGCATCCCACACATGTTCGATGGGATTTAAATCTAGGGAGTACGCTGGCCAATCCATTCGAGTGATATCTTCACTTTCCAGCAGCTCATCAACAGCAAGAGTCCGATGTGGCCGTGCATTGTCATCCATAAAAATGAAATTCTGGGCCAACGGGACCTCGGAACAGACGCACATGGGGAAGAAGTACCTCCTCACAATAGCGATCCCGGATTACAGACCCTCTATCGAAAATGTGGAGCTCAGTTCGCTTGTTCAGCATAATGCCTCCTAAGACAAGAACTCCAGGGCGACAGTAATGGTGTCTTTTCTTGATGTTACTGGTATAAAACCGTGTCCCGATCTCTCTCCAAATCAAAACGCGTTGAGAATCGCTTCTGGTACTGAACCGACTCTCATCCGTAAAGAGGACACGACTCCATAGATCAGTTGTCCAGTTTTGGGGTTCTCTGCACCACTGTAAAAGGTGGCGTCGGTGGTCAACTTTCAACGGGAGGCAGCGTTCAGGACGGCGGGCGAAAAGGCCCCCTTTGTGAAGGCGTCCGGCCGCGACACTTGTCGCCCCGTTGCTGTAGAGAATTGCTGAGCATTGACGCTTGCTGACTGCCGTCGGCCTCTTTTCGCCTGCAGTATGATATATCGGTCATCCCCTGCAGTTGTCGTCCTCTGGCGGCCAGCACCAACCTTTCTAACGGCTGTACCTATGGTTTGGAGCGCTTTCCAAGCACGCGAAACGACACTTGTGTTGATTCCGAACTCTGCAGCTACACTGGTGACGGTACACCCCTCCTCCAGCTTTCCGATCCTTCTTCCACTTGTGAAGTCATCCAGGTGATTTCTTCTAGCCATACTTCACGAACTGACTCACTGGCATTTGCAATAAATATGTTTAATTGCGTCTCCGTCCTTCATTTTATTCTACTGTTGAGCAGCGCGCGCCGACATCACGCGTTTTGCGTACGCTCACGTCGCTTCTGACGTTTGGTTCCTGATATTTGCATACGCATGACATTTCTACTGACTTACTTGTTCACTGTACTGATATCCAGACCTCCTTTTCTGCAATTTCATGGCTATCTCTGCTTAATTTTTAAATTGTTGCTTAAGTTTTGCACACCAGTGTACTTATTCAATTTAGGTCTTTTTTTTTTTAAAAAAAAGATTTTTTTCACAGACTCTTATTTTGAATTAACACCAACGATTAATAATGAACGATTCTGCAAAACACCGCTGAAACTCAGTAATGTAACGAAGTCTGTAAAGCACCCCCTCTTTTGCAAAGTCAGGTTATTGTACGCCTAGTACTTTTATACTATTAATCACTGTACAAAATTCGTACTGTTTCTTATTTCATACTCGTTGAAGATTCTTAATTAAAACTGCAGATCTTTTAAAATGAAATGAATGGTTAAAAAAATGAAGTTCTGAACTAATGATCCTCAGTTTAAGACAAGAAGAGGAGACCATAGTAGCGAAGCAGCAAAAATAGAAGTAGTCAAATTATGTTAGTATAACTTGATATAATTACTCTTAGTACCTATTCACACTTAAAAAATTCATTTTTAATATATTTGTCCTTTAAATTTTAATAAAACTATAGGCTACGGTAGCCTAGTGGTCAAATTAATGGACTCGTAACTGGCGTGTTATGAGTTCAAGTCTAGTACCGCTGAAGACCCACCGTACAGAAGCGGTCGATGCACGATAAATGTGTTGAGGCTCCAATGTCTTCCCGTTGGTGTGGTGTGGAAGTCAGGAGATGGGGTGTCAGCCCAGGTATCGTCTTCGTCACTTGACCATGGTTCAAAATTACGTGGTCAGTCACCAAAAACCCTGGTGTAGCAGAATAGTGCGATATAATAAACTGATAGTTCACTGATAATAATAAATCACCCCAACTGTATTTAATTATATTTAACAATCAGAATTTATTCTGACGTTATACACTGCTGTTTGATTTGATCAACTTCTTAAGATTTATTTAAATGATGTTTGTGTTTATTGTATTCAAAAACAGTCATCCCCGTTTTCAGTGAAATTAAGCCTTATTTAATTTATAAGTGTCATTTTTTCATATAAATTGTCATGTGATTAAAAAAGAATTCAACTACCTAAACCTTTCCTTGCACGAAATATTTATACCAAGAAAAGCAAGTTTAAATTCAGTATCTTTAATTTTGGTTTAATACAGCTAGTTAAAAGATAAATCTTTCTTTATACTGTATATAATCACATAATTAATACACATATGTCGCAGGGAAATGATCAAATTAGGCCTTTTTCATCAAATCCCTAAGGAAGATGATCAATCCACGCAAGATATTAAAATAAGAACTCTCTGTAAGGTGATTTCCCAAAGAAAATAAGTGATTTGATCATATCCCTAACCTGTTTCAGTGAAATAATATTGTTACGAATTTAGTCTTATTCTAATTGTTTCTACTCATTTGTGTTCATTTTTACAGTTTAATTTGTCGTATCTAATGTGATTTCAACCCTGTTTACCTGTAATATCATTTCCACTGCATTGCACGGCCCCCATGCTTTAACATTGGTTTAAATGGTAAACTCGCCAAATATTGCAGCTAGCGCCAAGTTGGCGACGGATTTGGCGACTTAATTTTTGGCGCCAAATGTGGGCGATAAGCTTGGCGACCATGGCAACCCTGCTCCTAATAACCCTGTCTGGCAACCCTATCGCGGTATTGTAACACTATTGTATTGAATGTATTACTGTATTGAGCTTTTCTCGTACGTTCCGGATTTTGCTAGACCTTTCTATTTCTCGATTATTCTGGCAAGTGCAAGAGGTTTCTGACAGAAAGGTATAAAAAGGCCCGGGCCGGCTAGTCAGTTAGTCAGATCTCAGCTTTCATGCAAGTGATACCTCTCTGAGCTTGAGAGAGAGACGATTGCATAGTGCGTGTGTTATTGCTTTTATTGAGTTATTATTTTTTTGTGCTGAGTGTTTACTATTGCTTTTGTTAGTGTATTACATCTGTGTTATCAGTATTTTCATCGATTGTACGTGACTTTCTCGAACTGTTCTACAATTTGTGGAGGACTGTTTTGGCCAAGAATAAAATTGTTTTGGATCCCGCTCTTCGGCTTCAATCATTTCGAACCCCCGAAAACGCAACAATTGGTGTCAGAAGTGGGATTGAATGCCAACAACAAGAGCTATGGAGGCCCAGTTCCAGACTCTTCTAGAAAAATTGACTGAAATGAAATCGGACTTGACCGCCAGCATGAATGCCAAAATGGGCGAAATGAAATCGGAGTTGACCGCCAGCATGAATGCCAATATAGGCGAAATGAAATCGGAGTTGACCACCAATATCGCAGAAGTGAATACCAAGCTTACTAACGTAAACGAGCAGATCAGCGCCAATAAGGAAGAGTTGAAAAGTAATTTGAAGGGCATTGGCGACAAATTGACGACTATGGACAAGAAATTTGAAGAAATGGAAGGAAGAATCGAGTCGGTTGAAAATAAATTCGAAGATATGGAGAGCAAACTAGAGGCGAAAATTTTCGAAAAGGTAGAAGATGTTTCCATCTCGTTCAGGAGTGACCTAGAGAAATTGAAGCAGAAAGTCATGACTGGTCAAGGGGATGAATTTAAGTTTCAAGCTCCTTATTCCAAGCCTTCCATCAAGCTTTTTACATATGACGGAAAGTCCTCTTGGAAGGTGTATAAGACCCAATTTTCCATAGTGGCGGATGCAAACCAGTGGGACTCCCAGACCAAGGCCTGCCAGTTAGCTGCTTCTCTTCGAGCCGACGCTGCTGACATTTTGCAAACTTTGCCGGAAACACAGTGGCTGGATTTCGACGCTCTCATTAATGCTCTGGAGTTACGCTTCGGAGAGAAATGTGTGAAGGATTACAGCAGACTCCAGCTGAAGTCACGGCAGCAGAAAGTGTCCGAAACGCTCCAAGAACTGGCGACGGACGTCGAGAGGCTTTCTCACTTGGCGTTTTCTGACTGTCCGACTGAAGTAAGAGAAGTCCTGGCGCTGCAACACTTCATCGACGGGGTGCGTGATCCGGAAATCCAGAAAGCTCTCCGAATGGCGGATCTCAAGGACTTAAAGGGGGCCCTAGTGTTTGCTATGAAATTCGAGGCAGCCCAGCAAGCAACACGAAAGGACAGACACCCGATACGAACCGTCAACGAATCGGACACGTCGAACTCAAGTGTGGAGCGGTTAGAGCGACAGATGAGAAGCTTCATGAATAGAGTTGAGTCTTTGATGTCCCAGAAAGCAGACGGGAAGAAGACCCTTAAATGCTGGACCTGCGGTCGAGAAGGGCATCTGCAGAGAAGCTGCCGGGCACGCCAAGGCGCTGAAACTAATAGCGCCTCCCCAGAAGGAGGTGTCGGAAAACGAATTAATGGCCATCTCGTGGGGTGGAGGTTGCCAGATTTTGGAAAGCCCCACTTTCAAGTGTGTCAAATTTCGACAAAGAGTACCGGTGAGAATGGAATTTTATAATGGGACATGTTAACGAGCTTCCTGCAACATGATCATCGATACAGGAGCCAATGTGTCTATCATTCGGAACGATCTGGCTCAAAAATTAAAAGAGAAACTTATCTGGACCCCACCCCGCGTGGTGCTACAGACCGTGACGGGGAAAAGATTGATATTCACGAAAAATTAAAAGTCAAGATCAAGTTTGGAGACACTACCTACCAACATGCTGTGTATGTCGCAGATATTGCAGACCCTTTCATTCTTGGACTGGACTTTCTAAAGGAGCATGGTTTCACTCTAGACTTCAACAAGAACGAATTACGTTCCATACACGAAGAAGTCACTATATTCAAAATTGAACACAGGACAGAATCTATTCGACAGGTAACCACTAACGAGAATATTACCATTCCCCCAAGGACTGAAATCATAGTACCTGGATACATCGGTAACGATGTGAGTTTCAACTCTGGCCTAATTGGATCTGCGGAAAATAAAGCGAATGGATTGCTAATAGCTTCGACGCTAGTGGACCTTTCCAGAAAAACTATCCCGGTAAGAATTTGCAACGTAACTGAAAAACCTAGAGTGTTCCAGAAAGGTGAAGTGTTGGCAACCTGCAGTCCAGTAACGTATGTCTGCAAAAGTTCGAGCTTGCTCCTATCCAACTCGCCTCAACAGTTGACTCCCGACCTTCTAGAAAATGCTGAATTGTCCCCCGAACAGAAAAGCTCCGCAGAAAGACTGTTCCAAGAATTTGAAGACGTGTTTTCTAGAAACAGTAGCGATATTGGCCATACTACAGTGACACAACACAGAATTGATACAGCAGACCATCCGCCGATTAAACAGCACCCAAGACGCTTGCCGTTTGCTAAACAGGAAGAGGTCGGAACACTACTACGAGAGATGCAGGAAAATGACATCATAGAACCGTCTTCGAGTCCGTGGGCATCTCCAATCGTCTTGGTTCGTAAGAAAGATGGCTCCACAAGATTTTGCGTGGACTATCGAAAACTTAACGACGTCACCAAGAAGGACAGCTACCCTCTTCCAAGGATAGATGACACCCTGGATACCCTTTCCGGTCATAAATGGTTCTCGACTTTAGATTTAAAGAGCGGATACTGGCAAGAGGAGATCCATCCCGAAGATAGAGAAAAAACAGCATTCACTTCCGGCCAAGGACTATGGCAGTTCAAAGTCATGCCGTTCGGGCTCTGCAATGCGCCAGCTACTTTCGAGCGCCTGATGGAGACCGTGCTAAAGGGTCTGGCTTTTGAAGCTTGCCTTATTTACCTGGATGACGTCATAATAGGAGGGCGTACGTTTGAAGAACATCTTCAAAATATCCGGAAGGTGTTATCAAAATTAAGGGACGCTAACTTGAAGCTAAACCCTTCGAAATGCAAGTTCTTCCAGAAAGAAGTCAATTATCTGGGACACATCATCTCTGCAGAAGGTGTTCGTACCGACCCCGAAAAAGTGTCCGCCGTAAAGAATTGGAAACGCCCTGAAAACCTCCGTGAGCTGCGAAGCTTCCTGGGACTATGTACTTATTACCGAAAGTTTGTGAAAGGGTTCTCTAACATCGTAAGACCCTTGCACAAGCTAACAGAAAGTAAACAAAAGTTTCAGTGGACAAAAGAATGTGAAGATTCCTTCCTCCAGCTTAAAGAAGCTTTGACGTCTTCACCGGTCTTAATATATCCACAACCGGACAAGCCATTTATCTTGGACACTAATGCCAGTAATGAGAGTGTCGGAGCAGTATTATCTCAGGAAATAGATGGCCAGGAACGAGTCGTAGCTTATTGGAGTAAGTGTTTATCGAAACCGGAAAGAAATTATTGTGTCACTCGAAATGAGCTACTGGCTATTGTGAAAGCCATCGAGCATTTCCATCACTATCTCTATGGCCAAAAATTTCTTCTACGTACCGATCATGCCTCTTTAACCTGGCTAATGAATTTTAGAAATACTGAAGGCCAGGTAGCCAGATGGATACAACGGCTCAACGAGTATTACTTTGACATCAGACATCGTAAAGGCTCCTCGCATGGAAATGCTGATGCCCTTTCAAGAAGACCATGCCCAGAAAATTGTCGTCATTGTTCCAGAGTAGAGACCAAATATGACTATGCTATACGCCAGATAACAACTTCAACAGCGACGCCACCCGATCCCTGGAGTGACGAGAAAGTTCGAGAAGACCAGATGGCGGATCCTGATATTAAACCCCTTATAGAGTTTATGGAGTCTTCCAGCAATAAACCAAGTTGGCAGGACATCTCGGCTTATAGTCCTACAACTAAGCAGTATTTGGCCCTCTGGAATTCTCTACATCTCAGGAATGGTGTTTTTATACCGAAAATTCGAATCAGAGGATGGAAAGACATTCAGGTGGCAATTAGTACTTCCTCGATCTCGTATCCCAGAGGTACTCAAAGAATTGCATGGCAGCCCAACAGGAGGTCATTTCGGCGTCATGAAAACTTTGCACCGAGTTCGAGAGCGATTCTTCTGGGGTAAAGTGAGAGCTGACGTGGAACAGTGGTGCAACTCCTTTGATGCCTGTTCAGCTCGGAAGGGGCCAAAGATACGTAGCCGAGGGAAGCTGCATCGCTACAATGTTGGAGCACCCTTCGAACGTATCGCTTTCGATATCCTGGGACCTCTGCCAAGGACTGCGTCTGGTAATAAGTACCTACTTGTTGTCATGGACTACTTCACGAAATGGCCCGAAGTGTACCCCATTCCGGATCAGGAAGCCCCCACCGTAGCGGAGGCTGTAGTGCAGCACTGGATATCGAGATATGGGGTACCTCTTCAACTTCATTCCGATCAGGGAAGAAATTTCGTCTCTGCGGTATTGAAGGGGGTCTGTGAACTACTCGGAATTGACAAGACCAAGACCACACCTTTGAACCCACAGTCAGATGGCTTGGTGGAGAGGTTTAATCGTACCATCCTGAATAACCTCTCACTGATAGTCTCCAAGAACCAACAAGACTGGGACCAGAAAGTTCCTCTCTTTCTGCTAGCGTACCGCAGCGCCGTTCACGAGACTACCGGATATTCACCATCCCAGATGCTTTTGGCCGGGATCTTCGTCTCCCTTGTGACCTGCTGTTTGGTCGCCCTCCGGATACACCTTCATCGCCTGAGGAGTACGTGCAGAATCTCCAGGCACGTTTTGAAGATGTACACAATTTGGCTCGAGAACGGATCAACCTGAGGACGGAGAAGATGAAGACTCGGTACGACACAAAAGCCACAGGACATCAATTCAAGGAAGGTGACAAGGTGTGGTTCTACAACCCGACTCGACGCAAAGGACTTTCTCCTAAGCTACAATCGCATTGGGACGGTCCTTATACAATTTTAAAGATAATAAACGACGTCGTAATCCGGATCCGTAAGTCAACGAATTCGAAGCCTAGAGTCGTTCATTACGACAGGCTTGCTCCATATTATGGCCATAATTCTTAGTGTGTCAATTATCGTGTAATTTATTTTGACCATGGTCTTGTATAAATAAGTTAGTGTGTAAATAATCTTGTAAATAATTTTGTTGATTGTTTTGTAAGTGTTTATTTTGTACTATGCATTAGGTGTTTATTTTGTACTATGTATTACATGTTTATTATTGCATATTCATTTAGTTGTTTTTAATCAATTGCTTTATTATTATGTTAACGTCTGATGAAGAGTTGTACTGCCCGGGACGTGCAGTTCTTGAGAGGGGGCAATGTTACGAATTTAGTCTTATTCTAATTGTTTCTACTCATTTGTGTTCATTTTTACAGTTTAATTTGTCGTATCTAATGTGATTTCAACCCTGTTTACCTGTAATATCATTTCCACTGCATTGCACGGCCCCCATGCTTTAACATTGGTTTAAATGGTAAACTCGCCAAATATTGCAGCTAGCGCCAAGTTGGCGACGGATTTGGCGACTTAATTTTTGGCGCCAAATTTGGCGATATATCGACAAATGTGGGCATGCGACCAACCCTGCTCCTAATAACCCTGTCTGGCAACCCTATCGCGGTATTGTAACACTATTGTATTGAATGTATTACTGTATTGAGCTTTTCTCGTACGTTCCGGATTTTGCTAGACCTTTCTATTTCTCGATTATTCTGGCAAGTGCAAGAGGTTTCTGACAGAAAGGTATAAAAAGGCCCGGGCCGGCTAGTCAGTTAGTCAGATCTCAGCTTTCATGCAAGTGATACCTCTCTGAGCTTGAGAGAGAGACGATTGCATAGTGCGTGTGTTATTGCTTTTATTGAGTTATTATTTTTTTTGTGCTGAGTGTTTACTATTGCTTTTGTTAGTGTATTACATCTGTGTTATCAGTATTTTCATCGATTGTACGTGACTTTCTCGAACTGTTCTACAATTTGTGGAGGACTGTTTTGGCCAAGAATAAAATTGTTTTGGATCCCGCTCTTCGGCTTCAATCATTTCGAACCCCCGAAAACGCAACAATATTGTCAAGAGTTTAAAAGTGTTTATTTAGCAAATAAGGTGCATTATTAAAAGCAGAGTAATTAATACAACAACAATAATTGAATTACAAATTATTTATTCGAAACTAATTAACAAAATAATTAGATAATAAAGCTGGTATTTTTTAAAGTTATTTGTATGGGAAAATGACTACAACCTAAGGATGATAAATGCTTTATTGATGAAATATCTGAATTATACTAGACAGCAAAGGAGAACGTTTTTCTCCTACGTCTAACGCTTAGCGTCCCTAACGTCCGTCTACATATTTTCCCGTGTGTGCTTTTAGTCGGACATTCCTGACGGGGTGTGACGTCAGTGTGAAATGCTCCACCCTAAGTACAGGGGGAGGGGTTGTCCATTGCACATATCCAACCCTACATTGGCCATCATGACCGGGAAGGCGACCTCGCCTGATTACATACAATGATAAAATGTACAGATACATAGTAATGAAATATTAAAAATGTACACAGTTACACAGTAGATGAAAGAACTATACGCAACACAAAATATCATCAAAGAAAAAGTACAAAAATACTGAAAAATGAACAAATTTAAAGTAATATTTCATAAATAGAAAAAATTTCATATACATTACCACTGGGGTAAAACAAATTATGTTAACGATACAAATAAGATCAAGGCTAAAATAAGAATCTGGAATAAGGAACAGGAACATATTGAAGCAAGATGCTCCTATTTCTAAACACTTAAATTTGTACTAAAATAAAATAAGAAAATGTTAGTCATTCAATAAAAATGGAATCAAAAATAAATAAATAGATAAAAAGTCTGTTGTTAATGTCCATAACGAAAGTCTTTCACAGGAAGAAAAATTGTGAACAGTTTTTAATGGAGAAATCAAGTAGAGTTAGTTTGGCTTGGCCAGAGTTTCATGAATTCTGCACAAGTAGACGTTTTTGATGGTCCGTCGACAAAATCACACTTTTCTACGTCATCAGTGTCATTGGGCTTGACTTTTGTAACTTTGTATGGTCCGAGGTATTTTTGCTTAAGTTTCAAGCCTGGACCAAACTGAGTGCGTTTAATTGCTACTAGGTCATGTAGTTGATATTTATGAGCTTGTCTGCGCCGGAGATTGTACGTGCGGCGATTCTCATCTTGAACTTTGTAGATTTGCTTTTTGGCATCTTGACGGAGAGCATCACGTTGTTCTTGGAATTGAGCTGTAATCTCATCGTTAAGAAGTTCGACAATCTCAATGTCCTGGCAAGACTTCATCTTGGTGCCGAAAAGGAGCTCAAATGGAGTCATCTTGATGCTTCTTAGAAAAGTTGAGTTCAGGATTTCTTGCAGGTGGGGTACGTGAGAGTACCATTTCTCAGGATCGTCGACAGAAAGTTTTGACAGCACAGCAATGATGGTGGAATTTTGTTTTTTAATTTGGCCTTTAGATCTTGGGAGACCAGTTGTAATGGAGATATGAAGGATGTTTTGCTTTTTACAGTAATCTTCAAATGCGGAGGAAGTAAATGCGGATCCTTTATCAGTGATAATCCTAACGGGGTTTCCGAAGACATGTCTTTGGTTTTCTAATCGATTTATGACTTCTGCAGCGTCCGTAGATCTAGTGGGATATAGTAAATCTAGTAGATCTAGTGGATCTAGCCATGTAAATTAACTGAATGCGTCAATCACTGCAAAAACAGGCTTATACTTCTTAGAAGTGTTCGCTAGGGGACCCAAAGGATCTAGATGAAATGTATGGAGTGGTAAATCGTTTTTTTTTATCGGGTTAAGCGTGTCATCTTGTTTTCCACGTTTCCGTTTTGTGAGAATGCATGTAACACAGTTTTGAATGCATCTTTCAACTTTGTCTTTAAGTCGTGGGATGTAAAAGTCTTTGCTAACTAAATCTTGCGTGCGTAGAACAGCAAAATGTCCACGTTCATGTGCAGTTTTAATGATGTTAGCCTGCATTTCGTCAGGTACCACTAGTAAATCGGTGCCATTGACTGTTTTGTAAAGAAGTTTGTTTTTTACGATATAGTTGTCATGCGGCGTTGTTTCTAGAAGCGTCTTTATTGTTGTTATTTGGTCATCAGCCTGTTGTGCTTTGAGAAATTGAAGATTAACACTATTTTGGATTAGCATACAATGTGGAGGTCGACTGAGGGCATCCACATGAGCCATCTTTGAGCCTGTACGGTGTTCTATTGTATAGTTAAATTCTCGGAGATAAAGTGCCCATCTGGCTATCCTGGGGTTAAGCTCTTCTTTACCTAGTGTTTTGACGAGGGCGTCACAGTCAGTAATAATTTTGAATGATGTTCCTAGTACATAGATGCGAAACTTTTTAAGTGCTTCGACCACTGCAAGGACTTCTAGTTCAAAACTAGTGTACTTTCTTTCATGGTCTGATGTCTTTTTTGACATGTAAAATACAGGGTGAAACTGGTTGTCATGTATGGATTTTTGGAGTAGGACTACACCCAAACCATCGATTGACGCGTCAGTGTGAATCTCAGTGGGAGAATTCTGGTTAAAAATACTTAAAACGGGTTGCTGGGAAAGTAAGTATTTTAATTTTTGAAATGCTGTCTGTTGTTCAGCATAAAATTGGAAAAGGGAGTCTTTACGAAGGAGGTCACTCAAAGGTTTTGCTATGGTCGAATATGAGGGTAAAAACTTTCTAAAATAGCTAGTAAGACCTAGAAATCGGCGAACGTCATTAATATTTTTAAGATCAGGATAATTAATAACAGCTTTAGTTTTTCAAGGGGAAGGAAACAATCTACCGTTTTCTATAATATGGCCAAGAAACTCAATTGTATTACGTAAAAATGGACATTTTTTAAAATTTATTTCAAGTCCGTAATCACAAGCTACCTGTAGAACAATTTTTAGATATTCAAGGGCTTGGGACTCATTAGCAGCGGGAATAACGATATCATCCATATATGGGAGAACAATACTTTTCGAAATTAGATGTCGGAAAATGGCCTTTATGTACCGCATAAAGTTGGAAGGACAAGTACTTAGTCCAAAAGGCATTCGTCTAAATTGATACTGACCATTGTGAGTAACAAAACTAGTAAATTTACGGCTCCTTTCATTTACCGCGATATGAAAAAATCCATTTTTTAGATCTAGAATAGTAAATATTTTAGCATTTTGGAGACAATCTAAAATATCGTCAATTAAAGGAAGAGGATAGTTATCTTTAATAAGTTTGCGATTTAAGCGTCTATAATCAATGCAAACTCTTGATTTCCCGTCTTTTTTTTTTACTACCACAACTTGACTAGCGTAAGGGGATGAACACGGCTCAGCAATTCCATTTTTAACCCATTCATCAACTTGAGCGTCCCCTATATCTCGTTCAGCAAATGGCAAACGTCGGGGCTTATGAAATATCGGTTCGTCGTCGGTGAAAGCGATATCAAGCTCAATGTTTACAGTTTTTGATTTTTTAGGCGTGTATGTCGATAGCAGTTCTTCGACTTCAGCTCGATTATGTTGAGAAACATTTGGACCAATATCAAATGTGGGTGAACCGTCAGAAATCGTCATAATAAAATTTTCATTTGCATTATCAGAAGGCCTTAAAATTTGTGCAAATTTTACGCCTGTAGGCGATGTATTTAGATGGGCTTGTTTAATTACGTCACAACCGATTATAAGGTCATAATTTGTACAAGAATTTGGTACAACAGAAATAGTAACAGGAAAAATTTGATCATCGATAGTAATTTCAGAATCAAAAGTTCCTATCACATTAATTCGCGAAAAACCAAAACCTGTTAATAATGTGTTGGTTTGTTTCAGTGGTGGTGCATCTATATTTATGTAAGTAGAATTTCTTAATAGTGTTAAATTGCTGCCTGTGTCTACTAACCCGTTAAGTTTACGCCCAAAAATTGTTACGTCTTTACACATATTAATAGGAGAAGGCAATTCATGCACATCATTTACACCAGAAGGTGGTGTAGAAGTGTTATTTAAATCAGCTCGTCGGCATTCAAATGATTTGTGACCATAAAGATTACATGAGAGGCATCTGGGGCCACGTGAATGATTAGGACAAGATTTTGATAGATGACCTGTATCATTACAATTAAAACAACGTTGAGGATTTTTAGCTGCGTCGGAAACGTTAAATCTTGTGGGGTTTCGTTGGAAGCTGTGTTGATTAAATTCATGTCTTCGGCTTTCATATGAATGACGAAAATTAGGTGAATTAGAGTTATGTATTCCCATGTTTTTAATGACAGTTTCATAGGTACGTAATTTCTGCTTAAATTCGGAAAATGAGGTTGCACCATAGAGGATTATTTTATCTGAACGAGGCCCATCAATTCCATTAATTACGTACTGGATAATTGATGCTTCGTCAATTTTTGAATCACATCTATTTTCTAATTCACGCATGGAATTAAAATATTGCATTAAAGTCTCGGTTTTATACATTTTCCTTTTTTCTAATTCACGGTGAATTTCTATTGAAGTAACTGAATCCGAAAATTCTTCAATTAAAGCTTTTTTGAATGACTCGTATGTATTTAAATTTCTTTGAGAAAAAAGAAATGATTTAGCAGTTCCACATACTAGACGTTTCGCGAAAATTAATTTTTGTGAAGAACTGATAGCTGGGAATAAATCAAAATTTTCTTCAACATCGCGAAAGAAACTATTTACAGAATAAAAATCTTCCCCGGTAAATTTTCTTCTAGTCGCCGAAATATCCCGCAATAAAGTTCAAAACTGGGTATTCATTTCTGTAAGGGAAACATCGTTTGAATAGGGAGGAAAAGTATTTTGTGTACAAAAAGATGAAACGTTTTGATGTGCCGGCATGAAAGAATAATCTTGAACGCTGGGTAGGGGAGAATTACTGACCGGATGCTGAAAAGGGGAGTGCTGGTCTGTCCCTTCCGATGAAAAATTCCTGTCTAACGTGATTCGTTTTTGAAACGTGGTTTTTGAAACTACGTTTTCGCCTTCAGAAAAGGATGCCTCCAAATTATTTAATGTTAGTTGGAATTCATCTAAGTTCGTCAAAGCTTTAAATATACTATTGCATAAATTTTGCTCATTTGTTTCTACGTCTAAATGCAATAAATTAGCTACTGAGATAAAATCAGGCAATGAGAATTCGGCTAAAATTTTTTCTTTGTGTTCTTCAACTCTAAACTCTTTAGGGAATGTAGAAAAATTTCTTATTTTATTTCGCGAAGAACGGTCAAATTCGGTGAATCCTAATATAGAATTTAATGTTTTTCAGCACGAGTTGTTCCACATTTCAACGAATTAGCAATTAGAGCAGTGCTTCTCAAACTTTCAATATTGGCGCCCCCCTTATCAATCACAATTTTTATCGCGCCCCCTTATCAATCACAATTTTTATCGCACCCCCCTTATACATTAATAATGTACTGAATGCAATAATAATGCACTTTTTTTTACGCTAAAGCAATAATCTTAATTATATACCGTACAAATTCATGACATAAGTATTAAATTGTGTATATGTTGCTTTTAAGCAAAAGAATATTAAGTAATAGGATAATTATTATGTTATTTTTCCTTTCTCTAATTTTAAAATTGGAATATATTGCAAAATGTGGTGGCTGCTTAGAAGACAAAATATAGATATCAGCTTTTTTTAGAAAGAACTCAGTGGGTCAATTTCTAATCATAAGCATTCCTTTGAAAAATTTGCTCTGTAAGACAAGCCCATGGAAGTCGCTAATACTTATTAAACTTGTTCTTAATTTAGCATTAATTAATTAGTTATAAAATACTCTGTGCAGCACTGATACATTAAAAGTATACCGGCTGAAGTACCCGCCATTTGCACGATTTCATTTATAAGAAAATAAAACATTATTGATATAATCGCTGAATTTTACGGAGAGTAAAGCCAAGGGCGCAACAATGTTTACAAAAATGTAAAATGATTTTTTAAAATCATTGCTCAAATTATAATTAGTTTTAAGCGAACTGTAATTTTAAGCCTCACAGAATTAGCATTTAGAACTGATGTTGAATAATGAACAATAATATAAAATGCCGATGAGAAATAATTGTATTATTTTTAATATTTAAAGTGAAAAGACTTCAACATGTTTTAAACCTGGAGCAGGCACGCACTCGATACTAATGGTCGAGTGGGGTTATTAAGCCACCCCAATCTTTTTTTTTATAATTATTTTTATAGTACACAATAAAATTCGTAATTCCAGTGAATAATTTAATTAAGAGAAAATATACTCACCTACTTTCAAGAACACAGAAAATATTTCGGAAAAAAAGTTATCACACCGGCAACTCAGTCAAAACAAGTACCTTAAGATTGTAAAAAAACGTTTGTCACTCCCAAAAAAGAGGGAGATACGTGACAAATATATTTTAGTTCACACGTTAAGACTGTCAAACAGGAGGATAGTGTGTCAGAGCCATTGGTAACAATTAAACAGTTTTGCCAGAATTACCGATTCCGTGCACTCTGTGCTCGGCGTGGCAGCTCCGGAATAAAAGTGTATTTATTACAATATGGATGTTCAAAAAACAATTATGTAGAACGTTTTTTTCATTATGCTTTTTTATATGTTTGGGAATAACTCATAGAAATAAATCTTGGTCAAGTAATCCTTCAAAGAGCTATCTGTGCTTTTCCAAAAATCATAAAAATATTTTACAAGGAAAAAATCGCAGCAGAAATAGTTTATTTGCAACCTCCCTAAATGAAAAAACAAATACATAAGAGCAGGGACGTAACTAACCGTACAAGTAAGTTCGAAGGTCAAACCGCAGCAGCTGCATTCTGCTGCCTACATCTGATGACAAATATATAACAGTGATGAATTTTTTTACCTTCCTAAAATTTTTTTTCGATTATGGGTCTGGGTTTTGTTTTTTCTCATTTTGGTTTGAAAAGAAGTAGCTTTAATTTTTTATGACGTAATATCGCAGATATATAAACTATATCAGTGTAAATGTGTATTATGTCAGAAAGTATTTTGTTTTATTTCATTCCAGTAAATAATTTTTTTTAATCTTTTATTTTCGATATGCTGGCGCCCCCCTTGTACGTTTATCGCGCCCCTCCAGGGGGCGCGCCCCAGAGTTTGAGAAACACTGAATTAGAGGAATATAGCCTAATTTAATATTTTTACAAGACATCTTAATATACAAAATTAATCACTTTGAAAATTTATAGACGGTGCAAGGTTGTAATCAAAATTTCCCTATCACACTCTGAGTTAAAACTACTAAATACAGTAATTTTAAAGCCAAAATAAACAAAAAAAAATACTTTTAATTAAATTTTGCCTACCTGGGGTTGCGGAGCAGTCCGTGCAATAAATCCAAAACCAGTTGAGGCACTAAATGAATCCAAGAAAAAGAAATTCCAACAGCAACACGTTTTTACGCTTTTTGCAATGTAGCGTCCACTGAAGAAAAATATTAACGCGTCTTAAAAATTTTCTCTCGTCTAGAGGAGATTTTCCTTAATATGCAAGAGAAAGGTCGAGCCCCCAAAGTATGGGAAAATGACTACAACCTAAGGATGATAAATGCTTTATTGATGAAATATCTGAATTATACTAGACAGCAAAGAACGTCTTTCTCCTACGTGTAAAGTTTAGCGTCCCTAACGTCCGTATACATATTTTCCCGTGTGTCCTTTTAGTCGGACATTCCTGACGGGGTGTGACGTCAGTGTGGACTGCTCCACCCTAAGTACAGGGGGAGGGGTTGTCCATTGCACATATCCAACCCTACATTTGTAATAGAATTTCAAACCTTTTTTTTCCTAAAGATTATACATTAATGTAGTACTTCAGAAATATCCTGCTTTATTTTGCAACACCTTTTTTTAGTTATTATTTTCCTTTTTAAAACAGCTTTATTTATTTTTTTTTATCTATAAAGAGGGCATGGTCGAATTCCCTAATTTGTTTATATTTTTCAATTGAAGTTTTATACAGAGTTTCTAATTTTCAGTTTCTATATCAATCGAAAAATAATAATGCAAAGAATATAATTAAATAAAACTAAAAAATGATATTTAGGTCATTTTGTTTTGGTGCGTCACGTCAAAAGCCTCACGCTGCCTGAAGAGGACGGGGACAGTGTAATACTAAACAGTGTGCTTGTTACAAAAATAATAAGCAGTTCAATCCAAAGTGTCATCATGGCAATCCTTGCCCTAATAAATAATGAAAAGTAAAATAAACGTATCTCATAAAATCTAAATCAATATTCTCTTACATTTTTGTTTTAAAAAGTTAACACAATGTTCGTACGAAGCAACAGTTTTTCTTCCCAAAATATATTTTTGTCGATAATGTTAAAATATAATTTATTTTTGCAACATACTCTTTTTTCTCCTTTTCTGTTTAACTAATAGCAATATCAGCAGTATAATACAGTCGTACCTGTTTTTGTGCGGTCTTTTTTTATGCGATTTCCTTTTTGTGCGATATTTTTTTATGCGGTGTATGAATTTCAGTGGCTTTGGGGGCACTATAATGTTTTCTATCTATTTACTAGTGGCGTAACGGAGAATGTTAGGACCCCCCTTCCCCTCTTAAAGTAAGGTTTTGCCTTTAATATTTTATAAATTAGGTAAATACGTATTTAGCGTAAGTCAGGCCTTGGGCCCCTAAAGTCCTGCCCCTCCCCCGTGATGCGGGGGGTACGTACGCCACTGAAATGTAGACACTTCAAGACGCTCTGTTCATTTGTTATGAACAGTCTCTCGACAATGCGCATTCAGTTGCTTTCTCTCAACGATCCAGCAGCCCGCGCTTGATTGAAGACGAAACTTTCAATGAGAGTGACATTATCAATAATTTGATAAATTATGAAGACGGACATAAAGCCAGATTCTTTGAGAGTGGATAAAAATATGCAGGGATCCAGCTTTCCAACAAATTCGAAAAGCATTTTCTTAAAATAGATTCCATTTAAGAAAGGAGTATAAAATTCCAAAAAGGGCTTCAATTATGTATAGCTGGTTATCGCGACATTTACAAACAATTCACCACCTGTCCTTCGTCACAAAAACTTATCACTTACTTTATGTTGACAAAAAATAAATCAATTGAAATTGCACCTTCAAGTAACGAAAGCGCGATTTTGAACTTATTCATTGCGGGACTTTGGATTACGATGAGTAGCGATGAATTATGTAAGTGCATTTTAAAGACTTATCCGTATATACAATGAGACCCTATATATGTTCTTAAAATGTTTCCATGCGTAATATTTAATTATTTTATTTTGTTATGGAAGTACTCTTACATAAATTTCGTAAATAATTGGCATATTTTATAAATGCGACTTTTTTATGCGGTCCCTATCCACCGCATAAAAAAGTTTTTTGTAGTATTTCCACGAATTAGTTTGTTATATGTAAGAATTTATGAAATTCTGGAATATTTTTTTTTTTGGCAATTTTTTTATGCGGTCCCTATTTATCGCACAAAAACAGCTTAAACTGCAAATTATATCATTTCTACTTTCTCTAATTATTTATCAATTAGTCTTCCGAAAAAGGGATAAAATGTATTTTTCTAGAGATTTTAGTTATTTATGATCAATTAATTTATAAAACATCTTTTAAAATATTTATTTTTCACTTTAATGGTCTATCCTTAGTTATTTCACGGAATAACTAGGTAAAGTATGAAATTGTTCATCTATTATTTACTTTAACTGACTTCTCCAGGTATTTTATGAAATACCTACTTATTCTATGAAAAAAAAACTGAATTAAACACTCTTTAACGGTAACATCTAATATATATTATAAATCTGAAAGTTTGTGAGGATGTTTGTGGGTCTCTCACGCAAAAACAACTGAATGGATTTTAATGAAACTTTACAGTAATATAGCTTATACATCAGAGTAACACAAAGGCTATAATTTATAAAAATTTGTAAAAACTGTCCAAAAAATATAACGATATTTTTCAAGTAAGTAGGAAAAAGTTCTGGCATCTGCAAGCAAATCTGGCTTGCGCTGCAAAAAAGCATATATCTATCTTTTGTTTGTGAAAAACTCTTTTTGTTTTGGCTATGCAAGGGGCTCGCTTCTAATTAATTCCTGTGATCAGAATAATGCCTATTTTTTATTTCAGAATAAAACTAAGTTTTGAAGGGAGAGGTTGCTATAAATCTCTCTTTATTTTAATGTTTGTTTGTTTTTTATGATTTTATTATGCACATTTGGTAGTAAGAAATTGATCTTTTTTCAAAATAAATGCTTTCATCGGTTCTGGCACTTAAAATAAATAAACTTTCTCTTTCACACTACATCATTTGGACAAATTTTCAAAATTTGTTTGTGGTTAGTAGTTAATTATAACGCTATAATTTTAATTGAATAGGCAGATATTGCGTTTTTAAGAATAAAAATAATTATAACTACTGTACTGTAGTTTTTGGAGTGTGTGAATATTAACATCGCACTGTTCAGCTACACAAGGGCTTTTGGCAACGTATCACGTAATTTTGAACCATGGTCAAGTGACGTGGACGACACCTGAGCTGGCACCCCTTCTCCTAACTACCACACCACACCAACTTAGAAGGAATATTCTGCCAATACTTAGCAGGAATATTCTTCGAAGTCCACTCTTCCAAGATATATGGCAGCACGGGTTCTATGATGAGCATTTTAGCGGGGAAACCGAATAGTTTCGTAGCAGATATTGCGTTTTCAGCTGACGGCGTTTTCAGCGGATTGCAAAGATTATTATTTTTGTCCCGAAAAAATAGTTTATGTCAAAATTTAAGTGTCTTATGTTTTTGTATGTTAGTGAAGACCTTGGAAAATGATTTGAATACTTATTTTAAGTGAACGGTGTATATAATTAATTTTACAGCGGAATATATTTAATTAATTTATTAGCTCTAACGGATTAAATTTGAGTATTTTGTTTATGTATATTCCTTAATTTTAAATGTAGTGATCCAAAAAAATATTGTATGAAAAAAACTGCAGTAAATCTTAATGCGGTTGTATAAAGTATTAACGTGCATCGCGCCTTCACACGGCGGGTCTTACAAAGCTCTAATAAAGCTCGAGCTACGAAAATAGATAGGCATTTACCAACCTGACTCTATCGTTAACATTTCGCTATGTTTTTGATTGAATCGACATTATAATTTAAGAAACGGCGTTGCTTGCGAATATTACAATTTTAACATAAAATAAATACAACAGAAAGTAATATTAATGTATGACACTTTCAGATATAAATTATTTACACTACTTTAAGCGTTCATTACGCAAAACTTTTAACAATGTGTTACTTTTGCTGAGCAGAGATCAGCTTAGAGAGGTATTTTGAAAAATCGACCCTCAAGAGTGTTACGAGGAATTATAAATAAAAAAAAAAATCCTTTTATCAGCTATTAGATCTACATACTTAAAATTTAACAAAGGTGTTTTTTTTTTTTTTTGTTTAGCTGAGATATGGAAAAAGCTTTTTTTTTTTTTTTTGTTTAATTTGCAATTCACATAAAATTAACTCATGAAAAACTTCTTTTTCCTTCAATCTGTGTTGTTTAATTTTTCAGTTCACCCGTGTGAAGAACGGGTATACCAGCGAGTATATTACATATATTGAGTTCATCATATTACTGAAATTTTTTTTAGATAAGCGTTTTCAAGGTTTTACTTTAAGAAGGATTTTTTTTAAAGGCTCGAGTGAATAAAAATATTAAGGATTTAAATGGGAATATTTGATTTAAATGTAATTTTTCCTTATTGGGGTGAAAACTAAAGAGAAAGATCAAGCAAATTTAATTCAAGTGTTATCCTTTATTCAGAATCGGCTATAATCTGACTAAATCTAAATTCGGTGCTGATTAAAACATTCATTTTTATTTTACATATAGAGATACGTAATTCCATTATCACATTTTAGAATTTCTTTCTTGATGTAATATTCAGCCTTTAACAGTAATAAAATGTTTTTAAAATCATTTTCCATGTTTTAGATATTTGTATAGTATTTTTAGATATTTATTAACTTTTTTTTATTGGAAAACACCTATTAAATTAGAACACTTAGAATTTAATATCTCATCATTATCTTTAAGCAGGGGGAAAAAAACCTTTTATTTTTTACATTGATACTTAAATTACGTCAATTACAATCTGGGCTCTAATTGTCATTAGAAGTGTGATTAAAATGTAGAAAAATAAAGTATGGAAAAGTCTTCAATTTTTTTTTTTTCATTGATAAGAATTTTTATATCTTTTATAGCTTTTTTAGAGAAAAATATTATTCAATTATTTTATGCAGATATAAATATAAAAGAAGTGCTTTACTAAATGAAACAAATGTTTTAATTCATTTAAGTTGATACAGCACTAAAAGAAAACCAAATAGAATTTTAAAAAAATGAAGAAATTTCAAAAGTGTTTTAGCATACACTGAAAACGTACAAAAATAAAAATGCATTTTCAAATGTAAAAATATAATGAATGTATAAAAATAAAAATTAAGATTTTCCAGTTTTATTTTTGAAATGTGTTAGTTTGTTTTGAAAGATGCTGAAAATTTGATGTTATAACTTGAGATAAATCTATTTATATTCTTTACAGTCACTCCTTTTTGAGAGAATCCTGTTGTTTCTCTGTTTTAGTTGTTAAAAATTCAGGATTTATTTTCCACAAAATTTTTTTTAAAAAGAACAGAATAGTTTTTTTTTTTTTTCAAAATCTAGGTGTTAAAAAAGAAAAAAATTAATGAAATAAAACATGGGTAGTAAAATAATATATATATATATATATATATATATATATATATATATATATATATATATATATATATATATATATATATATATATATGTGGGAGACAACAAGGGGTCCAAGACGTTGGTCTATCTTCTATTTTATTTTAACATTAAACAAAAATTAATTAAAAAGGTAGTTGTTTTTACAGATAAGATTGACGATGATATTCAGAAGGTAACGCCTGCTCGCGCACCTCTCGCGTTCTTTCTTTCTCTCTCTAATGTCCAAAAGTTTTTGTTTCAGTTTCAATTCAATGCGCCTGCGCGCGAAGACTTGTGTTTTGCTTTTGGCTGCATGCCACAACGGCCATTCTGACTGTACGCTGTCCGCAGCGGTATTTCCATGGAGACCAGAGGAGAATCTGAAACATACAAAAAAAAAACGGAACAGACAAGGACTATACGACAAATATATAGAGATTAAACATATCATAATTTTTCTGAACTAGACAGTTTCTCCATCATGTGGAGGCACCTCTTCGACATCCGGAAGGTTCCACAGGAAAACATTGTTTCACAGGCATAAGAACGTCTTTTTTTAACAAGTTGATCTTTGGTTGAACGCATCGATATTTTCCTCTGTAGAGTTCTGGACGTCTGTTCAAAACGATTTCTCTTTTTCCTTCGCTTCCACTGCCAAGGCTCAAAAATTTTCCGGAGCAACACAAACCGTCTATAATTACGTTCCATAGGTGAAGGGGTAGGTGAGCGGGAGATGAATTCCACGGAACTCGTTTTCATGGCACAATTGGCTTTCTTACACAATACTATATCAGAACATTTTTCTCTTACAATACTCAATTTTAACTTAGTAATTTTAATTTTATTACATTTATAATCCTTAATTAGAGAACTCGAATCATTTCTAGTATTAAAGTTTTTAACATGTGGCAAATCATAACTAGAGTTTTCTATCACACTTGAAACAGAAACATTTGAATTAAAATGAACATAAGCATGAGCACCTAAAGAGGATTCACTTTCATTCAATAAAACATCGCTCTTTGCGTGGCCTAGTTTTTTTATTTCAGAATATACACTGGGATGTATAATAAATTCTTCGGTCAAGGTCGGTGATATTGCCGTTCCAACACTTATACCGGGAGAATGTTGATCAAGAGAAATATTTATGGGCTTAACTTCTACCATACGCTGTTCGCCAAAACATGAACTTAATGTTATTATTTCTTCGGAAGGTGTTTGCACTCTAATTAGTGAGGAATTTAAAACTGGGATCTGGCAACCTGAATCGATCAATGCTGTTACGGGCTGATTTTCCACAAAAATGTTTACGTATTGAAGATTTGCGCATTCATCGCTATTTTGTTTTTCGCTCTCGATTTTCAAAGTATTCACGTTTATTTTATTATGGATGTGATCATTAGATTCTTTAGGTTTAAAACGCTTCTCACAGTCTCTTGCGCAATGAGATGAATCACCGCATATATAGCAATTTTTATTTTCTCTTTCATGATATTGGGGATAGTTCTCTTTAACCTTTGGTTTAAAGTTTTGTGATCTATTTTTAAAGGGGTCTTGGGTATATCCATAAGTAATAGGAATTTCTTTATGTGATCCGCTTCTAGATGAAATATAAATATCACACTCTTTAGCTAAATCAATAGGCCTAAACCAATCTTCTGCTTCTCGAATGCCAATATGAGTTGCAGTTTCCTTATTTAAAGTTTCAAATAATTTATCAGAAATTATAAGATCACATAGAGATTCAAAGGAATTAACTTTTCTTAACGAACAATAATATTGGAAGTTTGCCGTCAATCTTGCAGCAAATTGGATGTATGTCTCGCCTGATGATTTTACAGCATTTTTAAATGAGTTTAAACACTCGCGAGGGGTTAATTGGAATTCTCTGAGTACTATAGATTTTAGTTTTTCATAGTCATTTAATTCCTCTTCTTTAATATACAGTAAGACGTTATGAGCTCTTTCGCCCAGAAGATTTATTAAAATTTCAGATTTATATTCGTCATTTATTTTCTTGGTTAAAAATGCGCGTTCTAATGATTGGAAGAACAGATTAAAATTTTCAGATCTGGTGGGAACAGGAAGAGATAAAGTTTTTATACTTTTTATCATATTTTCTATGTTAGTTTCGAACTGTTTTTCTTCGACTTTAGCTGCAGGATTTAAACTTAATGCTTTATTTTTAGCCAATTGAAGTTCGATTTCTTTTTCTAATTTTGCTAACTGAAGTTTCATGAGCTCAATTTTTTGTTCTGAAGTTACCTCTCTTTCGTTTTGCGATACTCTCTCATCTATACAGTTTTGAATTAAAGTTTTAACGAAATCTGGATCACTTTCAAATGTACTACTGTTCTCAATTTTAGTCTTTAGTTTAACTATAGTGTCAGTACTCTCCACAATACCGTCTAGCTCCTCAACAACTCTTATGAGATCCTCTTTAAGAGCGTTTTTATACATTTTAGAAAAATTTAGAAATATCCTACCTTTTTTCTGGCTCCCTTGTTGCTCGCACGTACGATGTATCCAATAAAAACGTTGATTCCACTGATTTCACCTCTTCGCAGGTTATATCGTTAGATGAAAAATAGTTCTTGAAATTGTTCGAATTGACACCTCTTCGCAGGTGTTTGTGAGTGGTTCCAACCTCTACACAGGCGGAATTTTCGTCGATGGGTTTTCCAACCTCTACACAGGCGGAATATTTGTCGATGGTTCGTTGAAAAATACACCTCTACACAGGTTATTTTGTTATTTGTTCCGACCTCTACACAGGTGGAATATTTGTCGATGGTTCGTTGAAAAATACACCTCTACACAGGTTATTTTGTTATTTGTTCCGACCTCTACACAGGCGGAATGAAGTTGAAAAATTCAACCTCTACACAGGTTGAACGAAGTTTCCGAAAAATGGCGGAGCGTCTCCTTCACGGACGCTGTTGTTCATTGTCCAGACTTTGGTTCAAAATCGAAATTTTATCGATCCCGGCCGAGCCCCCATAATTTGTGGGAGACAACAAGGGGTCCAAGACGTTGGTCTATCTTCTATTTTATTTTAACATTAAACAAAAATTAATTAAAAAGGTAGTTGTTTTTACAGATAAGATTGACGATGATATTCAGAAGGTAACGCCTGCTCGCGCACCTCTCGCGTTCTTTCTTTCTCTCTCTAATGTCCAAAAGGTTTTGTTTCAGTTTCAATTCAATGCGCCTGCGCGCGAAGACTTGTGTTTTTCTTTTGGCTGCATGCCACATATATATATATATTGTACTGTAATTTTTATTCACATCCAAATTATATCTCTTACTGGTTAATTATAATTTAAAAGAACCACAGTAAAAAATAATCTTTTGTATAATAAATCAACTCTAGAAGCGGAGTGATCTGATTTAGAAATTATTTTTTCACAATCAGAAAAAAAACTTTTTAATTTGTGCATGGGAAAAATGGAAAAGTATTTGCAGAACCCCCCTCCTCTACCTAAGGAGTTTAATGTATTACTACGCGTAATTTTCCGATTCTCGATTCGGACGTTGTGGAGACATGACGTCTAACGCGAACTGGTCCGAAAGGACAGATCTACCCGATCCACCGCAATCTACATCAACGAGCTTGGGAGCTTCGCCTTCACGAGTAATAGCCGGCGACGATCATATCGCTGAATTTTCTGATTTATTTAGGGAAGCTATCCTAGCAAGGAATGTTTACGCGGCATGGGCCCGTAAACTCACCAACGCAAGGCCAAACGACCCTAAGTTGCAGAGTTACCACCAGGAGGTGACGAAGGCAGGTGAGACCGTTGAATTACTTCTCGTCAAGCTAAACGTCCCTCTTTTCCGTATCCCTGCCTCTGAAAAAGAATTAGATAAAATCGTTCTTCGCGTAAAGAATAGGGTTAGAGATGAGATGAGATGATGCTGGGCGTCACTGGGAAACGGAACGCGAAGCGTTCCTCCATCCCATATCTAGATAGTGTATGTGGCCTGATGTGGGTGGGCCTGCCTGGGAGTGAGTGTCCTGATTGGTTGGTCGAACGTGGCAAGAAGGCGTGGCTACAGAATCTGAGTTTTTCTTGCATACGGTTTCGGCGGTAATGTCCTGAATAGTCTGAATGGCACTGTTGTGATTGGTCAGTGGCACTGTGAAAGTAGGCTCTCTATTGGTTGCACTGATGCGTTGGTACAAATCAAAGGGGAGGTCTAGAAATCTGCCCTTTGTGGGGGTTGCAATTAAGTAAAAAAGTTAAGAAGTTAAAAGAAATTAAATTAAACAAAATGCAATTGGAAAATAAAATAAAGAGAAAATTTAGCAATGATAGTCGTCACTCTCCACTCGGTGAGTGACTATATTAATTGTTAGGGGGGATTATACGAATCTAGGAGTATTCTCCTAGGTCTTTTAAGATCAGGCATTGGGATGTAATTATTAAGCATTTAAAGAATAGGGTTAGCGACCCCTGGAGAAGAACGAAGAAGGGAAAAAACCGGCAGCGGTTTCTCCTCCTCCCCCTGCCTCACCCCGTTCAAAGGGTAGAAAGGCGAAACGAAGCGCCGATGCTGACGGCTTCGCTCCCCCCCAAAGCAGCTTGTTAGAAAAGCGCTCTCTTCCATTCCCCCCTCCTTCCGCGCCATCAGTGGAAGGCGCGCTTTTGGAAGGTACGGGTGAGGAGGAAATGGAACTCGCGCAGCGGTTTTTTTTTTTGCTTGTTCCGGACGCCGGCTGATGTCGACGTCTGCTGATAGCTGGTCCGATAGGACAATGGCATCTAGCGATATAGGAACTGCGACCGCAGGCGCGGGGGCAACTTCGCCCTCACGTCTGTGCTTCGATGATGCATTCGTTGTAGAGAATTCTGATCTTTTCCGTGAAACGATCATCGCACGGAATGTGTACGCCGCGTGGGCTAGGAAGCTCATAACCGCCAAACCGAATGACCCGGATCTCCAGAAGATACACGTGGAAGTCAGCAAGTCAGGTGAAATAGTTTCTACTCATCTGGCCAAACTCGACGTTCCGCTTTTCAAAATCCCTGCCTCCGAAAAGGAGTCAGATCTTATCATTCTTCGCGAGAAGAATAGAATTGTCGCTTCGCAGAAGAAGCAAGAGGAGAAAAAGCCGGCAGCGGCTCCTCCTGCCCCCTCTACCTCTCCCCGCAAGGGTAGAAAAGGCGCGAAGAGAACCGTCGACTCCGACGGCTTCGTCCTCCCCCCAAGCAACTAGTAAGGAAAGTTCGCTCTCCCCGCAAGACCCCTCCACCCTCGCCAACCCCTTCTTCCGCGCCTGATTTTGACGGCGCTCCTTTGGAAGACCTGGGCGAAGAGGAGATGGAAACTGCTACGAATGAAGTACCGCGAAGTCAGGAAGAGGTGCCTGTAGTGACTAAAAAGCCACGCATCTCGCCGTTCTTCGTCTCTCCAAAAGGTGATTGGAGGCAGTTGGTGGCGTTAGCAAAGCTAATCGCCCCCTCCTTTCAATCTCAAATGTCGGGAAGATTCCTAAAGGTCACTGTGGCCGACGATGTCGACTACAGGGCCCTTAGCAAATGGCTGGAATCTTCCGGGGTCGAGTTCAAAAGCTTCATGTTGAAGCAGAACCGACCCGTCAAAGTTGTAATTCGTGGCCTCCCTTCCAATATGGAACCGGAGGACATAAAAACGGAAATTGAAGCCGAAGGCTTCAAGGTCCTTAAAATCTCGCAGATGAAAAATTATAGAACAAAGGCACCTATGCCTTTGTTCTACCTGCAAATCGAGAACGGCGCGGACGCGTCTAAAATTTATGACTTCACCGAACTTTTCGGCACGCGAATTGAAGTCAAGCCTTTCGACCGCGGCAATAAGGTCAATCAGTGCTGGAGATGTCAGGGGTGATTTCACTCCTCGGAGGTGTGCCACCTTCCTCCCCGCTGTGTTAAATGTGCAGGGCCCCACGCGGCCAAGGACTGCACACTAGAGTTCAAGGCGCCCATGAAGTGCGCGAACTGCTCGGGCGCTCATGCGGCCAACTGGAGCCGGTGCCCTAAGCACCCAAAAAACAGCAAAAAGAAAAACCAAAATAAAAATAAAAACGGCCCTAAGCCAAATAATAATTCTAATGTAAATAAAAAACAAACTGCGCAGGCACCTCGTCCTGACATTTCCAAGGCGAGAAAAGTCTCGCCTAATCTCGACTACTCTAAAGTAGTCCAGAACAAAATTCCCAAGGAGCATGTTAGCCCCCCTTCAACTACTAAACCAGAAATTAGACCGGCCCCTAGCAAAGATGCCAGCATAAATGCTGGCCTCCTAAAGGATTTGCTTGAAGTGATAGAGGAATCTCCCTCTATCGACAAGCAAACCTTCTGCAGGGCGTTTAAAAACTCCTTTTATCTCTCTCTCTCTCTCTGCGCTCCGCTCGGCATCTGCGGACGTAGATAAAACATACGTAATATTCGAAGCCTATTGCAGGCTTCGCTCCCTCCAGGCTTAACTTTCCCCGCTCACGTGAGTACTTCGTTGAAAATTGGATTTTGGAATGCAAATTCTTTGCGTAACAAAATCCATGAGGTCCGCGATTTTGTTTCTGAGCAAAAACTTGACATGTTTTTGGTCCAGGAAACCTGGCTCGAGCCGGGTATCGACCCCCAGATCGCAAACTATCGTCTTACTAAAGACGATGGAATCGAAATTCCCCATACCGTAACGCGAGGCGGCACGGCTATTTATTGTAAAAATGAGATCATGCACCACAGGGTTCCTCTTCCTAATTTACAAGGAATGGACGCCACTGCGGTGCAAATTAAAATTAATAATTTCCTTCCCATTAATATTGTATCGGCCTACGTCAGAAGAAGAGTAGGCCATAATTTCCCAATAGAGGATTTTAAGAAAATTTTCAATTCTGGCAGTAATTGTATCATCGCTGGTGACTACAACGCAGCTCATGTGAGTTGGCATAATGCCAAGTCGACTCGTTACGGTCAAGAGCTGCATAAACTAACTCGCGACCTTCGGGGAGCGAAATTAGTCGCACCGCAGACTGCCACACACCTCCAACCGCGTCAGCGGTTCGGGAGTGTTATCGACTTGGCGGTGTTCAAGCACATTCCCTTCAATCATAGTGTCAGAGTTCTTAATGTTCTCGGCTCTGATCACTACCCGTAATTCTTGAAATAAACTTAATTACTTCAATAATTAAAAATCTAGAGCATCTTTCTACAAATTGGTTTAATTTTAAATTTGCTCTTAAAAAGAAACCCCTCCCCACTGTTGAGCTCACCAGCAATGAAAATATTGAGTTAGCTATTTCTGAACTCAATCAAAATTTTACCGAGGCTTTCGTTGAGGCCTCAAAACCAAAATTTAATAATGCTCCGAAAATCCTCTCCCCCGAGATTAAATTCAAAATTTATCAACGCAACAGGTTACGGAAATTTTGGCAAAGAACTAGGTGTCCTAGTATTTATTCTGAATTCTGTACCCTCAGTCGTGAGATAGCAAAGGATATCCAGGTACATTCCCGCGCCCAGTGGGAAAAGCACATTGAGGCGTTATCGCCCGTTGACAACACACTTTGGAGGAAATCCTCCCTATTACGTAAGCCTTTTCAATCCATTCCCCCCTTGAAAGGGGCACTTGGCAGTATCGCGATAACCCCTATTGAAAAGGCGGAGGTTATCGCAGACAGTTTGCAAGAACAGTTCGAACCCAACCACGTTGTTGGTCGAGAACTTTTCGACCAACGCATACACGATGAAGTTACTAACTTCATCAATACCCCACACGCGTTCAAGAAATTGAACCTACCACTCCAACGGAAGTCTTATCTTACGTACAGAGACTCAAGCCCCGGAAATCCCCCGGACTTGATCAGATTTCTAATCGTGTGTTTGAAAACATCCCCCTTAAATTCCTTCTATTTATCACTCTGCTGATAAACCAACTTTTTAAAAATAATTATTTCCCAAACGCATGGAAAACTGCCGTGGTCATTCCCATCCTAAAGCCCGATAAAAATTCGGCTTTACCCTCTAATTACCGTCCAATCTCATTACTTTGTTGTTTGAGCAAAGTATACGAATTTGTGCTTTTGCAACGTCTGAATCAACACTGCGCTGCTGCTAATTTTATTATTCCTCAGCAGTGCGGTTTTCGACCCAAGTGCTCGACAGTTCATCAACTGCTCAGAGTAACGGAGTTGATTCACAGTGGCTTCGCCAAGCACGAGGCCACGGGTATACTTTTTCTGGACATAGCCAAAGCCTTTGATAAAATTTGTCATGATGGCTTATTAATCAAGCTCTTACGACTTGACTTCCCTCCCCCCCTGATCAAGTCCATTCATAGTTTTCTCTCCAACCGTTCATTCCGAGTGAGAGTTGATAAAACGCTCTCCTCGCCTCGGCCAATCAGAAGCGGCCTTCCGCTAGGAAGTCTAACTTCGCCTCTGTTATTCACTCTGTACGTAAATAACGTCCCGCAAACTGATCTATCGCATTTAGCAATGTTTGCCGATGATACTGCAATTATCACGCAGAATAAGAGATTTTCCGTTGTGATCTCTAATGTGCAACACTACATACCCTTGCGCGAACTCTGGCTCACTGACTGGAAAGTAAAAGTTAACGCTTCGAAAAGTGCTTGCCTCATGTTCATGCGTAGACCCCGACTTCCAGTCGGATTAACTCCCGTGCAAATTTTTGGCCAACCCGTCCCCTGGGTACATGTTCCAAAGTACCTAGGGTTATTTTTAGACGCAAAATTAACTTTTGCCCACCACATAGAACAGACTCGCAAAAAAGCGCAGGCTGTTCATGCCGTTATTAAACGGCTTATCTCCCGTAGGAGTAAACTTGCGATCCGGCATAAGGTTTTGCTCTATAAATCAATAATCCGACCGGTCATGTCATACGGATCACAAATCTGGGGATCCGCTGGCATGTGCCATTTAACAAAGCTACACACGCTGACAAACTCATTCTTGAGGCAGATTGTTAATGCTCCCTGGTTCATACGCAATGAAGTCATTTATCGTGATTTAAAAATTAAACCATTTTTACCTCATATAAAGGACCTTTCTAAAAGGTTCTTTGATAAACTTCCTTCTGTTCCCAATGAATTAATTAGTAACCAGCCCGCATACGATCCCGCAGTGCCATCGTCTCAAAAGCGCCCCAGAGCTCTTCTTGATCACGAATTTATAAATTTCCCCCAAGCCAAAAGGCTTAGGGTTTAAATTTAGCTTATTCATCATTGGGAACTTATTTTAAATTTTAAATAACTTATTATTTAACTTAAACTTCCTACTTAAAGATAAAAACTCTCGTTTTTACTAGTAATTCCTATCTCCGTGCCGAGAGTCGCAGAATTAACGTTTTTCCGAAGCAATGTTCACCGCGGTCGGAATCCGGGAGGGTGACCTCCTTGGATTCAATTGTGCGGTGTTCTCGCTTCAGCTTTCCTTTTCGGCCACCAGATGGAGGCACGAAACTATCTATCTAGCATCTCTTGTAAAATTCGTTTCACGTCCTGCAATCATTAAGGGCAGTCGGTATGGTAAACACCTTCCAGAAATCGATTTTGAGATTTTGATATTTCTCAAATCTCCAAATTAAGCCCTTTCCAATGATATAACATACTAGTCAATTTTTGAATTGGAAGTATTTTAAAATGTTTTTTAAAAAATAATCAACTGATTTGCCACGCCTACTTTGACAGATAGAAATGTAAACATTGGCCTTTTAAAACTGGGATGCTCTTGCAAAGCCATTATCTGTTTTATTTATTCCCACGAAATTAACTGCAGAATAACTGCAAGTGTAACTGTTAGGGTTGTTTACCTATTTTTGGCGCTTTCGAACACGTTTTGATTGAGCACTTGTCGTTTATCGATACTTAAAATTTCTGAAATTTTGAAATGCCAAGATTGCAAAAAGTTTTCAAGAAACGCAAAGGTAAGTATTATCCACGTAAGAATACTATTAACAGCAAAGTAAGTACCACTGATTGTAAATTAAATGCTCAAGCTGAACATGCACATGATTCAAAGCAGTCATGTGCAAAAGAAAAGAAAATTCCCGATTTAAATGAGAGTTTTTCTTCTTTTGGTGATAGCGTAGGTATTTTAAATGCAATCATGAATTTGAATATTCTTGCTTTTGTTTTCAAGAATGAAGTTCACTGTAAAATGTGCAACAGTGGTTTAGACATGCAAGTTTTAAAAGGTAAGTCTGGACTGGCTATTACGTTTGTCCTGAAATGTTTTGCTTGTCCATATCGTGTAGAATTCTCTTCTTCGAATTTTCATGAAGGAACACAAATTGCTACAATAAATACCAGGTTTGTGTATGCTATGCGTTCAATTGGAAAAGGTGCAGAAGCAGGGAGAATGTTCTGCGGCGTAATGAATCTTCCGCAACCACCTACAAGATTTTCTCCTTACGGTAAGCGAATTTTAAATGCTGCTAAACTTGTTTATGAGGATTCAATTCAAAATGCTGCGAAGGAAGCTATTTGTGAAAATGAAGGTAACAAAAATATAGCAGTAGCTGTAGATGGGACATGGCAGAAGCGTGGTTATACATCCTTGAATGGTGTAGTTACTGTGACCAGCATTGATACAGGTAAGGTGATAGATGTTGATATTCTTTCGAAATATTGCGCTTGTAAAAACTTGCCTTTTCATGAAAAGGATTGTAAAAGGAACTACGTTGGATCTGGTGGAGCGATGGAAATCCAAGGTGCGTCTAAAATTTTTCAACGGTCATTATCTTTACATAATGCCCGATATATTACGTACTTAGGAGATGGGGATTGCAAAGCATTTGATGCGGTAAAAAAGAAAAACATTTATGGAAATGAATATCCAATTGAAAAATTGGAGTGTATTGGCCATGTAATGAAGCGCATGGGAACAAGATTACGCCGATTAAAAGCTCAATTGAAAGGGCAAATCTTGTCAGACGGTAAGTGTTTAAGTGGAAAAAATCGTTTGACTGAACATGAAATTGATAACTTGCAGTCATACTAGCTATTCGGAGAAATCACAGCAGTGTTCAGAATATGTGGCAAGCTATCTGGGCCATTTTTCTGCATAAGTTATCAACTGATGAATATCCTCAACATGGTTTTTGTCCCATCGGGGAAGATTCATGGTGTGGATTTAAAAAGGCTGAAGCATCAGGTAAGTCTTACAAACATAAAAACAGTCTTCCGGTAGCTGTTGTTGAAGCAATGCGTCCTATATTTAGAGATCTTTCCCATCCTGATCTGTTGAAAAAATGTTTGCATGGAAAAACACAAAACCCGAATGAAAGTTTTCATAATGTCGTTTGTGGTCACGTGTTCCCAAAGCAACATTTGTACAGATTGAAACACTTTCACTTGGTGTTTATGATGCTGTTTGTTCCTTTAATGATGGTAATGTATCGAAATTAAAAATGCTTCAAAAAATGGGCGTAGAACCAGGGGAATTTTCAGTAAGTGCCATGAAACTTCTCGATAGGGAAAGACTAATGAAAGCAATTTATGCTTTTTCTGGACGCTCGAAGAAAATTAGAAAAGATAAAAGAAGAAAAAGAAAGAAAGAAGAAGATTATATTAAGAAAAATAAGGTAAAAACCGGCTACAGTGCAGGATCTTTTTGATGAGGTAAAAATTTATACAAAAGCTACTGTGTTTTCTAATTAATATATTTTTCAAGTAGTCTGTTCTTTTTTCTTTAAATCTACTGTATGCATGAATTGGAGACTTTTACTATATATTTCATATATATTGTTGTGTGTTCTTATTCTTTATGCAAAATTTTTTAAATATTTCTTTGACATTTTTCACTAATGAACACATGTTGTAACACAGAAAATGACTATTTTTATTAAATTGTGTATTCTTTTTTTCTATAAATCTACCGTATGCATGAACTGGAAATTTTTACTATATTTTTCATATGTATTGTGTGTTTTTATTCTTTATACAAAAATTTTTTAAGTATTTCTTTGACATTTTTCACTAATGAACACATGTCGTAACACAGAAAATGACGATTTTTATTAAATTGTGTATTCCTTTTTCTATACTTCTACTGTATGCATGAAATGGAAATTTTTACTATATATTTCATATGGTATTGTGTATTTATACAAATTTTTAAGCTTTGGTGTTCAATAGTTTTTTAGTAAAAGGTTTATAAATATCTAAAAATGCAATGCCTTTTTTCGTTGTACATAGCTTGTTACATATATAAAAATACACAAATTTCATGTTCAAGAAATCTGTTTTTATGTTTTTGTTGTTTTGAATACCATTTACCAAATATTTAAAGAAAATTTTTAGTTCTGCTGCTGTAAAACATTGTGTTAACAGGTGAATATATAAAACACTAATGAAACTTTTCGAAATAGTGTATAATCATGTATTACCAAAGCCATATTTTCATGTATTGACACATTTTCACATGGTATTTATGATGCTTTATAGTCAAAATATGATGAAAGTAATGTATCAGAACTGAAAATTCCTCAAAAATTGATACATAATTTGAGTAAAATAATTAAACGCTAAAAAATACCTCGATAGCTTAAAAGTGAAAAATGCTATAAATGTATTTTCTGAGAAATCTAAGCATAAGAAAAAACTAAAAAGCCTTAAAAGTAATAGAGAATAAGCTAATATTTAATAAAATAGGTCAAATACTTGTTGTAATTCATTATTTTTGTGATGAAGTGCTTTTTTACACTAAAAATGCAATTATCTCAAAATGGTTGTTTTCAAACCGCGGGTACAGTTTTCTCAGAATCTACAGAATGTGAGTGCTCACGCAATTTTTACTGCACATAAATAATATGTAACTCTATATACTAAGCTTATTTTTTTGGAGATTTTCCTGAAATATTTTGCTGAAAAGCAGTTATCGTAAAAAATTTGACAGTTTTCAAAAATTTCAAAGTGATACTTTTACGATGAATTTTTTTTGAAAAAAGTAAACAATATATTTTAAATATATTTGCCAGTATTTAAATAAAAAAGCCTAATTAATATACAGACAAAATTTGAAGTTTATATATTTAACAGTTTCTGCGAAACTTGTACCTAAAATGGCTCAATTTAACATTGTCGGTATAGGTCCTACCGACTTCCCTTAATTAAATCGTTCCTTCGAACGATCGCCTATATTTTTGAGAACTGGATATTCCATAACTACTTCTATCAATTATTAATCATGATTGTATCACATATATGACTTCATTGCGTCATTATTTTTCCTAAAACCGCAAAGTCCTATATTCTATCTTTTTAGTCCTTCCCCCACCCCCTTTCTCACCGGCAAAGTGCAAGTTGGTTCATTTTAAATTTTTATTCAAAATTTATATTCTCCCCCTCTTTTCGCATGAGATCTTAGAATTTTTATTCAAGATCTCCTTGTCTCGGGTCGTTTATTTTCGGATCGACCCAATCCATTTCCACGCCCACTTTTCTGCGAGCAAACGGCCTCGGCCAATCAGATCGCAGGAAAGTAGAGTGGCTGTCCCACCGGCTAACAGACAGAGAGGGACACACACAACTTCTGGGAATAGGGGTTTTCAACGCTATAATAGAAACGATACTTTAAACTTCCGCGGAGAAAGCCGTATTTAGATGTTTTACAATTGGTAGAGGAGCGGTTTTCTCATATTAAATCTCGAGACAATATATTTGATCTACCAATAATAAAGGCTAATGTTAAACATCACAAATTTAGAATTTTAATTGACACAGGTGCGTCCGAATCTTTAATGTCAAATTCTTTTTTCACTAAAATAAAAAAATGATAACTTTAGGGAATTTAATGTTTCAATTCAAATTAAAGCAGTTAGTGGAGACACGGTAGAAATTATCGGTTGCTATGAAATACAATTGTCATTGGAGGAATTTCAATTTCAACACATTTTCTTTATAACGAAGCAAGAGATTAACGATAATTATTGCGCTATTTTGGGATACGATTTTTTGAAATTATGGGATGCAGTTTTAGATATGGGAAAAAACCGTTTGTTAATTAATAAATTTTCAATTCCACTTGTCCATTATTCACTCCCCCCGCGTGTTGTACAGAGTAACTTTATACATGGATTTTTAAAACACAAAACGTGTGTGGGTCCCCATTCGGTCACAAATGTTCGTATACATGTTGAAATATTACCTAATTCGACGTCATTGGCCACTATTCAGAGTTCAGCAAAGCTAAAAACTAAAAACATTCATTTAACTAATTCGCAAATTAATATTAATCCACAGACAAATGACACTATCCTAGAAATTAGAAACGATTCAGATAACATAATCACCCTTAACAAAAACATGAAAATAATTACTGTCAACAATTATGAAGACTTTTCTTCTGATTTTCCCGTTTCTCAAGATATTTTACCCCCCACTCACGGAGAAAGATTTCAACCTTTCAGGTTTGGACAGCAAAATCAAAAACAGATTATTTCAACTTTTAATTTCGCACAAAAGTGCTTTCGCTCGCTCTACGGTAGAATTATCTGCAGCCGCTACGGAGCATCATAGAATCAGTCTACAACATGATTATCCCATTAAATGTCCGATTTATAAAATTCCATTTAATTTAAGAAACGAATTTCGACGTCAAATAACAGATTTAGAAAAGAAAGGCAGGGATTATTTCGAAATCTAATTCTCAGTATAATACTCCGGTCTTGCTTGTCAAACAAAAAGAAAAATGGCGCCTTGTTTTAGATTTTCGGAAACTTAACGAAATAACTTTGACTCAAGACTTCGTTATTCCAACATTGGACGACATTTTACATGAAATTTCGGGTTCAAACTATTTTTCGGCGTTAGACATGAAGTCAGCATTTAATCAAATTCCACTACACTTTGCAGACAGGCATAAGACGGCATTCTCTACTCCCGACGGTGACAAATGTGAATTTAACAGATTATGTTTCGGTTTAAAAAACTCGCCTAAAGCCTTTCAATCAATTGCACAGGAGGTCCTTGGAGATTTATTACACAACGGAGCTTTGGTTTATATAGACGACATTATTTTGTTTACTAAAACCATAGACGAACACTTTGAACTACTGGGTAAGGTTTTTGAACGCTTTGAAAGAATTCACTTAAAATTTAATCCGAGTAAATGTCAGTTTTTAACAGAGTTGTAAATTTTTGGGGTTTGTGGTAACGCCGGAAGGCGTTCTTATAGATAAAGATAAGTCCGTATCAATTAACGAGTTTCCAGTTCCAAAGGATCAAAAACAAATTAAATCTTTCTTAGGGTGTTGTAATTTTTATAGGAGATATATTAAGAATTTCGCGAAACAAGCACTTCCCTTAACGAATCTATTGAGAAAAGACACTCCATTTGAGTGGACATCTGAAACGCAGGAGCCATTTGATGATATTAAGAAAGCCATATTGAATTCACCGGTCTTGGCTCTACCTGACCAGAACGCGGAGTTACAAATAACAACGGACGCTTCTTCTCGCGGCATAGGGGCAGTTTTAGAACAAAAATATCCTAACTCTGAAGTCAAACCTTTATATTTTTTTCTAAGAAATTAAATCCATCACAATCTAAATATAGCGCAACGGTTTTGGAATTTTTCGCGATATATACAGCATTAAATTTTTTTAGACCTTTCTTGTTAGGCAGAAAATTTAAGGTTTTTACTGATCATAAGCCTCTTGCAGGATTTCTTTCAAAAAAAAATCCCTCTTCCAAAATCTTGCGTTGGAAATTGGCTCTGGAAGAATTTAATTACGACACACACTACATCAGGGGATCCTTAAATTCAGTCGCAGATCATCTTTCCCGTTATATTAACAACATCACAATAGCTTTACCGGACTCTAAAGATCTTATTAATATGCAACACGAAGATTCTGTTTTAAGCACTATCCTACAAAAAATTGATCAAAATGACGTTAGCCCACAGATCAGCAACTATTTTATTAATGGGGAAGGTTTGTTATGTCATTTGTCCAAGCGCCCCTCCAGATCACCCAGGTCTAACACCACTAGAAAGCAAGTTTAAATTCCACATTGTCTAAAGGCTAAAATTCTCGAATCTGTTCATTCAGAATATGGAGAAAATCTTAAATTTTTTAAAACATATCATCGACTCAGCGAAAACTTCTTTTGGCAGAATATGTACAAAGATACTAAAAATTTTGTTCGTTCTTGCACCATATGCTTATCTCGAAAAAACGCCTTTAAAATTCCGCCAGCACCCCATCAGCCAGTTGAACAAAGTAAAGAACCAGGAGAAACGTGTCATATGGATATTTTCGGTCCTTTAAAAACCACGCCTAAAGGTAATATATATATATATATATATATATATATATATATATATATATATATATATATATATATATAGCTATGTTTTATCTATGATAGATGCATTCACAAAATACATTCACATTGTTCCACTTCCGGATATTAGGTCGAGTACGATTTCAAAAGCTTTCTTTGATAATTACATTGTACACAGGGGTTGCCCACATAAATTAGTCGTAGATAACGCTACATATTTTAAGAGTTCCAAATTTGTTGAATTTTGCAGTCATGAGTATTCACAAAAGACACATATCAAGTTATTCCGCTCACGTCAACGGTAGGGTAGAGAAACCCAATCAATCGCTAGCCAATATCCTGGCATCAATTTCACAAAATACAAACGATTGGGATGAGCAACTCCCGCACACCATGTTAGCATTAAATTCAGCGATCCATGAAGCTACATACACATCGCCTTTTTTCCTGGAACATGGCAGATATATTCGATTATCTTACACTTACGAAAGGAATTCCGACACACCACGTGGCCGCGGTAGCCGAGTGGTATAGGTATCGGACTGTGGCTTGCTTTGTCACAGGTTCGAGCCCAGTACCACTAAAGACCCGCCGTGTAGGGCAGCGATGCACATTAAATCTGTCGAGAGCTGAAACGTCCTCCCGTTGGTGTGGTGTGGTAGTTAGGAGAGGGGGTGCCAGCTCAGGTGTCGTCCACGTCACTTGACCATGGTTCAAAATTACGTGGTCCGTCGCCAAAAGCCCTCGTGTAGCTGAACAGTGCGACGTTAATATTCAATCAATCAATCCGACACACCACAAAATAAGTATGAATATGTCGAGAAACTTTTACCGTCTTTGGAGCATACTTTCAATAAAGTTTTAAATAATCTAAAGGATCAGGAGGCATCACATGTCGAATTGAGTACGAGAGCGACAAAACAACATCATTACGATTACAAAATCGGGTCCTTGTGTTTTATAAAGACGCCTAACATTAAATCTAATTTATCTCCAAAACTCAGACCTAAGTTCGAAGGTCCTTACAGAGTAATAGAGCGTTTTTCTAATGTAAATTATAGGGTTCAACATGTAGAACAATTGAGGAAAAGATTTAACACATGTCAATCGGATGATTCCATTTATTAAGAGATTTTCATATTTGCACTTGAACAATTTAGATGATTTGCAACCAGACGAGACGGAGGTTAAGGGTATTGTTCCAAGTCCACGGTATAATTTAAGGGCTCGTGCAGGCAATTCGGCTCGTTAATACTCTCCGCGCTAAAATTTTTTGAAGGAGACTGAAACTTTTTTTTTTTTTACTATTTTTACGCTTCGTCAATTCGAGAGCACACATTGAATGGTACCTGTCTCATAGTTGCACCTTGTTTTATGTCATGTTTTATGTTTTAGTGAGATCAAATTTTGTACTCAGTTATTTAATGAATTCCAGCTATTTAAGGAATTCCTGTTATTTAATGAATTCCAGCTCAATTTTTTTTATATACGATTTGTTTCATGTTTTGATTTGCTGCTTAAATGACATAATGTTGTATGATATTCATATCAATTTTAGCTCTATATAAAATATTTTGATGCTGTGTGTTTTATGCAATATATTAAAAATTTTGTGTAATGCAAGTGTTATTCAAATTTTTTTGCTATGAGAATCATGTACGTACGTCAATTTTTAATTTTATAAATTTTAAGCCTTAATCCATGCTTGCAACAAAAATCAAATTTTGGGGTCTCCGGACACCTGTCATGAAATTTGAATGTTGTTACGATACATACATATTTAAAAAAAAATTTTCATCTATTACATAATTTGTGTTGTGATTATTATCTAGTATTTTTAAATAATTTTTTCTTCATACAAAAGGTTCCTCTATTGAATAACTTAGTTTATGCTGATTTGATTGTGTATAACTGTGTACTTTCTGGTTAAATTTTGATTTTTGCATAGAAGATTAATTTTTTTGGCAGCAGCATTTTGTTAGAATCAATTTTATTGCTAAATTGTGTTGGAGTATTAATTTTAAGTGCCTGTGTATTACTGAATTTATATCTTTGGAATTTATGCTTGTTAAGAGATGGATAGAGGTGGTCGTTTTAATTTTTTATGGTCTTTTGGAAATTATATATATGTTGAAACTTAAATTTGTTTTGCTCGGGTTGTTTTTGTTCTGTCATATGATTGCTAATTTTAATTTAAAATTTTCTAGTGTTTCGGTCAGGTGTTTCAATGCATATTTAATTTTACTGTTTTTTTTGTTAGAGATTTGGAATTTTTTTTTGTATGCTTTTTTAAGGTTTAGATTAATTGTGGTCGCGTGCTAAACTTTACTAGGAATTGAAGGTTTTGTTTGTCGATATAGTACTTCTGTTGGTTTAGATTAATTGTGGTTGTTAAATTAATGTGTAGTCAATAATTGTGTCTCGCTTGTGTGCTAAACTTTACTAGGAATTTTAACGTTTTGGTCTGTCGATATGGTATTTTTTTTGTCGTTGATGCTAGGCCTACATGTGTTGATTTATGTTAGCGCGTGGGTAGATTATTTAACTGAGTGTTGATGTTGATTTAATTTTTTGTGGTTTTGGATTTTAATAGTAGTTCTGCTTTGTTATTTGGTAATAAGTTTTTTTTTGGTCAGGTAATGGTGTTGTTAAATTTTAATTTTTGTGTCCATTCGTTTCGAAAACGTGGGAGAGCTTTCGTCCGCACCTTTTTTCGTCGGTAATCCCCCCCCGCACGCGATCCGGCCAAGGGCGGGACACTGTTTGTTGATTGGAATTCTGTTTCTTGGTTACTCCTTTTCGCAGGAACTCTCCTCCCCGCGGGTAGCACAGTTCAAGGGTGGAATTTTGGATGTCGGTCTCTCGGCGCCTTAGGAGGAAATTCCCTTCAGCCCCCACTGCTGTCGCAACAGAGATAAGAAACTCAGCAATTTTTTTTCCCAATGGGTTTTCGTTTTTTTTTTCTCCCCTCTTGTTTCCCGTTTTTACTTTAGGACGTTGTTGCTGTTTGAGATTAGAGTTTGATGATATTTTTTTGGTTCGAAAATGTTGGAAGAGGATTGGGTGTGAATTTTTTTTGTTTCACTAATTGTTTAAGGAGTAGATAAGTTTGAGTTAAGGATTTCGTGGAATATTTGAGAAAGTTATTTGAAGGAGATAGATAAAGTTTAAACTGATGAATTTGTTGAATAATTGGGAATTTTTTTTTTTATGGAGATAGATAAGTTTGCGTTCGAAGTACGTTTATTCGATAGTTGTTTTTTATGGAAATGGATAATTGAGTTGAAAAGAAAGTTATACGGTTTATTTGAGAAAGTTGTTTGCTGTACAGAAGGATATTTTGAGTTAAGGATTTTGGGCAATAGGAAATTGAGTTGGTATAATTATATGGTTTATTTGAGAAAATTTTTTGATGTAGAGAAGGTAATTTGAGTTAAGGAATTTGTACGATTTCGAGTAATTAAGTTGATGAACATAGATAAGTTGAGTTAATGATTGTGTGGTATATTTAATAATGTTTTGAGATGCATTTAGGAAAGTTCGAGTTGAGGATTATGTGAGATTTTTGTAAATAAGTGATGAGCAAAGATGGGTTTTAGTTATTGGTATTGTGGAGAAGTCAATTGATTATTTGGAAGTTGCAGATAAGTCTAGTTAGTGTTATTGAGTATGTGTGATTTTGTGTACATAAGCTGATGAGCATAGATGATTTTAGTTAATGGTATTGTGGAGCAATCGATTGATTATTTGGAAGTTGCAGATAAGTTAATTAGTGTTATTGAGGCATAAGATGTGAATGATCTGAGGTAAAGGCATTTTTGGATTATCGAGGAATCATTTTAAGGTTACTGAGAATTTTAGGTTGGTGTTATAGAATTATATTTGAGTTATTAATTAGAGGATTTTCGGTGAATTAAGTTAGCGGTATTGTTGTAAATCGAGGATCTTGTGTTTTTATTTTCGTGTTTGTATATTTGTTGCGCGTATAGTGAAACATTTTGAGTTTTTTTATATTATCTGGACTTGATACTCTGTATTACATAGATTGTTAAGAAGTTATGTTGATTAGTTAAATTCCAAGATAAAAAAATATCGCTTATGTTTAATTATGTGTAGCACTTGCAATAATTTTCTTTCAGTTAAATTACTTTATTCTGTATGTGTCGCCTCATATGACTTGGGTTGCATATCAATTTTATGTTTTTAATTTTTTTTTCTGAAATTTTCAACTGCATTTGTGATTTCTGGAATTCATTTCTCAAATGGAAATTCGAATGTATTGAATGTGGAAGAAATTTTTTTTTCTTCTCAAATTTATTTTAAAAGTATTAATCGATATAGTTAATTTTTTTTTACAATCGGATTTGCAAAAAAAAATTTTTTTTAGTCTTAATTCTGCATTCTTTTTCTTGTGTTGGCGGTTGCCGGCGATCGTCCTATCGCAGTAAATGGGATGTTTTGTTTTGTTTTGCCTTTGTACACATGGACGAGCCGCGGACTTCTTCATACAACTACAGCAGTGCTTCTCAAACTTTCAATACTGGCGCCCCCCTTTTCAATCACAATTTTTATCGCCCCCCCTTATACATAATAATTTACTGAATGCAATAATAATGCACTTTTACGATAAAGCAACAATATTTATTATAAACCGTACAAATTCATGACATAAGTATTAAATTTTGTATATGTTACTTTTAAGCAAAAAAAAGTTAAGTAATAGTATAATTACTAAGTTATTTTTCCTTTCTCTGATTTTTAAATTGGAACAGATTACAAAATGCGGTGGTTGCTTAGAAGACAAAACATAGATATCAGCTAAATATAGAAAATGTATTCAGAGGGTCAATTTCTTATCTTAAAACTCCTTTCAAAAACTTTGCTCTGTAAGACAAGCCCATGGAAGTAGCTAATAATTATTAAACTTGTTCTTAATTTAGTATTAATTAATTAGTCCTAAAATACTCTGTGCGCCACTCATACATTAAAAGCAGTGTTTCTCAAACTTTCAATACTGGCGACCCAATTTTCAATCATAATTTTTGTCTCGCCCCCTGTACAACAATAATGTATTTACTGCAATAAAAATGCACTTTGAGAGAGAGACGCTAAAGTTACAATACGATCTTAATTATAAACCGTACAAATTAATACGATAAGTATATTAAATTTTGTGTATATTTTAAGTAATATATATATATTTTAAGAAAATTACTTAAAATATATATATTACTTAGAATTATGTTATTTTTCTTTCTCTAATTTTTAAATTGGAACAGATCGCAAAATGATGTATTTAATTAAAGATTTATTTCCTTCAGCATTCATTTCTCAAAGCACAAATGTCATTAGAAAAATAGTCTAGTCAATGTCTCTCTCTATCATATCCATCACATCTGGCATTATAGGGTACGTTTGCGTGAGTCTGGGCAACCTATCGGACGTCTGCGCAAAACATGTAAAAATGCTTTTCCTCGTACAATTCCATTCAGTTTTGGTCGACTCGATACTCCTATAGCTACCGAATCTAGCTTGAATGTACATTTTTTTTAATTTCCACGTTAATTTTAATTCACGGTAATTAAGTATTTACGGCAGTAGATTAAAACAATATCATACATACATTTTTAAGTCGTAAGCAAACATTCGACCTTAATAAAGAATCAACAAGTACACAGACGAACGAGTATGGTTCTGAAAATTAAATCAAGTCGATCTTTCAAAAATACTTAAATTTTGGATTTACCACTACTGTAGTAAATGATGGAAAAAAAGCCCCAGCTCAATATGTGTTAAAACTTACAAATCTGTAGAACAACATGTGAAAGTTGTTTTTAAAACATGTAAAATCATTTAGCTATGTTGGCAAAGAATTTTAAAAAAGTATTTTCTGGATGAGGACAGCTTGGTAGCAAGTTACGAGTGGATTAGGGATCTATTTCAAGATACTCTCCAGAAGGGCTCTCAACTTCCGAAGAAGAAATCTTCATAGATTTCACATGCAGTGAAAATTAAAAAGCAATTTTGTAATAAATCGCTCTTTGAATTTGGGGTAGAGGTGGATGAGGAATTATCTGTACTGAAAACAAAAGCACTTCGTATACTATTACCATTTTCAACATCCTACCTTTTTCAAACCGGATTTTCTGCAGTGGATGCCTTGAAGACAAAATATAGATCTCAGCTAAATATAGAAAAATAACTCTTTAAGTGTCAATTTCTGATATTAAAACCTTCCTTTGAAAAACTTTCCTCTACAAGAAAAGCCCGTGGAAGTCCCTAATAATTATTAAACTTGTTAATAATTTAGTAATAAGATTGATTGATTGAATATTAACGTCGCACTGTTCAGCTGCACGAGGGCTTTTGGCGACGGACCACGTAATTTTGAACCATGGTCAAGTGACGTGGATGACACCTGAGCTGGCACCCTTCTCTCCTAACTACCACACCACACCAACGGGAAAAAGTTTCAACTCTCAACAGATTTAACATGCAGAGCTGCCCTACATGGCGGGCCTTTAGTGGTACTGGGCTCTAACTCGTGACAAGGCAAGCCACGATCTGATACCTATACCACTCGGCTACCGCGGCCAAATTCAGTAATAAGAAATTATTTATAAAATACCTTCTTCAGTACTGATACATGAAACGTATACTGGCTGAAACACCGACTCTTCGCACGAGTTCATTTTTTAAAAAAAATAAAACATTATTCTTGATATAATAGCTGAACTGTAAGGAGAGTGAAACTGTGTGCACACACACGACATTGTATACAAAAATGTAAAATGATTTTTTTTAGATAAATGCTATAATTGTAAATAACTGTTTAGAAGAACTGTAATTTTAAATCTCACACAATTAGCATTTAGAATTATAATGTTAAATTATGAAAAAGAATATAAAATTCCGATGAAGAATAATTGTTTTACTTTTTAACATTTAAAGCGAGAAGACTTCAAAAAGTTTAACCCGGGAGCAGGCGCGTACTCGATACTAACATTAATGGTAGTGCGGGGGGACTCAGTCACCCCAATCATTTGTTTAGAATTATTTTTACTGTACACGATACAAATCGGAATTCTAGTGAATATTTTAATTTATAGAAAGTATACTTACCTTCTTTCAAGGACTATTCAATTCTTTGATGATTTGAGAAAAAATCCAATAAAACTGAACTAAAATTATTCAAAAGTACAAGACCATAATAAAGGACGCAAATCAGACACTTTTCAATTATCCTACAGAAATGTTAAACCAATCAATTATTTTCCAAATATCGCAAAACTCAATTATTTACAATTTCCTTAAGCGAAAAGCAAACACATGAAAGATGGGAAGGAACTAATATTGATAATAACCATACCATAAGATTGAAGGTCAAATTAACATTCAGATTTTTTATCCAGAAACTGAAATATTTTGACATCTACTAATTTTTAAGAAACATCTGTCTTTTAGGGGATCATATATATAGCCTTTGTTGCTCCATATCCCACAAAACCTGAACTGAACTGAACGTACTATGCAGCCTGGCTGAAAAGTGAATCATGACTTCCTTTTCTTTTTCTACAACTAATGTACAGTATTTCAATAATAATTGCAGCGGTGAATTGTTTATCTTCTTAGAATTTTTCTCAGGGTCTGTGTTTCGTTTTTTCTTTTAACGAGTAATATTTTATGTTAAAACGTAATAAAAAAAAAAAAAAAATCTCTCATTGAGGAAAAACAGCAAATAAAACAAAATGTTTTTTTTCTTTAATTTGGTTTTGGGATCAAAGATAGCTATTTGATGACGGAAAAAAGCTAGATAATAAATATAAATTATGTCAGTGTGTTGTGTGTATTTATTTTTATTATGGAAGAAAGCATTTTGTTTTACTTCTCTTTCCGGTTATTTTTTTTAAATCTTTAAATTTTCGATACGCTCGCGCCCGCCTTGTAGGGTCATCGCGCCCCCCCAGGGGGGCGCACCCCACACTTTGAGAAACACTGAACTACAGGCATAATGGACGAGCCGCGGACTTCTTCATACAACTACAGGCATCATGGACGAGCCGCGGACTTCTTCATAAGACTACAGGCATCGCGGACGAGCCGCAGCCCTCTTGGACACTAACAGCGAAATCTCTCCTAGCATTGATTACATGTTTTTTTTGTGTGTTTGTAATTTGAAGGAGGGGAGGAGTGATGGGAGGTCGCTGGTCCCCAAAGTTACAACTGCAATTTTTACATCTGCCCTGCTCTTGCTGTTTACAAGAAACGGAATTTGGTGGAATGCGTTTCTCTTACCCCACCAAAAAGGGTGACACGTTCCCACGCCTAGAAAGGGGCATTGTACCCATAAATATCGTGGTATCGGGGGTGTCTTAGGATTTCCCGCGCTTGGGGATGTCATTGACCGTGAGACGGTAACCATACGCTGACTCTAGACCAATGAGAGAAAATTATGCAGACACAGTAAAGAATCCGCTCTAGCACATAGGTGCAATTAGCCGCCAAATAAAAACGAGATGCACCCCGATTAGAGCACACTCTCTCACACACACTTAGGGCTGAATCAACTCCTCCCATTTTGAGATCCAGGACTCCGCGAGACTCCGAGCGGTGACATGACTCCTCTTCCTCGCCCCTCTTTCAAAAGTTAAGTAGAATTTTGTTATGCGTCACTTTGTACATTAACTTAAATTTAATCTTATTTTTATTCAAATAAATTAAGTGTTATTTAAAGAACGGCTTTTTGATTTAGAGTACTATTTATTGTCTTTAAAGGATTTAGTGTTTAAACTTAAGCTATAATGCGATGCAAAGTCAGTAGAACCTGGGTTTTTATAAAATGGATTTAATGGGAATAAATTAAATAACTTAAGTTAAACCAGTGTCGCATTAAAAGGTAAGGGAAAATCCCCCGCTAATAACTTAAAACGTAACTCAAATACCACCCCAGTAACACCCGGATTACTTTACTCACAAGTTCTTAATTCAGATTCCAAACACCAGATGTCAGCACCCGGATTTGCCTCCTCGGCGTCAGAAAAGTCTAAAAATAGTAAAAATAGCTCATCTAACAAGGAAACATTTAATGTTCCACAAAATGCTTCAAACGATTTTGGTTATTTTCAAGCCATCAATGAAATGCAAAAGATTTTTACCCTCTTTCCCTCTCTTCTCACTGAAATGGAAAAATCTTCTAAATGTACCGACCCAACTGAAAAACTAAATTGTCTCTTAAGAGTTGTTTGCTCCTCTATCAATTAATGTGTAGATTCTTAATAATTGCAAAAATTTTTATCTTAATTTCTAAATGTTTTTCCTTTACTTTCATAATTTAATTTCTCTCACTGCGATCCAACTTTGTTGAATTGCAGCTTCTTTCTGATTGGCTAACAATACTCCGCCCACTCTGGGCGTCGTACTTTTTCTTCCAGTTTTTTCAAGCTCGTAATGAGCTGCACTTCCTATCATATTTTAAATAATCTTATACTCCCTGTAAAATTCTTTTGCATTTTAATGTAATTCATTTTAAATTCAAATCCTTCTTATAAAGGGCAATTGTAAAACTCATTAGAGTCATCTACCATTCCATGACAGGAGATTAGAGGCCGACAGGCCTAAGCGCTCCAAACAAGTTCGTCAACGATCTTATCTGACAGACTTCGTCTGTCGCCGTTCCAGCAGAATTGTTTCTGCCCATTTATTTAAATCTTTTAAATTTAATTTATGTAACCCCATTAATTCGACTCTTAATTCTAAAATTCTGATGAGGAGGTACGTCCCTCATTTAGGGACAGGTACTCCGTAATTGACATGCCACTTGCCACGCGTAATTTTCCCGCGTAATAATCTTCCATACGGTTGCTACAATCCTGTCCTCTCAAGAATGGCGATCGACCTTTGGCTAGAAAAGAGGATTTGGCGTTCGAAAATCTTCCACAGAAGAAAGGGATTCCCCTTCTTGGCGAGCTCGAGTACGGTCGCGTCTTCTCTACGCTCCGTACCATTTCCCACATTGCACACCAGGTCTAAATAGAATTCAATCAGGCGTTCCTATAGCTCTTATCAGAGCTTAAAGGATAAGGCGCCGGCTACTTTAGACCTGAGCTGTATTAACTACACCTCTTTACGCCCCATTCTTGCAGATTTTTACCCACATCACGACTCGGACACGATTATGGAAAATCCTACTGAAATGGAACTAGTAAATGCCTCTCTACCATCCTCGAGATCTTCCACTCCTTCACTGACCAACTGCGAAAGGCTGCAACTGGTCCAGCAGGACTTAAAGAAATTCTCGATTATGCTGAGCAACGTCTCACATACCATAGAATGCATTGCGCCTATCATCTCTGATGACGATCCGGACCTAGCTGCCCTGTACTCCAGACAGGCCTATTTTGATGAGAGACAGCAACAAGCCTTAGGTGAGTTGAGTTCTCTTCCTCGTTGCGATACCCCTGGTTGTCGAGTACATTCTACCCCTTGTAATTCTCCTAGTAAAAATAAAACCGAAGAGAGTTCCCCGAACTCCCTAAGAAAATTAGTTCTAAAAGAAAGGAAAGCGAAGATGGTTTCATCTCGCCTACCGCTAAGCAAACCTTTAAAAGACAGCAAATTGAATTTAGAAACTTTGAAATTGATGTTAACAATAGATTTGAAAAAATTAATGAAAACGACGAGAATATAGCAGGAACTTCTCAAAACACAATTAATTTCGCGCCCCCAAAACAACGGAAACAGATAAAACCAACACCCTCCCACCCCCGGTTTTTCTTAATCTCGAAAAACATTACATGGAACAACTCAAAACACTTAATGAAATCATCCCCACACTCCGCAGCAAAAAAACCGGAGAATTAATCAAGCTCTACACTAACAACTCACACGACTACGAACTGCTTCAATACTCAGTAGAAAAACTGAAGTACCAATTTTTCACCATAAAACCTAAACACGAACGGCCCATTAAAGTAGTTGTTAAAGGACTTCCTAAGAATACAGAAACAAGAGACATACACCAAAATTTAATAGAACTCGGATTCACCGTTGACAAAGTCACCCAACTTGTTGGGAAAATAACGAAACAACCCTACCTACCAGTTTTCCTAATCAACTTACCCAGAAATATTCACAACTTAAAAATTTTCCACCTCACACTACTCTGCTATCTAATGGTAAGAGTCGAAGGGTACGACGGCAAAGGGGTAACCCAATGCTACTCGTGCAATAAATTTCATCACACAGCCGAGAACTGTCACTTCATAACCCGCTGCCTTAAGTGCGGAGAAGCTCACCAAACACGCGAATGTGCCATTAAAAAACTTGAAAAACCTACTGCATCAATTGCCATGTGTACGGACACATGGCAAATTACTCTAAATGTCCCCTCTACCCAAAGCCCCACAAAGGCACCAACACTACTCCCAATAACTATGACACAGCACTAGACAACTTAATACGCCCAAATACCTCTTTTGCACAGGCCGTCAGTAAATCTACAAATAACTCCAGAAATCCTCAACAGATGGCAGCACCCTCCAACGCACGCAGAAATCCTGCTATATTCTCTCAGAAACAAACCAATCAAATTGTAACTCCAACCCCCACAACTAATAATGCCACCAATGAAAATAATTCTCCACAAGCTCTTATCCTACAAACCCTACAACAAACTATTCAAGCTTTAACTCTCTTAACTCAGCAAGTTTCAACCTTGAACTTAACAATCCAGCCCCCAAGCCTAAGAAAAACAAAACTAAGCTTACTAAAAAAGAATTGCAAGCCCTATTAGAGGCTCTCATTGATGATGACGATGATTAGACACAATTTGATTGGTTTAAACCTCTGTTCATGGAATGCAAACGGCATCTTAAATAAAATTATGGAATTTAAAATTTTCGTAGAGAAGTACTCTCCCGACTTAATTCTCATTCAGGAAACACATCTGAGACCTAAGCACAACATAAATATTCCAAACTACATCTGCTACCGCAATGACAGAGACACGGACGAGAGAGCGTACGGCGGTACTTTAATTCTCATCAGGCGTAATATTTCCCACTACAATTTACTCACTCCCCCACTCCAGCACATCGAGGCTACGATCGTAGTTCTCACCCCCAACTTCAATCCCATTTCTATTGCTTCCGTTTACGTCCCGCCTAGATCGGACGAGAGACTGTTCACTCTGGATTTTGAACAGCTGCTTCAGAGCAACAGTAATTGTGTGATTTTTGGCGATCTAAACGCCACACACAAAGAGTGAAACTGCTCAGTCAACTCCACGAGAGGAAAGCAATTAAAAACGTTCACGGATACTCTCAACTTAACAGTTGCGTATCCCAATTCCCCCACCCGCTTCGGCAACGGGACTTCAAATACTCTTGACATTGCCGTCATAAATAACTTTAATGACCCTTCACCATTGATTCCATTCCGGAGCTTTCCTCCGACCATAATCCAGTTTTTCTTAATTTCTCCCTTACTTCGCCTATTCATCATGACAACGCTCGAGCAGTTATCACCTGTTGGTCTGACTTTCGCAATAACTTAAAAAATTCCGTTCGATTGTCTGATTTCTCGGGCATTCGAAACCCAAATGTGCTGGAAGATAAAATTTCTATTATCACCGCCGCCATATGCTCCGCCCACCCCCAAGCGTCTAAGCCAATAGAAAACAAGAAACACTCTTTCACTCCAAACCACATACACGAACTCATTTACATCAAAAATAAAGCAAAAAGATTGTATAATCGCACCTTAAATCCAATACACAGAACTAGTTATTACAAAGCACAAGCTAACCTAAAAAAAGCACTCAAAAACACTCACAACATTCCTGGCAGACTAGACTTGAATCACTCAACACAACAGACAACAGCCTTTGCAGTTTTTTCGTAAAAACGCTCCTCCATTCCTAATCTCATTAGCTCTTCTGGCCCCGCTTGCAGCGATGATCAGAAAGCTAACCTTCTTGCAATAACCCTCAAAGATAACTTTACTGAAAACGAAAGGCCTGATGGTGAATACCCTATTGATAATAGGTTTACTAGTACTCTCGAAAACTTTTTCTCTCACCCCCACCCATTCCCATTACCCCTACTGATCCAGACGAAGTTCTCAGCTATATTAAAACTCTATCTAACAATAAAGCCCCAGGTAAAGACAATATTACTAATAAAATGGTCAAGCATTTCCCTCTTAAAATTATTGTGCTTTTAACTTTCTTAATCAATAAAATTCTTCTTTTAAGACATTTTCCAAATAACTGGAAAATAGCCCTAGTCTTCCCGATTAAAAAACAAGGTAAAAATAGCAAGTCTCCTTCAAGCTATAGACCCATTTCCCTTCTAAGTATTCTCAGTAAAATTACGGAGCACATAATTCTAAACAGAATGCATAACTTTACGGATAATATCAATTACACTGCTGGACAATTGCTAAGGACGGATCACAAATTGCTATGTAGCATAATATTAAGCGAGACATGAGGCCTAGTAGGATAAAATATAGTTGCCACACCGTTCAGACATTAGAATAAAGAATATTTATTGTTCTGGAAAGTACAAAAGCTGTGAAACATCTGAAAGAAAAAAAAATGTTCATTTGATCTGCGTACGGAGAAATGGAACAATGCATCTAAAAGTTAGCAGGCACCTTAAAGAAAGGTATCAGTACGGGATATGTCCACCGTGGAGTGTGATGCAACATTCCACACGTCGTACCATACTTTGCACAACATTATCCAGCAGCTGTTAAGGCAATTTATCCCATTCCTCTGTGAGTGAACGGATGATGGTGTTCTTGTTTGTCGGATGATAGTTTCGACCAGCAACTTGCCTCCCCAAAGCCACCCACACATTTTCAATGGGGTTTAGATCTGGAGAACGCGTTTGCCATACGAGACGTTGAATACCCTCGCTGTCTAGACAATCCTGAACAGCGAGTGTTCGATGACATGTTTCGTTGTCGTCCATAAAAACAAATTTATCACCGACAGCACCACGGAAAAGACGAACATGAGGAAGTAGAACTTCATCAATGTATCGTTGGCACGTCATAGTCCCATTCGCAACCACAAGTAGGCGCGTGCGCCCATTGATCATGATGCCGGCCCACACCATGATACTGCATGTCGGAAATCGGTCCTTTTCCTGTATATTTTCTGGACGATAAGCAGTACCACTCTCGCGCCAGATCAGTTGGCGTCTACAATCCGATGACAGACTGAACCTACTCTCATCTGAGAATAGTACGCATGCCCAGTCCTGTTCAGTCCAATTGTGATGCTCACGACACCATTGCAAACGGGCAGTACGGTGCTGTCTGGTCAATGGGACACACACAACAGGTCTGTGTGCGTATAGTCCTCCTCCCCTCAAACGTCTGGCAACAGTTTTTCGGGAGATCTGCTTTCCTGAGGCAGCAAGAAACTGATTTTCCACCTGCTGAGCTGTGGTACGCGTGTTCCTTTTTGCTGATAGGACGATATATCTGTCTTCTTCAGGCATCGTACTTCTAACACGACCTCCCCCGTGCCGTCTACTACACATTCCAGTAGTTTTAAATGACTTCCATAGCCGTGAAACAACGCTGTGAGCGATGTCGAACTCCCTGGCAACATCTGTTATTTTTCGCCCTTCTTCGATCTTTCCAATAATTCGGCCACGCATAAAATCATCTATGTGATGTCGGGAAGACATGCCAAAAATTTTAAGTTGGTCTATTAAATCTTTCCTGTAAAACTTTGACTTGAAACAACCACTGTCCACACGCGTCAAAACCTTTAAAGCTCTTATGAACGCTATCACGTGATGAACAGACGTGGAAAAAAAATTTGCATACTCATACTTCTTCTTACTAATATCCCGCACTTATTCTAATTTTCCACATTTTGCTTCCTTTCATTTTGTGGTTGCTATGTATGATAGTGTTATCCGTCCTTAGCAATTGTCCAGCAGTGTACATAAATCCTAATCAATATGGATTCACCAGGCACCTCTCCACCTATCACCCTCTACTCAGATTGACTGAAAAAATCACTTCTGGATTACAGAGAGGCAGGTCCACTGGAGCTGTCTTTCTAGACATTCAGAAGGCTTTTGACAGAGTCTGGGTGAGTGGTCTCATCTACAAACTTATTATTAACAATTTCCCTCCCGCACTAATTCATTTAATTAACTCCAACCTAGTCAACAGGTCATTTCAAGTCATCGTCAATAACACGCTATCCCGCACTGTTTTTATCAAAAACGGTGTCACGCAAGGAAGCTTACTCGGACCCCTACTTTTCAATATATATATTAATGATATTCCCTCTCATCCACTAACCATGACTAATATCTATGCGGATGACACTTCAATTTCGGCCACATACAAAAATCACCTCACAATTACTAAAGCACTTAATGCACACCTAATATTACTAGAAGAATTCTTCAACACATGGAAAATTAAAATTAATGTAGACAAAACAGTCGCAGTTCTCTTCCCCAGGAGAAGAAAACCATGCACACCACCTACTCCGTACTCCACACCACTACATTGGTCTCAGAGCACTAAATACCTAGGACTTGCCTTAGAGAAAAATCTCAGCTGGAAACAACACATAATACACGCGCGTGACAAATTCCGGAACGCAATGCGATTCCTTTACCCCTTAATTTGCCGGAATTCTCATTTAAATATCTACAACAAGGTACTTCTCTACACTGCCGTCCTGCGGCCCATCCTCGTGTATGGATGTCCTGTGTGGGGCTATGCAGCCAATTCCAATATAAAACTCTTAGATAACGCTTAAAATGCTCTAATTAGAAGCATCACTAAAGCCTATAGATATAACAGAAATAGAAACATTTATAAAGTTCTCAATATTCCTACCTTCAAAGCTCATAAAAAAAATTAGGTCAAAAATTCTTTGACAATCTTCCTAATATCAATAACGTTAACATTCAAAATCTAGAAAACTACGATCCTAACATCTGTAAAAAGAGACCCAGAAGAATCTTACTGGACTCTTATAATCCTCCATAACATTAATTCCCGGTCATTCCCATGTGGCGAATGACCACCCTTGCTAAATTTTGTTCAATTTTTTCTTAATTTATTAATTTTTTATTAATTGTTCAATTGTTTATTTTATTTAAATTCAATTCAATACCCACATAGGCACCCACTTAAGTTCCCAACTCTAATTCTTAATTTCATACTCGACACCAGGCGCAGCGAATAGAGTTCTCGCTCACCGATCCCTGACGACCAATAGCAGACGATTTTCTCGTCTGCTTGCACGAATTAGGACTTGAATTTTTCTGAGACCGCCGAAATCACCAGTTCGCCCCGCCCACTGTCTCCTTCCATGTCCACCAATAAGGAAGCACGATTTCAAAAGCAGGCCAACCAACGTCAAGCGCCCTGTACTTTAAGTATGGGACGGAGGAACGCTTCGAGTTCCAGTGCCCAATGACGTACAGCGATCGAAAATCTTCCACACCTTTTCCGAAATAGTTCTCCATTTTACCTGAAGGTAGCGCTGTAAGCGACATTCTGCGATTGGACTAAAATTGTGTGCAACGGGTTACCAGACAATGTCGTTTATCGCGCTTGTTTGGCGCATTTTTTTAGTTCAATTCTAGGGTGGGTGATAGTAAAGCTGTTCCTAATATCCCTTTATTTAAAGTTGACAGACCAATAAAAAAGAATTTTATAGTAATTTTTGAGGAATTTATACGGAATCACACAGAGCGATACATTAAAGGGCCCCACGAAAGGAAAACTGAAGCATCAAGTAAAATACAATTATTCGAAAGCAATGCAGCTCGTAGAAAAAAGCAACAAGCGGAAATGAAAAAATAAGTTTTAATAAGTTTCGATGCAATTTTCATTTAATTCAATTTATGCTTTCATTCAGTGGAGTAACATACATTCCCGAACTCCCCGCATATCGGTGTGTGAGGGGGAGGGGAGGGGAAAGCCTACCAAACCCCGAGTGCGTATTTAACCAATTTATATATATATATATGAAGGCAAAATCTGACTTTGCAAGAGGCTCTAATATACTCTGTTACGTCAATTTATCAATTGGGCGCTTGGGGAGGGTGGGCTAAACATGATTTTCTGATTATAAACTTCGATTCGCCAGTGTCAAGGGGCCCGTAGATCTTTTGCGCCAAGGGCCCGGCATGAGTTTAAATCGGCACTGGTTACGTCAGTGCTTTAATTAAAATATAAATCCACTGAAAATACCAGCAAACTGATTTGCTGAAATGAAATCTTAATCTAAAATAAAATTTACAGCTGAATTAAAAAAAATGGAAATTTTAATATTAGACACAAGTTTTTACACTCCAAAATGTAACTTTAGGGAAGGTTAAGTGGAGCTCTTCTTTTTCTGGAGATGTTTTTACATTGATTTTATTAGGGTTTTTTTTGCAGAGTATTTTTATACATTTATATGTACTAGCTGGTATACCCATTCTTCGCACGGGTGAACTGAAAAATTAAACACAGATTGAAGGAAAAAGAAGTTTTTAATGAGTTAATTTTATGTGAATTGCAAATTAAACAAAAAAGAAGCTTTTTGTATATCTCAGGTAAACAAAAAAAAAAAAAAAAAGGAAAAAAAAACACCTTTGTTAAATTTTAAGTATGTAGATCTAATAGCTCATAAAAGAGATTTTTTTATTTATAATTCCTCGTAACACTATTGAGGGTCGATTTTTCAAAATACCTCCGTAGGCTGATCTCTGCTCAGCAAAAGTAGCACATTGTTAAAAGTTTTGCGTAATGAACGCTTAAAGTAGTGTAAATAATTTATATCTGAAAGTGTAATACATTAATATTACTTTGTTGTATTTATTTTATTTTAAAATTGTAATATTCGCAAGCAACGCCGTTTCTTAAATTATAATGGCGATTTAATGAAAAACATAGCGAAATGTTAACGATAGAGTCAAGTTGGCAAATGCCTAGCTACTTTCGTAGCTCGAGCTTTATTAGAGCTTTGTAAGACCCACCGTGTAGGGGGGAAATGCACTTTAATACTTTATCCAACCGCATTATGATTTACTGCAGTTTTTTCATACAATATTTTTTTTGGATCACTACATTTACAAATTAAGGGATATACATAAACAAAATACTCCACTTTGGAAAATTTTATCCGTTAGAGCTAAAAAATTAAAGATATTCCACTGTAAAATTAATTATGTCCACCGTTCACTTAAAATAAGTACTCAAATCATTTTCCAAGGTCTTCACCAACATACAAAAACATAAGACACTTAACTTTTGACAAACTATTTTTTCAGCTAAAATACTCATCATGGAACCCGTGCTGCCATATATCTTGTGGAAGATTGGATTTCAAAGAATATTCCTGCAAAGTATTGGTAGAATATTCCTTCTAATTTTGGTGTGGTGTGGTAGTTAGCAGAAGAGGGTGCCAGCTCAGGTGTCGTCCACGTCACTTGACCATGGTTCAAAATTACGTGATACGTTGCCAAAAGCCCTCGAGTAGCTGAACAGTGCGATGTTAATATTCACTCACTCACACACTCCAAAAAATACAGTACAGTAGTTAATTATTTTTATACTTAAAAACACAATATCTGCCTGTTCAATTAAATTTATAGCGTTATAATTAACTACTAACCACAAACAAATTTTGAAAATTTGTCCAAATGATGTAGTGTGAAAGAGAAAGTTTATTTACTTTAAGTGCCCGAACCGATAAAAGCATTTATTTTGAAAAAGATCAATTTCTTACTACCAAATGTGCATAATAAAATCATAAAAAACAAACAAACATTCAAATAAAGAGAGATTTATAACAACCTCTCCCTTCAAAACTTAGTTTTATTCTGAAATAAAAAAATAGGCATTATTCTGATCACAGGAATTAATTAGAAGCGAGCCCATTGCGTAGCCAAAACAAAAAGAGTTTTTCATAAACAAAAGATAGATATATGCTGTGGTGGGCTTTTTTGCAGCGCAAGCCGGAATTGTTCGTAGATGGCAGAAATTTTTCACACGTGCTTGACAAATATCGTTATATTTTGGACACTTTTAACAAATTTTTATAAATTATAGTCTATGCTGCAAAAAAGCCCACCACAGCATATATCTATCTTTTGTTTGTGAAAATCTCTTTGTTTTGATATTGCGTTTTCAGCTGACGGCGTTTTCAGCGGATTGCTAAGATTATTATTTTTGTCCCGAAAAAATAGTTTGTTAAAATTTAGTCTTATGTTTTTGTATGTTAGTGAAGACCTTGGAAAATGATTTGAATACTTATTTTAAGTGAACGGTGTATATAATTAATTTTACAGCGGAATATATTTAATAATTTATTAGCTCTAACGGATTAAATTTTCTGAAGTGGAGTATTTTGTTTATGTATATCCCTTAATTTGTAAATGTAGCGATCCAAAAAAATATTGTATGAAAAATCTGCAGTAAATCATAATGCGGTTGGATAAAGTATTAAAGTGCATTTCTCCCGTACACGGCGGTTCTTACAAAGCTCTAATAAAGCTCGAGCTATGAAAGTAGCAAGCTTTTTGCCAACTTGACTCTATCGTTAACATTTCGCTATGTTTTTCATTGAATGGCCATTATAATTTAAGAAACGGCGTTGCTTGCTAATATTACAATTTTAACATAAAATAAATACAGCAGAAAGTAATATTAATGTATTACACTTTCAGATATAAATTATTTACACTATTTTAAGCGTTCATTACGCATTGTTAATGGACGTTCATTACGTCCATTAACAATGTGTTACTTTTGCTGAGCAGAGATCAGCTTAGGGAGGTATTTTGAAAAATCGACCCTCAAGAGTGTTACGAGGAATTATAAATAAAAAAATCCTTTTTATCAGCTATTAGATCTACATACTTAGAAAAAAAACACCTATGTTAAATTTTTTTTTTTGTTTACCTGAGATATACAAAAAGCTTCTTTTGTTTAATTTGCAATTCACATAAAATTAACTCATTAAAAACTTTTCCTTCAATCTGTGTTTAATTTTTCAGTTCACCCGTGCGAAGAACGGGTATACCAGCTAGTAACTCATATTAGTATTGTAAGGTTACTTTTAGCAGAGTGCATACTGAATTAAAGTGATATGCTAAACGGTTTCGTAGGGAGTCTTTAATGTTATTCATCTCTGAAAATAAGCATAGGTAGATGAAAATGGGGTTAAAAAGACAAACTAGCTTCTTTAAATAGTTAAATGTGTCTGGAATCAAATCCTCGCCACCCCCGTGATCGATCACTCGCGTTTGTTTGTAATACTTCATAGTGTGAACATTGTTATTTTGACGAGTGGAGTGCCCAAAATATTGTGTCCCGTGCCATCAGTGGTTCATCTTCCCTGCTATACAGAAAGGAAAACGGAAAATTTCTTTCTATTTTGTCACTTATATAATATTGTGATTTTGTCATATGAATATACATATTTATATTAATTGTAACTAAATGCGACATAGTACTAAGAACATTTTGACGAGAGCACCCAAGCCAGACATAGACACTGTCAATTTTCTGCATCATGAAAATGCACCGACTTGGGACGGGTCCGAACCCACAACCTTAGGTGTACAAGGCCAGCGACAAACCAATTACGCCACTCTGCCGGCTGCATAGGATTATAATCAACCGAAAAAAATTCAAGGGGGATGAGAGGGTCCAGACCCCTGCCCTCCTTCGTGTGCGCCACTGTCTGTACATATTATTTTATGGTAAACTCTTTCGAGTTTGTGTGGAACGGGGTTCCACGAAAATACCTTATGTTCCGAGATTTCCACGCGAATTGAAAAAGTTTGAAGTCCATTGTTATAGATATAATTCCAAATACTCTGTGCTTGGAAATTTAAAATAAAATTTTACACTGGTATTTTCAGAATTTTATTCAGTTTGAACTTTTATAACTTTTAATTATTAGCTTTATAAGAATTATATGGAAAAAAAATAAAATTCTAATTTTAATTCAACAATAAAAGTATGTATACTACTTGAATACATATAAAGAATAACACCAACCACCACAAAACCTGGCAGGAGCGATCTCGAGGACCCTGTAAAAAATTTATCATGTTTAAGCAAATGCGAAATTATTATATACAAGACAAATGTAAAATTATAAACCTCAGGATAGTGAAAAAAATTAAAAATTAAAATATTCGTTTTGAAAGATGCGATTGTTATTGCTTGACTTTGGCATTTTGTAAGCGCAGTCATCACCACATTTGACAGGGATTTTTTTTGTTTTGTTTTCAAGAAAGACACTTTTTCTCACCATTAAGACATTATTATAAATACAGAGTGGTTTTTTTCCAGGTATAGAAGTTTAAGTTGGCATTACTTTCCAAGATGGCGACCGATTTAACAGCTGTCAAGTGATTTATTCTCAGTTTGGTTTGGCAATTCATCATGAATAGACTCACGCCTGAACAACGCTTTCAAATTGTGCAATTTTATTTCGAAAATAATGGTTCTGTGCGGAATTTTCATAAGCGAATTTTGTTTAGCGATGAAGCGCACTTCTGGTTGAATGGCTACGTCAACAAACAAAACTGCCGCATTTGGAGTGAAGCTAATCCACAAGTGTATGTCCGTTACATCCAGAAAAACTGACTGTTTGGTGCGCTTTATGGGCTGGTGGAATCCTTCTTCAAAAACGATGAAGGCCACAACGTTACAGTCAATGGTGATCGGTATAGAGCCATGATTAATAACTTTTTCATTCTTGAATTGAACAATCATGATGTCCAGGAGCTGTGGTTCCAACAAGACGGCGCAGGATGTCACACAGCTCGTGCCACAATCGATTTATTGAAATACACGTTTGGTGACCGCCTAATTTCCCTTTTTGGACCTGTGAATTGGCCTCCAAGATCTTGTGATTTAACACCGCTAGACTATTTTTTGTGGGGCTATGTAAAGTCATTGGTCTATGCGGATAAGCCACAAACGCTTGACCATTTGGAAGACAACATTCGCCGTGTTATTGCCGATATACGGCCACAAATGTTGGAAAAAGTCATCGAAAATTGGACGTCCAGATTGGACTACATCTGAGCCAGTCGTGGCAGTCATATGCCAGAAATCATATTTAAAATGTAATTCCACAAGATTATCTTTCGAATAAAAAAAATTCATGTCAATCGAATAATACATCGTTGTTTTATTGCAATTTAAAAAGTTCTATACCTCTCAAAAAAACACCCTTTATAAACTCAATATATGAAATATCTTATTTCCCGATAATAAAAATATATAACCCCATATTCCGTTGAGGAAAAAAATGAGAAGCTGGAATTTTCATCTATATGTTACTGTTAAAGTGTATAATTCAGTTATTTCACAGAATAAGTATTTCATAAAATAACTAGACAAGTCAGTTTAAAAGCATACATCAGATGAAAAATTTCATACTTTACCCTAGTTATTCTATGAACAATTAATGATAGACCGTTAAAGACTGAAAAATAAACAATTTTAAAGTTATTTCATAAATTAATTGATCATAAATAGCTAAAATCTCTCAAAAATACATTTTATCCCTTTTGCCGATGAGTAATTGATAAATAATAAGGGAAAGCAGATGATATAATTTATTATTGCTCATATTGCTAACATTAAAGAGAAAGGGGAATTAAAAATACTATAAAAACACGCTTTTATAGTTAGTCGAACTAAAAAGTAAAAAATTCTTAATATAAGAATAAAATGATTAACGAGAAAATTAATGTCAATATGGTAAAAGCGTGGGGTGCTCGATATCATTTGTTATAATTTCTTACTAATTGTATTGCGATATGTTGAGTTAGTGTAAAAATGTAGTACAAAACACCCCATACACATTTTTACCACAATGACATTACTTTTCTCGTGAATCATTTTATTTTTATGCTAGCTGAAATACCCGTTCTTCGCACGGGTTAAATTTTAAAATAAATAAAATTGAGCTTTTTTTGCAAACATAATATATTTTAAAGAGGCAATGGCGTAGCATGTGGTGGGGGCATACGAAAAGGGGCTTTGATATTATATAGGATATTTATATTATATAGGATAGGGGCTTTGATAGGATATTTAAATTCAAAACATATTTCAAACTCCAAATCGCGCCCGCGCTGACACAAACCAAGTGGAACCACGCGGATACGACAGGTTGGCGCGGGGTGCAGTCATAGAAGCCACAAATTCACACAATTTTTACGACTTTCATGTTGAAGGAGTGAGTGTTTGGGTTTATGGCGCAAGAGCCAAACCTGGCTAAGCTGCGCCACAACGACTTTCATGTTTCTTACAATTGTATGCTCCAGGGGAGGCTCTAGGGCCGGAAAAGCCAGACCTATGTCCGGGGCGGCAAATTGAAGGGGCGGCTTTTGGACCAAATTTAAAAAATACTTTTTTTCCTACAAAAAAAATTTGGATGAAATTTTCTAAAATATTTTTATTTACACTTTGGAAACGTGGAAAATAATTATCTCGTTTTGGACTGAATTGAAAAGTCGACCATCGCTAGTAAAATTTGCAACGATTATTGTAACGTCACTTCTCCGAAACTTCAACAGCTGTCGGCTTCTTTGTTGGATCCGACACCCACACGTGCATCTTGCAGCTGCAGCGCAACCCCTTTTTGACCCCCGAGGAATCTAGCCCCGTCGACCGGAAGATGAGATTGATTGATTGATTGAATATTAACGTCGCACTGTTCAGCTACACGAGGGCTTTTGGCGACGGACCACGTAATTTTGAACCATGGTCAAGTGACGTGGACGACACCTGAGCTGGCACCCCCTCTCCTAACTACCACACCACACCAACGGGAGGACGTTTCAGCTCTCGACAGATTTAACGTGCATCGCTGCCCTACACGGCGGGTCTTTAGTGGTACTGGGCTCGAACCTGTGACAAAGCAAGCCACAGTCCGATACCTATACCACTCGGCTACCGCGGCCACGACCGGAAGATGAGAGGAGAGATGCTTTGAACTTGCACGGGAGCAGTGGCCAACGAATCCTCCTCTCACAAAATATTGGACTCTAACAATCTATAATTAAATTTAATAACTTTAATGTATCATTTAGTAAATAATATTCAATAGTTGTGACGTAAATAAATTCCATATTTTAATTAACCAAGAATACGCTACCGTTATTCTTTCAAACGTTACATTATATGTCTTAAAAAAATAAAAATTTTATTACGTGGTGATTTGACTTTGCAAGTATATGGGTACCCCCGACCTCGGAATACAAGTAGATATGCTTCTCTTAACAAGATTTTCACTGCACTGATATAAAGGGGATCCCGGGAAATCGTTCGATTTTAGCACTTTTTGTATTCCTGGGAATGACACGGGGCTGAAATAATCCATCAAGTAGCTATTTTTTACTGGACTAGAGATTTCAACCTAGGCTATAAATTTCTGCTGACCCTACTGAGGCAATTTGTAATCGTTCTCCCCGAACTTTCCAGATAGAGGAATTTTCATTACCCCAGCAGTGGAGTAAGCGTGTAATAGGAGAAAAGTAACACCCATGAAGAGTCAAGAATTTTAGAAGTGAAACTTCTTACGGTCGTATTCTCAATAGCGGGTTATCCTCGAGTTATCCCCGAAACGGAGGTAACTCGCAGATTGGCGAAACATCGTTATTCTCAGCTGCGGATTGCGCCAAATCCACGGATTATTCATCCAAAGATAACCCGCGGATTCTACTCGCCGATTTCGGAGGGTAGCTCGCGGATTTGTAAACAAATATGGACGACCGCTTCGATTTTTTTCTGTTTGAGGATTTAGAAACATTGGAAAGTATTGAAAGAAGGCCAGTTTTCATTCCTTAACATAGGAACACACTACACGGCGGGTCTTTAGTGGTACAGGGTTCGAACGTTACCTCGGCTACCGCGGCCACTCCTTAAGCAATTCTCAATACACGTTAGCAATTCTTACACTTTTTTTTTTTTTTCATGATTCAGCTAAAAATTACGTTTGATGTTATGATTTAATGATATACAAAGAGAATTCAAAACTCGTATTATTTTAAAATTTCGATTTATATTTTGATTGCATACGAGTATATATCCTTATATATATTTTTTTCATTTAAAATTTTCCAGCAACCCTTTGGTAGGTTAAAATAGAATGTTTATTATGTATATAATCATTAATTTAAATTACTTCTAATGTCTAATAATGATTCTTAATTCATGATTTCTATGAAATCTTAGAATGAAAAATCCAGTTTTTTTGTGAAGAATAAATTTATTAATTGAAACTAAAGTTACATTTATCTAAAACAGAACATGTTACTGAATCTTTTCCAATTCCATCCAACAAAAGTAATTATACTATTGGTATTAATCTGATTTTGTCACAAAACATTATATATACACACACATTTATCAATGTTTTACAATATAGAACAGAAAAAAAAATTTACATATACAAAATATTTACAATTTTTCAGAAAAGAATATTTTGGTAGCAGAAAAAATTCAAAACTAACTATTCCTAATGACATTTTTTAACTTTTTACTTTACAAAAAAAACCTTATTCAATTAGTTATTATAGTAACTAATAGTAAGTAAATTAAAATAAAAATACTAAATATAATTTTTAAAAAAAAATGAAGTTAATCTGAAAACTTGTGAACATATTTTGTACATTTTGAAAATAGGTATAATAAATTTTATTGAAGTTAAAATTCATTATTAAAAAATATGACATCTTCATACTTTTAAAAATCAAGCAAACAATAGAATAAATTCCAGCCATAATAAATAGTAATAAAATGAAATCTGACTATTTAAATGACAATAAAGCTCATTTTCTTTAAAGACTAGTGACTTTTCCACAAGAAAGCATGAGAAATATAGAAGTCGGATGTTTCTTCAATTAGTTTCTGCTGAAATAAATGATAGAATTTAGAAAAATTACATAAATTATATTATTTAGTATAATTTAAAATGCATACATTAGTATTGTTAATTTAATATTAAATATGCCACTACCGCTTTTGATACATTAATTTTTTTACCACACTACAAATTATTCCACTAAAATAAATCTTATTCATCGAAAAGAAATTTTGTAAGCTATTGCCTACTTTTTTAAAATAATTTTACTTTTCTGTAAGTCCTTCATTATGCATAAATTTTCATACAATAAAGGGGATTATGCACAGTTTATAATTTAATGAGAAAGCACATTATACATTTTCAAGTTTGATTCATTGTACACATTAAACAATGATAATTACTTTAACACATAAATCCATGATTTTGCAAGTTAATTCTTTTTAATCATTTTTAATTAGGTGTAATAATTTACATCTTTTCTTATATATGTGCAAAAGATGTGCATGTCATCTTTATTCTTTTTATGAAAAATACACATACATTTTACACAACCCGAGTTATTTCTTTACATAATTCTAATCAAATATTTGTGAGCACAATAGACAAGGGGCCGTGGTCACAAATTCATAGCCATCGAGTTTGGTGCCTCTGAAAACCTGAAAATCTGTCATCGTTAAAAGACCACAGGTTAAAGTACTGTGGCAATTTAGAATGAGTTACTAATTGAGGTGTGTTGTCCTTGATATTTGACAGAGGTTCAAATGATGAAGTTCATTGCAAATAGACCTCACTTTGCTTTAAGATGCAACATTAATTATAAATTGTATTTGGAAAATAAATTTTGTTCAATTATTGATTCTTTTACTCAACATTTCATAATGTGATTCATATTAGAGTTCATTTATGTAATAAAACACAAATCACTATCAAAAAATTCTATTCAGAATAATACGGAAAATTTAAATTAAAAGCTAAATAAAGACAAAAAAAATCCCTGTACACTTACCCTGAGTTCCTGATAAAACAGCAGTATCATAATCGTCGTTTCAATCGTATCTATACGGCAATTGTTCAATGAGGGCACCCATAGCGACCAGCAATTCATCTAACGATGTGGTCAGTAACTTTTGGTTCCTCCACCAGTTTTGTTTACAAGTTTAAACATTTTAAAGCTTCGTTTTTGCGATTTTTTATTTTGCAACTTTTGTCGACTTCGTTTGGAAAGGCGGCCTGAATTGAAATCAGTAGTCAAGCAATCCCGTGCTTTTTCTTTTTTCTTATTGTAAACTGCGCTGGTTATTTTGCAATGAATAACATCTATTTTTTTCAATAAGATTCCACTACAGAAAATTTACTTTCATTTGACGTACTAGCCATGAGAAGAAAAAAAAATAGCTGTGAATGGAATGTCTTGCGCCGAGATACATGTAAACAATATACCACGTGATTATCAGTGTCCAATCACAACGAGTTTAACATCTCGCGAACGCATAACTCTCGGATCCGGTAATCGTCAGTTCGAGAATAAGAAAAGGGAATTACTCGGGAGTTATCGTCCTCATATAATCTACCATAACATTAATTCCCGGTCATTCCCATGTGGCGAATGACCACCCTTGCTAAATTTTGCTTAATTTCTTCTTAATTGTTCATTAGTTTATTTTATTTAAATTCAGTTCAATACCCACACAGGCACCCACTTTAGTTCCCAACTTAAATTCTTAATTGCATACTCGACACCAGGCGCAGCGAATAGAGTTCTCGCTCACCGATCCCTGACGACCAATAGCAGACGAGTTTCTCGTCTGCTTGCACGAATTTGGACTTGAATTTTTTGAGACCGCTGAAATCACCAGTTCTCCCCGCCCACTGTCTCCTTCTATGTCCACCAATCAGGATGCACGTTATCAAAAGCAGGCAAATCAACGTCAAGCTCCCAATACTTTAAGTATGGGATGGAGGAACGCTTCGCGTTCCAGTGCCCAAAGATGTCCAGCGATCGGGAGTTATCGTCAAGAGGGGTTACCCAATCCACGAGTTTTCTTTTCAATAACTCGCGATTGAGAATACCACCGTTAGCGCTCGAGAGTGAATGAAAAATTTGCCCAGTTTTGCGTAACAGTGAAAAAGCCAACGGAAGTAGTCCCCCATCCCTCGAATCGTTACCATGATGACAGGATAGCGAGTTAGGAGGAAAAGGGGGAGCGATGCCACCACGTGACTTGCGTCATATCCGTGTAAAAGTTGGATGATGGCTCACCTCCGATTGGTCAACTTGCCCACCTTCCTATTGGGGGATCCTTTCCCCCCAAACCCGGGAACATCTATCAACGGTTGTATGAGATGCAGTGACATTACGGTGTAGACAAAATAGCTCTCGCAGCAAAAGTGTGCTTTTTTAAATATTTTCTTAGATTGTTTGCTACATGGCGATGTTTTCGGCGGCTAATTTGCTTTGACTTTTATTTGCGTTAAATTATTATATTAATTCTAGTCAGAATGCCTAAATCAAATGCCCAAAGAGGAAAAGTGTTTCGTGAAAGAAAAAAAGAAAAACTAGCAGCAAATCCACAGTCAAAAAAGTGACAAGAAAAAAAAAAAAAAAAAAAAAAAAAAAAGACCAGAAAAATATTGAAAAATTATTAGGTGCTACTGCCGAATCTCCATCAGAATACATGAGAGAATATCCAGCACGGAAAAAGAACTCTGCAAAATACTCTCTTAATGCTCAGTTTAAGGGATGGGAATGCTATCGAGACTCTTCTAATGACTGCACAGATTAATACGGACTTAGTGAACCACCCTGTGCCATTCAAAACAGAGCCCTCAACAAGTCTAGTGCGTGTTGGAACTGGAGATGCATGTAAGTCAATAATAAATTCTACCTTACGTTACACACAAAAAGACTATGATTCCCATAAAATTGCTCACAAAGATTTTCAAAAGCGATCCATTGATAATCGTTCACTTGATACGGACGTTCAATTTATGATAGAATATGGTTTAGACATGATTTGAGAACGTCTGTTGCTGATCACAAAAAATATTTTACAAAATATTTTACCGGGAATTAATTTAGAAGACACATTAAAGTATGCCAACAAAGTATAAACAGGAAAAGTATACGAAATTTATAGAAATTTAATTCCCAGAAATTAAAGGACATCTCTCTACTTTGGATTTGGTATCAGAAAGACTCATTTCGCCACGAATACCTTTCACGCAAATAAGGCGATTGAGACATGTGCTCGGTCAATTTGGAATATTAGGGTAAATAATCAATGTTCCAACGTCGCCAAAGAAGTTTCACTTCTATCGCGTGTCGTTCCTCGCAACATTTTTTTTCAGCTTGTCGCGGGTAAGAGTAAAAACTTGAAACATTTTGGTCAAATCTCCTGTCTATCGAACATCGTTTCATGAACTAAAACATCGCATCTCGTAACCTACCAGCACGACCAATCGGATCAAAGTTCCGAGATCTTGATTTATGTGGATAACGTAAGTTTTAATACTCAAAATTATTTATTTAATTTTTAAAAAAAAATTTCGGATACTTGTCTTTATTATGAGCTATTTAACTGAATTAGTAATTTGAAGATGGGAATGAACCAAAACAAACTGTTTTGGGAAGTGGCTTAAAAGTAATCTCTCGCAATTTTTTTTAATCATTATTTTTCTTAACCAAACACTTTCGTGTGATACCAGTACTAATAGAGGCAACTTTTTAGAATTGGTACATCTTCCAGCAAAGTACGACCCTGTTGTCAGAGCATTTAGTAAGAATAAAAATGTGTTAAAATAGTTCTCTCACTTAATATGTCACCAAAATGATTTTACAGAAATTTTAGGAAACAAAGTTCGCCAATTAATTAAAGCTCGTGTCCAAAAGGCTAGATATTATTCCATGATTTTTGACATCACCCCGGATACGTCCCACAAAGATCAAACAAGTAAAGTAGTAAGATATGCGATGATTCAAAACCAGGAAGTTAGAGTAGAGGAATCTTTTATAGATTTCATTGGGAGGGGGGGAAACGAAAAACAAAACAGCAGCAGGTATAAGCGACATGATAGTAAGCAAACTTAAGACTGATGGGCTCGACATTTTGAGCTGTAGAGGGCAAGATTACGATAATGCTGCCACGTTGGCTGGATGCCACACAGGTGTGCAACAGTGAATAAAAGATATCAATCCTAATGCCGAATTTGTTCCTTGCTCAAACCATTTGCTAAACCTAGTTTGCGTACATGCAGCTTCAGTGGAGGGTGACTTTCTTTGGTACGCCAGAGCACTGCTACTCTTTCTAAAGGGTGTTTTTTTAGAGGTATAGAACTTTAAATTGCAATAAAACAACGATGTATTATTCGATTGACATGAATTTTTTTTATTCGAAAGATAATCTTGTGGCATTACATTTTAAATATGATTTCTGGCATATGACTGCCACGGCTGGCTCGGATGTAGTCCAATCTGGACGTCCAATTTTCGATGACTTTTTCCAACATTTGTGGCCGTATATCGGCAATAACACGGCGAATGTTGTCTTCCAAATGGTCAAGCGTTCGTGGCTTATCCGCATAGACCAATGACTTTACATAGCACCACAAAAAATAGTCTAGCGGTGTTAAATCACAAGATCTTGGAGGCCAATTCACAGGTCCAAAACGTGAAATTAAGCGGTAACCAAACGTGTATTTCAATAAATCGATTGTGGCACGAGCTGTGTGACATCCTGCGCCGTCTTGTTGGAACCACAGCTCCTGGACATCATGATTGTTCAATTCAGGAATGAAAAAGTTAGTAATCATGGCTATATACCGATCATCATTGACTGTAATGTTGTGGCCTTCATCGTTTTTGAAGAAGGATTCCACCAGCCCATAAAGCGCACCAAACAGTCAGTTTTTCTGGATGTAACGGACATACACTTGTGGATTAGCTTCACTCCAAATGTGGCAGTTTTGTTTGTAGCCATTCAACCAGAAGTGCGCTTCATCGCTAAACAAAATTCGCTTATGAAAATTCCGCACAGAACCATTATTTTCGAAATAAAATTGCACAATTTGAAAGCGTTGTTCAGGCGTGAGTCTATTCATGATGAATTGCCAAACCAAACTGAGAATAAATCACTTGACAGCTGTTAAATCGGTCGCCATCTTGGAAAGTAATGCCAACTTAAACTTCTATACCTGGAAAAAAACCACTCTTTACGTCGATGCACCGATAGGAAGTTCTTAAATCCACAGGAAAATGTTTGAAGAGGATTCAGGACACGTTGGAGCATTAGAGGTGATGCTGTAAATTACGTTAGACACCATTACAAAGAAACTGCACTGGAAAAACTGACGGAAACGAGTGAAAGCTTTAATACACGCACAGATGCAGGAAGTTTATTAGTCGCAATGCAATTGTATTCGTTTTTATGTTACTTGGCTTCTGCTACCGGTACTGTGTCAAGTCAGTGATGCTCAAAATTATTTGCAAACAGAGTGACTAAATAAAAAATACATGCTCTTCAGACCGTATTAAAAGCAAAACGAGGGGAATTCGTGGACGACGCTTTAATATATGCTAAAAGTTTATGTGAAGATCTTGAAATTTCCTTTGAATCCCCAAGACGAATCAGGAGGAAGCATATATTTGGCGACGGAAGTAAGGATGTTCAGTTATCGTACGAAGATGACTTGAGACGAACAATGTTTCCTTCAAGAGACAGTAACTGCTGAAATTCGAAAAAGATTCCAACAGTTGTAGAATCTAGCGCAAAAATATGCTTTTTTAAGGCATGAAGTGATATTAAGCATGGACAAACTTAACTTCGATCAAGCTCCTCAAGACAATAATAAAGAAGAATTTCAAGTTCAGTTCGTACGTCTACAAGCTTTCGTAGCTGCAACAGAACCAGGCAGTAAAAAAGAACTCATTATGTTCGACTCTCTGGGTTTACTAAAAGATATTATTAAGTCCAAACTTGAAGATGTCTTACCAAACATTATATTGTTGAAAATTTTTTTAACGTCTGCCATCAGTAATGCCAGACTGGCTGACTGAATATTAACGTCGCACTGTTCAGCTACACGAGGGGTTTTGGCGACGGTAATTTGACGACCATGTAATTTTGAACCATGGTTAAGTGAGGTAGACGACACCTGAGCTGGCACCCCCTCTCCTAACTACCACACCGCACCAACGGGAGGACGTTTCAGTTCGACAGATTTAACGTGCATCGCTGCCCTACACGGCGGGTCTTTAGTGGTAATGGGCTCGAACTCGTGTCAAGGCAAGCCAAAATCCGATACCTGTACCACTTGGCTACCGCGGCCATTTCAGTAATGCCAGAAGCTTCTCCCTAAGCTAAGATTAATAAAAAATTAACTCAGATCGACAATGTCCACGTTAAGGCTAACAAATTTAGCTATTCTAGCAATTGAACATGACATGCATATTAATATTGACAATTGCATAAAAGATTTTGCTCTGAAAAAAACATGAAAAGTGTATTTTTAATCAATAAAAAAAATTAAAGCTTTTTTTTACTTTTACTAATTTTCTTGACTAAAAATTAAAATAGAGGAGCGGCAAATTTCCGGTCGGCCCCAGGCGGCTAAAGCCCACGCTACGCCACTGTAAAGAGGCTAGAGCCATTGCAGAGCAGTGTATCCAAAGGTTTAAAGAACACACAGAAAAGAATGATTTCATAAAAACGTATTGTTGCGTCCCCGTGAGAGGTATCCAAAAAAAATATTAATCCTGTTGAGAGGGCTTTTGGCGACGGACCACGTAATTTTTCATGGTGTGAGGGAGCTGGCACCCCTCTCCTAACAGTTAGAAAAACGTTGTTTTTGAAGAGTGTAATGGATGAAAAGAATTTAATGTGTTTTGCTGTGCTGTTTTGATTTAAAATATATCTTGTTGATGTTCTCTTCTCATCGTTGTCGTCTATGGACCAAACCCCTCCATTATTCTCACGAACAATAGTATTAGAAACTATATTTGGCGCCCCCGGGTGGGCGGGTTTTGGTTTGGATTTTGATAACGGTAAGCGAATGGAATTTCCATTTTGAAGTTATTGATATAATTATATCTTGAACATAGACATATATTTATTATTGAATGTATGAACTGATTTAATGATTTAACAAGATAGTAAAGATGAAAATTATTAAACGAAATAAAACAGCACAGCGCACTGCGTTTACGAAAGCATACACTAAGTTAGAGAGTGTGTTGATAAATGAAAACGCTGACGCGGAAGAAATTGATATGTGTTTACATTTGCTTAGGCAAAAAACGAACGTTAGAGTTAACACATAATAATTATTTGGATGCTTTAACAGATGAAACAGAATTCAAAATTGAATTTAATAGTATAGAAGAATATAGAGAAAAGGCTTTGAGAATAGAATTAAAGTCTAAACGTGTATTAGAGAATATTAAGAGTAAACAAAATAATAACGAAGGTAGTAATTCCGATAATAATTCTCATTTGGCTGATTGCGAAAATCCGTATAAAGCGATTACCCCACGACTTCCTGAAGTTGAACTGTATAAATTTGGAGGTGAATTAAAAGACTGGTTAACCTTTTGGATCAGTTTAAAAACATACACGAAAATAAAAATTTAACTAATTGTGATAAATTTCATTATTTAGTTCAATCGACAAAAATTAAATCGGAAGCCAGAGAGCTTATTGAATCTTTTCCTATAACAAATGAAAACTATCCTTTGGCGATAGAAAGCTTTGTTGAAAGATATGGACGAAATGAATTATTAATTGATTTTTATGTACGAGAGTTGTTAAAACTTGTTTTAAATAACGCTACTAAAAAGAAACAAGATTCTCTTTAAATGGTTTGTATAATAAACTTTCTACTCAACTTCGGGCTTTAAGTAGTTTATGTATAACCACGGATCAGTGTGGAATAATATTATATCCGTTAGTCGAAAGTGCGTTACCGACCCATATATTGCGTTCATTTGAAAGACAAAGAAAAAATAATGAGACTGCAACACTTGATTCTATCGTTTCGTTTCTGAAGAGCGAAATGCAATCAGAAGAAAAAATAAAATTAAGTAGATCGGACATATTTCCCTATCAACGGGAATGCAAGCAGTTGGCAGAGAGCCAACGCTCACTCCCGTCTGCTAATGAATTATTCATTAATGAACCAAACGAAATATGTGTGTTATGTTTAAAGAATCATCCGGTTCGCTTTTGTAAAAGAGCGTTTTTTTATTCAATTAGAAGAAAAAATGCAATAATAAAAAGGAAAGGATTATGCCGAATTTGTTTGGCTAAAGGTCATCTTGCTTCTAGATGTCGATCTCAAATAACTTGTCAGTTGTGTTCTAAAAGACATGTAAAGTTCATGTGCCCAAATATTGAATGCAACAAGTCTGATTCTCTCAAACAAGATGTGAATGATAAAATATTAATGAAAACACAGTTGATTCGTTACATTCTCGTGCAACGAATGAAGTTATATTACAAACTCTTGTTGTAAATGTACATGGCATCAAGAGAGCGTAAAGCTAGGGCTATCATCGATACCGGATCACAAAAATCGTATATTTTGAGATCTACAGCTGAAGAGTTGGGTTTTAATTTGCAGAGGGAAGAGGAATTTCGCCATTCCTTATTTGGCGGAACTAAAACAAGGATGTATAAACACAAGTGTTATAAAATCTACTTGAGTAGTCTTGATGGTAACTATATTTGTAAATTGGATGCTTTAGATCATGTCATCTGTAATGACATTTCTAGTGCAAAAAATGGTTCTTGGATACATGAATTGAAAACTAAAAACATATTCTTAACAGATATTCAAGAAAACACAGGTCCCATTGAGGTACTTTTGGGTGCAGACGTAGCCGGTAAATTAATTACTGGTCGACGAGAAGAATTAAAGACAGGCTTAGTAGCATTAGAAACCAAGTTAGGTTGGACTTTAATGGGTAAAGTACCCCGATAAACCGACAAAAAGGATACAAGTATGAATATTGTGACTATGTTATCTCAAGAAGATATTCCTGTCTCTTCACTGTGGGATCTAGAAATGCTTGGTATACGGGATACTATTGAGCAAAATTCAAGAGAGGAAAAGGAAAAAGCGGTTATGTCTCACTTTCTAGAAACAGTCCGGCAAAAGGAAGATGGCAGATACGAGGTCCATATGCCTTGGAAAGTGGATCGGTCCTTTCTAACAGACAATTATGAGTTGTGCTTAAAAAGACTTGAATCTACCACCAGGAAGTTGGAAAAGATCGGTTTTAGAGAAAAATATCATGAAGTCTTTAGAGAATGGTTAGCGGAAGGAGTTATTGAGGAAGTTCCTGGAAAGGAGTTACCTGTTCGTACCCATTACCTTCCACACCGACCTGTCATCAAGGAAACATCCGCAACATCTTCAATGAAGATAAGACCGGTCTTCGACGCTTCTGCTAAGATCAATAACCATCCGTTGTTAAACGACTGTTTAGAGACTGGAAACAATTTAATTGAATCAGTTCCTGCTATTTTTGGCTAGATTTAGACCTGAAACCGATCGGTGTAATTTCAGACATCAGAAGAGCTTTTCTCCAAATATCTTTACATGAAAAAGATCGAGACTTCGTAAGATTTCTTTGGTATGACAATGAGGGTAATATACGAACTTACAGGCATGCTCGAGTTGCTTTTGGAGTCACCAGCAGTCCTTTTCTCTTAATGGCGGTTATTAATTACCATTTATTAAAAGAATCAGTAAAAGAACGTTACTCTGAAGAATTTCTTAAAAAATTACAAGATAGTTTTTATGTCGATAATTGCGTAACTAGTGTACAAAATAATGCCGAACTTAGAATATTCGTCGAATCTGCAACTAATGTAATGAAAGAAGGAATGTTTGATCTCAGAGGATGGGAAAGTTCCGCCATTTCTTCAGAAAGTACGACATCACTAGTATTAGGACTGATTTGGGAAAAGTGAATGATGAAATAAGGAAGAAATTTTTAAAATGGAGAAAGCAGCTGAAATACTTCAAAAATATAAAAATTCCCAGATGGTTAGGCGTGATGGAGGAATTCAATTTGAGTATCCATACTAAACATTTATGAAACTGAAATTCAGTTAACCCTTTATCTACCACATTATGATTTACTGCAGTTTTTTTTCCATGCAGTATATTTTTTTTAGATCCCTACATTGAAAATTAAGGAATGTTAACAAAATACTCAACTTCGGCAAATTTAATCCATTAGAGCTAATTTATTAATTAAAGATATTCTACTGTAAAATTTATTACATACCATGTTCACTTAAAATAAATAATCAAATCGTTTTCTAAGGTCTTCATTAACACACACACACAAAATAAGACACTAAAATTTTGACATTAACTATTTTTTCGGGACAAAAATTATAATCTTCGCAATCCGCTGAAAATGCCGTCAGCTGAAAACGCAATTTCTGTTATAAAACTATTCGCCTTCACACTAAAATACTCATCATAGAACCCGTGCTGCCATATATCTTGGAAGAGTGGATTTAAAAGAATATTCCTGCTAAGTATCGTCAAAAAATTCTTAAAAATGCTTATTCTATGTAATTTTAAAGAGAGTGGTACTTATAAGTACCGTCGGTAGAAAAAGGGTTAAATTAATCCAATTCTTATAAAATAATTAAAGAACCTCTCTTATAGTAAACTTATTCATTTAGCTTTGCTTCTTAGCTCGATATAATTAATGACAAAGCACTAATCAGTTGGGAAAAAACCTCTATAACAAGTGAAGTTTTAAAAGTCAAAAAATGTTGACATAATCTTCATTTTTGCCTTGTGTGGCTGAATGCAAAATTTGTCCTTCATGAAAATTCTTTGGTTAGCGATAGAATCAGGGATTGCGATACCGAATACCTGTATTTTAAATCATTTGTACAATTTTGTAATATAAATTAGCGCGCAGGATTCGTACTTTAGGGGGGGAATGAGCTGCGCAACCGCATTAGTAATTATCGTTAATTTTTAAAGTAATAAAAGCTTTCTGATGCATGCGCAAGAAAGTGCCGTCAGAGAATTAAACTGTTAAAATTAAAAAAACGAATTACGCATGAGCTAACTTGCCGCGATATCGTGAAAACTGTTAAAATTAAAGAAATATACTGCGCATGTGCAAAACTTAGCCAAAAAACGAATTCTTCAGTGGAAAAGAAATTTAGAAGGGTTACCAGATTTGGAGCATTCATCGATTTGACGAGAACACACTTGGCGTGAGAGGCGGTCGATTCGACAAATCAACCAAAAAATGCACGGTACAGTCTTTTCGTTTCGTTCTTCCCCGGAAAAAGATCACGAATCTTTTTTGCTGATAAAATGCTATGTTTTTCGAGCCATTGTAAAAAAAATTATGTTGAAGAAAGTTGTTGTGATTGCCACTTGATCCGCAGTATCAGATCGAGGACCACGAAATTCATCGAAAAGGACTAGATTGTTTGCCTGTTGTTAGCCGTAGCGTTGAGCCCCTTACAGATGATAGTACGATTTTTGACCCGGTTCCACCCCAATTTTGAGGAAGAATTATCTGGGAAGGAGGGGGGGGGGCAGGAGTCTCCCACCTCTCTTCCCCTTCCAAAAACCTCATTTTTAGGATTTACGGCTCGACAGCTATTTAGAATACTCCCTTGCCGCAAAGGCACTTGACATTTACAAACATCCATGCTTTCTCTGGGATTCGAACCCAGGCCCTACGACAGTCGTCAACGTCACTAACCGCTGTACCAAATGGGCGGCATGCAAATAGTTGCGAATTGACTATTTATCTTATTAACGTCTCAGATGCAATGGACCTCGCAATTCGAAATGATTTTAAATTCTCGTTATTAAATAATGTGGATGATACTCGAGTTGAATTTCCCTTCTCCAAATTTCTACATCAACGGTCGCCAAACTGTTTGATCTCACGGACCAGTAAATTCATAATTTAAACCCGCTGTTCACTGATGGGATTTTTTGAGTGTTAAATATATTATAAAAGAAATTGTAACATAAGAACACACAAAATGTACCTAAACTTATTTCCCAATATATATCAATTAAAAGAAAATAGGTCAATGGTTAAAATTTAAGATCATCACGTCTTAAAATAGCATCATACATTCTGCACAATGGAGTAGCTATCAAATATTGCACCCATGCTTTGATGGTTCCTTTAGTAACCAAACCCATTAGATAACCAGTTCTGTGAATTTTTCTCCGTTTGATGTGAACATTGACACAATAGTCATCATCAACATTTCGAAGCATTTGGTTGACCATTTTACTGATGGATACAGGAACATTGATTATCTGCCCAAATATTCCAACTGACCGTGTACATGTCTCAATCGCCGAATTTGCATGAAATGTATTCGTGGCGAAATGAGTTTCTGATACCAAATCAACCAAAGTAGGAAAATGTGCTGGAATTTCTGGGTATATAAAACCATTATATTTTGATAAATTTGGTATACTTTTCCTACTTAAACATTGTCGGCAATTGTAGCATGCTTTAAGATCTTTTTAATTAATTCCCGGTAAAATATTTTTGTGCTCAGCAACAGGCGTTCTCGAATCATCTCTAAACCATAATCTGTCACAAATTAAACACCCGTGATCGAAAGGATTATCAACGAATCGCTTGTGAAAATCTTTGTAAGCATTTTTATGGGAATCATAGTCTATGTAAAGTAAGATAGAATTTATAATCGATTCACATGAATCAGTTTCAACTCGCACTAGACTTGTTGAGAGTTCTTTAGTTGAGGGCAGACGGTGCGTATTAATCTGTGCTGTCATTAGAAGAATCTCAATAGCATTCCCATCATTGGTCATTAAACTCGGCATTAAGAGTATTTTGCACTGTTTTTTTCCGTGCTCGATATTCTCTCATGTACTCTGATCGAGATTTGGCAGTAGCACTTGATGAATTTGCACTATTTTTCTGCTTTTTTTTTGTCTCTTTTTCGACTGCACTTGATGCTAGTTTTTTTCTTTTTTTTTTTCACGAAACTCTTCCTCTTTGTGTATTTGATTTAGGCATTCTGAGTAGAATTAATAATTCAACGCAAATGAAAATAAAGAAATAAATTAGCCACCGAACACATCGCTATGTAGTAAACAGTATACAAAAGAAAATACACAAAAACTTCTTTAATAATCCAACTAATATATTGAATATATTTTATATTGAACTCAATCATTCCGTAAGCCCACCTTTAAATGCTTCAACTGATACACATATGCGACATACAGGACAGTGAAACATTACAAGAGTGCGAGACAAAACATAGCTAAAACAATGCACCTGCAGCAGTACGACCAATTTACCATGACGTTATTCGATGAAATAGCGTTATTCTATGAAGTAGTGTTTTTATAACTTTTCATGTTTTGCTTTATGTTTTAATGCATCTTAAAACATAACTTGACGAGTAAGTAGGCTCCACATTTTTCTGTGGACCAGCGAAATTTTCTCACGGACCACCACTTTGGCGACCGCTGTTCTACACCACGTCCACGCGAAGACCTCAATCTTCGATACATTTAACGTGCATTATCCCCTCTACACGGCGGATTTTTAGTGTCACCAGGAGATAAAACCTTCACTTAACAGAATCAATGCCAGCCACGAGCTTCTTGTATCTATAAGAAAAGTTCTCTCAGTTGGAAATCTAATACTGTAATACCGGTAAACCTTAGTTGAAGATTAACATGGGAAACGCTTATAAAAATTTTAAAGATGTTATTGGTTATAGCAGTGCTTTTCAAACTTTCCATATTTGCGACCCTATATTCAATCATTTTTATCGCGCTTGCCCCCATACAATAACAATGAGTTGATTTCAATAATAATATACTTTAACGCTAAAGCTGCAATACGACTTTAACCTCTTGGGTATCACCAGCGTATATAAACGTTTTGCGTTCAGCCAGTGCGTTAATTGCCCCAGACGTATATATACGTCTTTCCGAAGTATAATCTTTTCTGGGCACTGCTATTCATAAAACTATTCCGAAAGCTTTGGAGTGAAATAAAATTGCGACAGATTTACTTATTTCAGAGGATTTGTTTATTTATTCTTTTTCTAAGCCCCTCCCCCCATACACCACATGCACTAGGTGCTCTTTATTTAACGACTTCCATGGTTTGTTGTGTATTAGTAAAATTTTAATTGTGAACATAGATTCGAATTTAGGATCGGAGGAAGGTGGTCGGTTGAAAGGTTGAAGGTGGTGTATTCATTTCCTCAAGTCTTAACAGGTTGTATCATTCTTTTTTATTTGGTTCCCTTTTCAGAGCAAGAGGGGGGGTCCTACTTTTGGTTCTGTTTTTTGGTAATTTTCCAATTTCTATTATTCTCTGGGTTTTTTTATTTGAAAAAAGACTCAAGCTGAGTCGCTCTAGATTCATCGTCTCTCATGTTGAACAACCCTTAATCGATAATAGTTTAACAATGGAAACAGGATTTTCAAAAATTTTCAGATCTTCTCTGAGGGATGCGGAAATTATTCTACGAGCTGGATAAAGAATTATATCCGAAATCAATATCTTGGTTGAAAATAGTCAAGGATCCTCTCAGATTCCAAAGTCTAACCCACAGCTTTTAAATGCAGAAATAAAGAAAAAAATTGCTCGTCATGAAAACAAAAAATATGTCTTTTACTCGTAATGGAAAGATAAGGTTCTCTACGCTAGACCCAGTATGTGTGCGCAGCACAAATACTCTCTTGAGAAAATTTCAAATGTGTCAGTTAAAACGAATATTCTTTGGGAGGGAATCACGTCAAGATTCCTTATTTATGAAATACCACTCGATATATCTCTGACTGAGATAGCAAAAGAGCTACAAGAAACTAATAATTTTGAAATAATAGAGATGAGAAGATTTATTAAAACTGGTTCACAGCAACAATTCTCACCAGTATTAATTACAATACTCGGGTTGATTGATTGATTGAATATTAACGTCGCACTGTTCAGCTACACGAGGGCTTTTGGCGACGGACCACGTAATTTTGAACCATGGTCAAGTGACGTGGACGACACCTGAGCTGGCACCCCCCTCTCCTAACTACCACACCACACCAACGGGAGGACGTTTCAGCTCTCGACAGATTTAACGTGCATCGCTGCCCTACACGGCGGGTCTTTAGTGGTACTGGGCTCGAACCTGTGACAAAGCAAGCCACAGTCCGATACCTATACCACTCGGCTACCGCGGCCGATTACAATACTCGGGACAACTCTACCAGAAACTGTGAAACTGTGGTTCATCAATCATCGAATTCAAAATTTTATCGATAAACCCAGACAATGTACAACATGTTTTAGTTCTCTTCATTCTACTAGATTTTGCAAAAAAACCGCAATATGTATCAACTGTGGTGATTCACATTCTGGACAATGCTCTAATAACTCAAGATGCATAAATTGCAAAGGTGATCACCCAGCTAACTCATTAAATTGCCCCGAATATATAAAAGAAAAAAAGATATTAGAATTGAAATGTGAGCAACATCTTACATTGGGAGAAGCGCGAAGAAGGTTCCGGGATAATAAAAGGGCATCTTATTCTGCAGTAATCCAGACTAATACAGTTAATCTAGATATGCAAGACTATCTGGAAAAAAAACTTGAAAACATGCTAACATCTTTTCAAGCAATATTAGAAAAGCAAACCACTTTAATTATGAAAGCTTTTCAAAAAACAATGGAGTCTGTACTTTCTTACCTTAGCAAGATTTTTGAAATGGGGAAATCGAGTCACTCCCCATTGCGAAAAAAAAAAGCTGTTGGTAATAAATCTTCAATCCGTAAAACACGCGCTTCTAGTGAAAGCGACGCATCCAATAACATGGACAGGGGATAATTACGGAAGTAAAATGGGTTTTTATAAATATGTTTCTTTTATTCAAGTTTTTGTTTTGGGGGCTAATTATTGTTTTCATTAGTTTGGTTTTCTTTCCTCAAAGGGAGGATAGTTTGTTCTAGTTAATTTTTTTTCTTCAGTATTTATGAATTTAATTCAATGGAATTGTAGAGGCCTCAAAAATAAATCCATATGGTTAAATATCCCTCCCTTTTCTGAAGCAGATATATGGGTTTTCCAAGAAACTTTTTATGAATTCACGATAATATAAATCTTCCAAATAAAATCATTTTTAGAAAAGATAGAGAAGACAGATCAGGTGGTGGTTTATTAATTGCTGTTCCTTCCAATATTTCTGCACAACAGATTCCTATACAGATTCAACAAACCAGAGAATTAGAAATCCTCGCAATTAAAATACATGTTCGAAATATTTCATTTTATATTGTAAATATTTACGCTCCACGGGGATTTATTATAATAATCAAATCTTTTCTCGAATCCCTGATGGCTCCAATGATTATTTTTGGTGATTTTAACCTTCACACATCACCCGATGTGGGGATCGGATCACATTTCAAGGTATAGTAATGAATTCGTTGAATGGATTACTGATTCTAATTTGGTTCTTAACACGACTGTTCCCACATATAGAAGTTCAGCAGGTGCAACATCATTGATAGATCTCACAGTTTGTTCTTCAAGCATGTCTGGATACTGCAATAGTTATGTTTTAGATTGCTCCTTTGAAAGTGATCATAGTCCAATTATTACAGAGCTTTCTCTCCTCAATTCAAATAAACGAATTTTTAAAAAAGTAAACTGGCAAGCAGTTATGAACCAAACGCATTTTATTTTAAATAATCCTGAAGTTAATTATGAGAATCTTTCTGATAAGATATCGCAAGTCATTACTAATAATATTAGGGAAATTAAAGTCTCGAATAGATCCTTCCTACCATGGTGGAACAGTACGTGTTATAAATTCTATAAGCTTAAAAAAATATTTAGGAAAAGAGCTATTAAAGAAATTTCATCTGAATTATGGATCAGATATAAACAATATGCGAGCAAACTTAGATTCTACATTAAAAATGCCAAAAGAATGTACTGGGACAAGATATGCAATAATATTTCTAATCCCAAGATGTTTTTTAATATTCTGAAAAAATTTTCCACAGTTACTGACACGGATCAAAAACTTAATATTCTTCAGCTTAATAATATGTTTATCACTCATCCTCAATTGCAAGCAGATATGTTTGCAGATTATTTTGCATCTAAAAATGCCTATCGTGAACCGCTTCCTTTGGATTTTCTCTACGACAAAAATAACCTTCTTAATAAACCATTCCATATTCTTGAATTGCATAGTGCAATAAAAAATTCAAAAAATACAACTCCTGGGGTGGATCATGTTACAGCAATTTTCTTTAAAAATCTTGATCAGGGTCAACGGGATGTAATTTTAAGATATTTCCAAAAATTATTTGATAATGCAATCGTTCCAGATTCTTGGAAGCATGCAATCATTCTCCCGATTCCGAAACCTTGTAAAGATAAAACTAAGATATCTTCTTACAGACCAATAGCTCTGACTTCTGTATTTTCAAAAACTTTTGAGAGAATTTTGGCTAATAGGATTTCTTACTATTTAACTAAAGAAAGAAAACTTCATCCCCAACATTATGGTTTCGTTCCTTTCAAAGATAGCAGAAGTGCTACTTATCTGGTACATAAAGCAATAATGAATGCAAAATTACAGAACATTTTTTTTGTAGGAATAAGTTTAGACATTAAAAGTGCATACGACTCTGTTTATGTGGATGGTCTTATTTATAAATGTTTACAAATTGGTAAAGCAGGAAATATAGCAAATTGGATTCATAAATTTCTCACATCTCGATCCTTCCAAATAAAATGGAGGGGTTATTTTTCTCCCAAAAAGCTTGTTCCGCAAGGCCTTGCCCAAGGCAGTGTCCTATCTTCTATTTTATATACTATCTACATGCATGATATTTTTGAAACCTTAGAATCGGAAGTTGAATGCCTGGTTTATGCTGACGACATTTTTATATTTTGCTCTCATAAATCCCTTGCTGTTATTTGCAAAAAACTACAAAATACTCTGGAAAGAATTTTCCAGTGGTGTAAATATTGGAAATTAAATTTAAGCCCAGAGAAATGTACAATAGCTGAATTATCAAATAAAAGAAATTATACTCTTCCTAATATTTTGTTGGCTGGATTTCCCTACAATGGCAAACTTCTATTAAATATTTAGGAGTTTTTTTTTTTCTAAACGTTGTCAAAATTTATATATTAAAAATCAACTAAGCAGTAAAGCCTTGAAAAGGATCAATGCACTAAAAGGTATGGCATATAAACACTATGGGCCGAGATCAAGAGATCTCATTAATTTAGTCAATAACAGCATATGCAGTGTTTTTTATTATATTTGTCACATAATAAATAAATGGTCTGAAAATCAATTAAAACCTTTTAATGTTATCCAAACAAAAGCCCTCTGAATAGCATTAGGTCTCCCTCAATGGACCCCAAATATTGTGCTACTAAAGTTGGCTGGTCAAGAGATTTTTGTCAGATAAAATTAGAAGACTGGCAAACAAGTTCTTTATTACTCAAATCTCCAATAGTGATTTCTCTCCTCTTTATTGCAACAACCCAGAGGCAATGAATCTTAATGTTTTAGAAGATAAAAATTATATCATTAGTGTGCTGTAAGATTTAAATATTGGTGGTGATCAAATTATTTCAATTCCCAGATTGTAAAATTTATACCAATAGGTTTAAATTTCAAGATAAAAATCTACCGATTCCTGCGATAAGCGTTTTATTTGATGAAACGGTCAAACTGGAATTTCAAAAGTTTTTCATTATAGCTACTGATGCTTCAAAAAATGACCAAATTACTTCGATAGCAGGTATATCAAAAAAATCTTCATTTCCTTACAGGATCAACCATTATAACTCCATTTTTTCTGCAGAAACTATGGCCATTTGTCAAGCTTTAGATGATCTGGTGGAATCTAATGTAAATTTACTTGTTTTATCGGATAGTGTTTCGGTTCTTTCTGCACTTCAAAATTTCTCGATCAAATCCCATAAGGTAATTCATAGACTTGCTAACAAAATTTTTATGCTATCTAACTACGTTAACCAGTTAATTCTGCTTTGGACTCCGGGACACTCGACAATTGTTTGGAATGAGCAGGCGGATAATCTCATAAGATCGGTCACGGTTGATTGATTGATTGAACATTAACGTCGCACTGTTCAGCCACGTAATTTTGAACCATGGTCAAGTGACGTGGACGACACCTGAGCTGGCACCCCCCTCTCCTAACTACCACACCACACCAACGGGAGGACGTTTCAGCTCTCGACAGATTTAACGTGCATCGCTGCCCTACACGGCGGGTCTTTGGTGGTACTGGGAAGATCGGTCACGGAGTCCAATGTTTACATTGACTGGATTGCTTCAGACGACGTTCATAAAAATATATATCGAAATGGAATTCAAAAAATCAATGAAACATTTTACTCAAGCAAATATTTTGAAAAACTGGGAAATATTCCAAACATTGATATCATTTCAAAGTGGACAGAGAATCGAAGAGAAGAAATCTTAAGCACTCGAATCTTCAGTAAAATGATTATTACTCTAGGCCTTCTACATAGATTTAATTTACAGGATAATGCAATGTGTATTACATGTAAACGTATAAATGATTTGGACCACATTATACTAAATTGTATTAGATATACTAGGCATCGTAATAATCTCTGGTCTATTCTTCGTATTGATCCACATTCCACTATTACATTTAGAGATGTTTTGGAAAGGGTAATGAATAATAAATCAACTTTCAGAGTTTTTTTAAAGGGAATGAAATTTTTCAATATCTACTAATCTATTAGGATTTCTCTTGTCTTTTTTTTTTTTTGAGGGATCATAGCCTGTGTTGCTCTATATCCCCTTCAACCTTTCAATCAACCCCATGCACTCGCCTATGTGTTACAAAATGGGGAGCGAATCACGTAATTTTTAATTGGTATTGAAGAGATTAATTATAAACTGCACAAATTATCAAGGTAAGTGTTAATTTTTGCATATGACAAGACCTTGGGGGGTCACTGATAATTATTAAACTTGTTCTTAACTTAGATCCTAAATTAATTATAAAATACATAGCACAGTACTGATATATTTACTAGTGCATTATACCAGTGTAAATGAATATTTTATTATGCCAGAATATATTTTATTTTGAGTAAATTAATATTTTTTTAAATAATCTTTTGTTTTCGATTTCCCAATATACTCGCGCCCCCCTCGTTGAGTTATCACGCCTCCTAGGGGGGGGCGCCCCACAGTTTGAGAAACCCTGGGTTACAGCTTAAATTTTACGAAGTAATGATAAACAATAGCTGTAAAGAAGAATAATATTTTTACTCACCTATTTTCTTTTAGTGTTCACGAGCTTTGTCCTAACTTCGAGAACCAAAGATGATTTCTCTTCCTGCATAATCTTCCACTTTTCCGTTCCTTCTAAAGATGGAAGCTCGCAGTTTTGGCAGATGAACTCCATCGCAAAAACCTTTAAATCTGGATCATGTAAATCTCCAATCGTTAAAATCTCTAACGCATTTTTCATGGATGTGTTACTCTTCAAATACTCGCAGCATGCAGTTTTTAATCCTTTCAATTTATACTTATCAGCTGCAAACAACAAATCACTAGCTAAAGGGACTGTCAGCTTTTCCATTTTCCCAGTGTATATATATATCACCATGATCCGAAAAACATCAATATCGATATCGGTAATGATGACTTCATTCTTTTGCGTTTCTGCATTTTTGGTTGAAAACATGTCTAAAAAGAAAGGTGATCTCACGGATAGTACAATTTTATGAGCGGGAATGATAACGGATCCGCATTTCAGATGAATGTCTGCTAAGAAAGTGTATTTTGGATCCAACAAAAGAGCAAAGTCATTTGACAAGTCATTCAGAGATTTTGACAGTAAATCTCTCTCGTCGTCGACATTAAGTATTAGGTTTTCGGGTTCATCAGAGATTACTACATGACCAGTTATTTCACAAAATTTATCCATCGTATTATATGGTATCTCCACTTTCTTAGATTCACAATCGGGTTCAAAATCAAGTGAAAATACCTGTTTCCATCGTGTAGTCCCAAAATCTTTAAGTGTCAGTTCTGCAGAAAAATAACTCTTTTTAGATTTATATGCTCTGCGAATTTCAATATAATCTGGAACTAATTTGTTAGTTTCCTCAAACCAACACATCATACGCCATTCTTGGTTTAAAAAAAACTTCGAATACCAAATTTTGCGCTTACCGCTTTTATCCATCACTTTTCCATTCATCTTCCAATTTACCGGTATTTTTGACATTTCGTGCTTTTAAATACTGCTTTTGTATCAAAATAAAAACTATTTAAAGTATATATATATACCTCTCAGTTCACTTTTAATAATAACCTTACACACACTCAAAGAACTTACGCAGTCTGATAATTAGGCCGACGATATGTAACTCCACCGGTGTTACTGATTTTATAAAGTTAGCTGGGTTTGTGTTCTAGAGCATTTAGTCCCCGCCAAGGCTTTCATCTCCTGTCTGGTGATTTTAGAAACTTGGAGTGCAACGCGCCAAGCGCTTTTCGGCGCGATTCCTTAATCGTTTTGTTTTGTCTACGCCATGCCTCAGTGCGCGCTCCGCTTCTAATTTATTCCTCGATCAGTGTAATCACTACTTCTTTTATTTCATAATAAAACTAGATTTCGAAGCGAGAGGTGGTGGCAAGATTTTAACATAAAATAAATAACAACAGAAAGTAATATTAATGAATAACACTTCCAAATATAAATTATTTACACTATTTTAAGCGTTCATTACACAAAATTGGTAACAATGTGTTACTTTTGCTGAGCAGACATCCCGCAGAAAAAAAAAACCAAAACAAAAAACTAACACTAATATACGTTATCCCCATGGAAACCACATTATCGCAGGATAAAAATATCAAAGTAAACCATATTGTAATATTATCGCCTATCTTGGCGAACATAAACAACAACTTAGCGCCTAGCAGCATACCAGATGGAGTTACGTTGATTGATTGATTGAATATTAACGTCGCACTGTTCAGCTACACGAGGGCTTTTGGCGACGGACCACGTAATTTTGAACCATGGTCAAGTGACGTGGACGACACCTGAGCTGGCACCCCCCTCTCCTAACTACCACACCACACCAACGGGAGGACGTTTCAGCTCTCGACAGATTTAACGTGCATCGCTGCCCTACACGGCGGGTCTTCAGTGGCATTGGGCTAGAACTCGTGACAAGGGATGGAGTTACGTAGTAAGATAATTAGACCGACAATATACCGACAGTTACGTACTCTTTACGTCATCCCTGATCACCGCGCCCTCTGGCAGGGGGAAATGGACCAATCCTTTTTTCGTGTTTTTTTTTCTTGCTTGTTATTTTGATAATTGTTGTATTTGATATTTTGAAAGGTGGCAAATACAAATTAGATAATGGGGATTTGATTTTACAAAATATTGAATTTGGCTCTACAATTAGTGGTAACACTTCGGGGTTCTCAAGTGGCTCATTTCATTGCCGTTTAATCACAAGAGACTCCGAAAGTCTAAACAATACTTTAAAATCGTTCTGAGAAGTAGAAGAAATTGTACCCACCAAGTTTGTCAGTGACGAATTTAAGAAATGCGATGAACATTTTTTGAAAACTATGATTAGGGCGGACATTTTTGCGTCGAGATGTTCATGAAAGACAGTGACATTGAATTGGGACAGTCTAAGCCTACAGCTATTCGAAGATTAAAAATGGTTGAAAGGCGATTTGTTAGAGAACCTGATACAAAAGATAAATATGTCGAATTTCTACAAGAATATGAGGATATCGATTACATGCAGTGAGTTAAAGATGAGATCCCAGGATAACATTATTACATTCCTCACCATGCTGCGATTCGCCCTGAGAGCCAAACGACTAAGCTAAGAGTCGTGTTTGATGCGTCATGCAAAAGTAGTAACAGAAACTCTTTGAATGACATTTTGCTTATAAAGGAGGCGCTGTTCATCCTGATTTGTTCGGTATTCTTTTAAGATTTAGAAAATATGTCGTGTCTTTCTCGAGTGACATAATGAAGTTTCGAAAAGTAAAGGTACAGGAGTATCAACAAGATTTTCTCAGAATTTTATGGAGATCATCGCATGCAGAAGTAAATCGCTTGAAAACGGTTACGTATGGGACCAAACCAGCTCCATATTTATCTACTATATATATATATATATATATATATATATATATATATATATATATATATATATATATATATTAGATGCCTTCTACAACTAGATTTGAACTACTACGAAGATTTGACTGCTATGTAAATTTTGGTTTGGTTTTTCCTTACACGATTTAGTTTTGTATACAAACGAAGAATCATATAAGTTATAGAATTAATTTTAAAAATCTGCTTCAGAACAAAAATGTTAAGAAAAAAATACGAAACTTTTTGGAGAAAATAATTTGTACCTTAACTGCATAGATTCGAAATGAATTCTGTGGCCGGGGAAGCCTAGTGGTTATGGTGTCACAAACTTGTACCCTGTGTGCCGCGGGATCGAATCCCCATTCAATGAAACAGTTCGAGATATGAGAGAGAAGTAAAGAAGTTTATTCTAAATTTCCTTACCATCTTTACATAGTTAAATTTACATTTAGCATTTATGTCGCATTTAACATAGGATGCACAGCATTCGGTGTTCAAATGTAAAGTAGTGCTGCAGTAGCACAGTGGTCAAGGTATCGGATCTTGGCAGTCATGCCATGTGAGTTCGAGCTCAGTACCACTAAAGACCCGCCGTGTAGAGGAGCGATGCAAGTTAAATCTGTCGAGAGCTCAAGCGTCCTCCCATTGGTGTGGTGTAGTAGTTATGAGAGCGGGTGCCAGCTCAGGTGTCATCCTCGTTACTTGATCAAGGTTCAAAATGACGAGGTCCGTCGCCAAAAGCTCTCGTGTAGCTGAACAGTGCGACGTTAATATTCCCTCACTCAGTGAAATGTAAAGTACCGTAAAATCCGGCATATAACGCGCGCCAATACTTTCAAGCTGAATTTTTTAATTTTTAGGTGTATTCACCGTATAAGGTCCTCCCCCCTTTTTTTAGGAAGAAATTCGAAGTATTAACATACATTTCTCTTTTCTTTTGAAGTCATTTAATCGAAGTATTATCCCGGATTTTTGAAAAAAAAATAGTATACTTCTAGAACTATATATACAACTCTCTTTTAGTTCATAAGGAAATTCATTTCTTTTAAATAAACAGTATTTCTATTAAGTATATATAGAAACAATTTTTTCCTATACTCATTTCCTTTGTTTGTTTTAAAACTAAAAAAAGCTAAAGTTTTAAAGTTTTTATTCCCGGCGTATATCGCAAACCCTTAAGTTTCGATCTTATTTTTTGTGTTCATAGTGCGCGTCATATGCCAGATTTTACGCTATTTATTTTTATACTTTATAAACGGTTTCTTTTTTTCGAAAATATGATGTATTATTTGAAGTTTAAGAGGAATAAGGAACAAAAATTTGGATAACATATTTATTTTATTAATTTTTTTTATTATTAAGTTGCAGGCTTTGTTGAGTAGTATGTTCCAGTCTTGTTGTCAATGAAGACCAGCCATGTAGAGGGGATGGTGTACGTTAGATCTGTCGAGGCTCTAAATCCTCATGGTGGCGTGGTTTCGAAGAATGGTCAGGTGTAAGGAATCTCGTCATTTGACCGAGATTCAAAATTAAGAAGTCCGTTAACAATAGCCCACGCCTAGCTTTGAGATACGTCGCTAGTAAACAATCAAATCGGGGCTTTATCGCGTTTTCACATTAATCCTTTTGGCGATTCTGTGGGGCCAGAATTGAGTTATTTCAATCCAATCCTCTCAAGAAGAAACCACGATATGTAGATTAGTTAATAGATATATAATGGAGCTTTAGCATTCGCATGGTAGTAGAACAGTAGAATAATAATAATAATAGAAGAAGAAGGAGACGGAAAGCTGAGATGCTGATCGCCGTGAGCTATTGGTAAGGAATTAAATATAGAAGTGTAATTATAGAACGGAATTTAGAGTCTTAAGGAATCTAAGGCAGATAAAGATTCTTAGGGTAACTTCTCATAAAGAGAGTGATTAGGATTCAGGCGCTATTTACTTAGGATTACGTTGCATCAGTCCTGGTTGATTCCCTCTAGTAAGGCTTATGTTGTGTTGATCAGTATATTTAGACAGTAATATATTAGATTTATTATGGCGAATTTGGGTGATCAATCATTTCCTCCTACAAATCTAGGCCGCGTAGATGAAGAGATGATACCCCCGGGGCGGGGGGAGGTGTATCACAGTAGTAGGATTCAAAAGTTCCCGGACTGAGTCTATAACTTAAAAAATATTACCAATTAAACTGCTGAAACACATCCTTCTTCGAGACCCTTGAGTAACAACACACTTTTGCCATGGCTTGTAAAAGTCATCGAAACATTTTTGGAATTCATTTTTAGCCACGTCCTTTAATTCTGTACGATGCCCTTTTAATTTCATCAACTGAGTGGTCTTCGTTTAACATGTTCGGAACGATGTGTTGACACACCTTATGCATCTTAAGATCTTTACTCAGTATCCGTTGACATATGGCTGAGGATATCCCAACTGATTCTGCTATTGTTTGAAGCCTGTTCTAACGTACCACCGCAAAAACCTTTTCGATGTTTTCAGCGGTGCGCGAAGTCTATGGATGTCCAGAGCATTTATCGTCTTCGACACTTTCCCTGCCTTCTCAGAAACGAAGATGTCACTCAAAATCTTTCGTTCGCGATAATGTATCACAGCCTTAACAGGTTTCAACATTTCGTTTGTCACCGTAGCCATTTTTCCCAAACGAACACAAAAATGAAAATCTACACTATTAAGATTCGTAAGTAAACAAACGCGTATCTATGTAGGTATGTTTCTATATTTTCTCACGAACCACACGACGCAAAAACTCGCCGAAGGTATCAAAATGCATTGTTTTGCGATTGTTAAAGTTTTATTCGAGCAATAGTGAATGGTTAATTCTACTCAGTCATTACAATATATTAAATTTATTTCATATTCAGTTTCTCCTGATATTTTATAACTAAAACAATTGGTCGTTTTTAAGCTGAAAGATTAAAGTGAGCACTTATAGTCCAATTTCATCTCTCTCTCTCTCTATATATATATATAGTGTGTTTTTTTTAGAGGTATAGAACTTTAAATTGCAATAAAACAACGATGTATTATTCGATTGACATGAATTTTTTTTTATTCGAAAGATAATCTTGTGGCATTACATTTTAAATATGACTTCTGGCATAGGACTGCCATGGCTGGCTCGGATGTAGTCCAATCTGGACATCCAATTTCCGATGACTTTTTCCTACATTTGTGGACGTATATCGGCAATAACACGGCGAATGTTGTCTTCCAAATGGTCAAGCGTTTGTGGTTTATCCGCATAGACCAATGACTTTACATAGCCCCACCAAAAATAGTCTAGCGGTGTTAAATCACAAGATCTTGGAGGCCAATTCACAGGTCCAAAACGTGAAATTAGGCGGTCACCAAACGTGTCTTTCAATAAATCGATTGTGGCACGAGCTGTGTGACATCCTGCGCCGTCTTGTTGGAACCACAGCTCCTGGACATCATGATTGTTCAATTCAGGAATGAAAAAGTTTGTAATCATGGCTCTATACCGATCACCATTGACTGTAAAGTTGTGGCCTTCATCGTTTTTGAAGAAGGATTCCACCAGCCCATAAAGCGCACCAAACAGTCAGTTTTTCTGGATGTAAGGGTGTTTCGACATACACTTGTGGATTAGCTTCACTGCAAATGTGGCAGTTTTGTTTATTGACGTAGCCATTCAACGAGAAGTGCGCTTCATCGGTAAACAAAATTCGCTTATGAAAATCGACCGTTATTTTCGAAATAAAATTGCACAATTTGAAAGCGTTGTTCATGCGTGAGTCTATTCATGATGAATTGCCAAACCAAACTGAGAATAAATCACTTGTCAGCTGTTAAGTCGGTCGCCGTCTTGGAAAGTAATATGCCAACTTAAACTTCTATACCTGGAAACAAAACACTCTGTATATATATATATATATATATATATATATATATATATATATATATATATATATATATATAAATGGATGTTTGTATGTATGACCTCGCTTCACTCCAACACCGTTCAACCGATCACTATGAAAATTAACATGTATACATATGCATTTTTTTGTGAGATGGTTTTTTGTTATCCTCTTTGTTGCAGCTCCCCACCAGGTGGCGCTACGACATGTCAACTTCTGCACCGCTCAATCAATCAGCAAGTTGCCAATAGGGTCACCAAAAATAATGCCAACTTGGCACTATCGCCAACGTTTCACTATGTCTTCATTGAATCGCCATTATAATGTAAAGAACGGCATTGCTTGCGAATATTACAATTTCAACATAAAATAAATACAACAAAAAGTAATATTAACGTATTACACATTCAGCTATAAATTATTTATGTTATTTTAAGCGTTCATTACACAAAATTTGTAACAATATGTTACTTTTGCTGAGCAGAGATCATCTGAGGAAGGTATTCTCAAAAATAGAACCCCAAGAGAGTTACGGGGCGTAATAAATATAAAAAAAATCATTTTTATTAGCTATTAGATCTACAGATTTAAAATTAAACAAATGTTTTTTTTTTGTTTTGTTCAGCTGAAATATGCAAAATGTTTCCTTTTTCTTTTCTTTTTTTTGTTTAATTTACAATTCACGTAAAATTAACTCATTAAAAACTTCTTTATCCTTCAGTCTGTACTGTTAAATTTTTCAATTCACCCTTGCGAAGAACGGGTATACCCAGTGGCGCACACAAGGTGAGGGGTTCCTGGGGTCCGGAACCCCCCAAAGCCCTTGACTTTTTTTCGATTGATTAAATTCTTATATAGTACGTAAAATTTAATCAAGTATTTGTTATTAATGATTAATTTTATTAATTTATGCTAATTATTTATTCAATAATTAGTTTTTTACTGTTCAAAAGAAGCATGATAGAAGAATGGTGAACTTTCGACCCTGGCCCCCCGTTGAAAAATTCCTGTATGTTCTACTGGGTATACCTGCTAGTAGTATATATATATTATCATAAGACATTTTTTTTGCCTGTATGCGTTCTTTCAGCCTATAAAGTCTTGCATAAGATTTGTAAGGTAATAAATATTGGTGGAAATACTCAAAAACTGTGATTGATGAATATTTGCACGTTCTGTTATATTTCTGATAATAATGTTTACACTAAGAAGTCTTATATATTTAGATAATAAATAAGAATTTATCTTATCTGAAAGTTTACGATACTTCTGAGAAAATTTTGCTGAACGTCACGAATGCTTACTGAAAATAGTGTAAACAAAAACAGCGATGTTATTTAATATTCTACCAGAAGCTTTTACTTAATTTCTTCTAACTTGTACGATAAAATGAACAATTTGAACGATTTCGATTTGTGTACTTGTTAAAATGCATTAATGCGTGTTCTCTATGTGAATGAAGAGAGAGGCTATGCGATTTTCTTCCAATTAAATAAATACCCGTACTTATTTTTGTAAAAAAAATTCCAAGACCACTAAGACATTACAATGAAAAGAAAACGAAACGCATGCGTTGAACTAAACGTTTTCCAATTTTGTGCTCTTTACTTTAACGTAGTGTGATTGGTTAAAATACTGAATTTATAGTTAACGGGTCCTCGGACTTTCTTTTTTTTTTTTTTCCTTCTTTTTTTTAGGCTTCTTAGTACCCTTTTTTTAAAAATTTTTTTAGCAAAAGTTGTTTATTTTAAGTGATTTGTGTCTCTTAGATTATTTGGGTCAAAAATAAGGATGGATTTGAAAATCTATTCCCTTGTTGATTTTGAATATAATTAACAAAAATAACTAGAGATCTCAGACATAAATCCATACTAATTTTTATGGAACATATATTTGGGAGTATATACAAAAAAATTAGACTCTATCTTGAACAGAGAAAAAGCATTAGGGATTAGAAAACACATCTTCAAAATTAAAAATCAGAGAAAAACGCATTTAAAGTTCGTAAAGGCATAAAACAAAACCTTATAATGCCTGTGAAGATCTAATTTTTTTAATATGTTATTTTCCAACTTCTTATGCTCTACATCAAAATGCTACTTTAATTATGACTGGAAATATTTATTTCAAATTCAAAATATGCTTTTGCTTATTATTGTTAGCACTTGTTACAGAGACAATTTATTCAACTTTATCTCAACCTGATATTTCCACAAAAGCTTTAAACACAAAAAATTTATACCCTAAGTAATAATGATACAATATTAAGATAGAAACCATCAAGTTTGTAAATGATATCTAATTTTTTCTCAGTTTTAAATCAAGGCAGTTTAGCTCGTTGAAGTTTTTGTTGTATGATTTAAAAATACTGCAAATTATTACTATATAAATAGTTACTATTATGTAGTTTGGCACACACATCATGGAAGTATTCAGTGACTTCTGCAATATTTGTATTCAGACTTACATCTTCAAAATCTGAAGTCTCTGAGTCGTATTCTGAAGTCTCGTTGTAATATGAGTTGAACAGTACAGGTTTATCTATAGCCTCTAGGGGTGGGAGCCCAAAGGCCCGAGTCCTGGAATGGACCAGATAAGTTGTACTTAATCCGATTCAAGAGCTTCCCCTTGGATTTGACAGTGCCAAAGGGGCCCGTAGATCTTCAGCGCCCAGGGCCCGAAATGAGCTTAAACCGGCAGTGCAATTGAAGGCTGGGTTTTTAGATTTATCATTTTCAGTCGTATTTCATCTCTTCCAAATATTGTTTCTCCCAAGCAACCTGAGTACGTTTTGGCAGTGGCATTTTTTCAACAAGAAAAAAATTAATGAAAACAAAGTAAAAAGCTTATATGTTATATAAACTACATGTAAAAATAATTATTGGTCTTACTGTGAAAGACCTCAAAACATAAGCGAACAGCAGTAATTTTACTAATGAGGATTACAATTAATAGGCATTTCACACTGAAAAAACGGAATGTGTTCAAAAATATTTTTAATTAATTCAATTTAGAAATGCATAAATGCCTTAAAATGAAACCAAAAATAAAATCTAGACTCATAAAAGTTCAGCTCTTAATTTCGAAATGTATTGAATGCGTGTACTAAATTTTTTAATCAGTCAGAAATAGGCAATTGATAATATTCTTCCGAATAACAAATTAAATATTTAATTTCTTCATACCTTCGTGTTTTCCCTCTCTCAGTGGTTTATGTATATCTCTGTAAAGGGGGGGTGCATTCGAAAAAACGCGAAGACGAAAGCACTGAAGGGATAAAAACTAAAAATTTGTTGGTTCATCTGGGGACAGGGTTCAACCCTCTTGAAAACGTAATAAATGGTTGTTAGACTTATGATTTTTTAGAAGATGTAACAGAAACCAATAAAGTAAATAAGGACATGCAATGACAAGATAATTTAATAATCGATGTCTGTAATTCTTTCAAAGCCTTAAATAGAAATTGTTATTTGAGTAAAAGCTTAGAAATATTAATGTTTAAAACTCTCTGTTAAATAGCTTTTCCAAAAGTCAAACTAAATACTTCTCAAAATATTCTAATGAAATAAAGAAAAACTTATTGCTGCATTTAATAATTTGTCTCAGAATTAGAAAAAATATAAAATATTTGAAATATTTCATGTTGACATGAACAGCGTTCCTGAAAATCTGCAAATGGAATTAACTGAATTGCAATGTTGATATTATATATTTAAAAAAAATACATGAAAAATGAATCTGTTTCCGCAGAATCTATCGAATACATAATTTAAGGAGTTGCCGATAAAACTGACTACCCTTACATAAGCCACTCATGACAACAGGATATATATATATATATATATATATATATATATATATATATTGTTATAAAATAAAGGATAGCTTCGTTATATTTTTCATGGTGCTATCCAATATGTCTAGTTTAAATAGGTAGTGAAATAGTTACTATAAATCTAATGAGGCATCCATTATAAAATGAAAATCTCTGACTTAAGTGATGATTTTCATTGTTCAAAATTAAATCTTAAATCATGTATTATATTACATAATACACACTCTCAAACAAAAATGATCATTATTTAATGAAGTTATCAATTATATGTAGCAAAAATATTCCCCTACCCCATTACACTTAACTTTTGAAAACAGAATACTGTGATGAAAACAAAAATTGCGTTTCAGCCCATTCACATGCTACGTCCTTTAAGATATCCAGAGTATTCAATCTTTTGATTCAAAGTATGACAGAAATTGCTACAACTGTTCGGTTTATCTGTGTGTGGCCTTAAGCAACAAGGAGCTGTTGGTACAACACATGCAAAAACGAGGTTGCCAACTTGGAGATTTATCTTGAACATTAGCTCTGTTGTGATAGTAATGAGTACAGTATATTTTTGCAATTCATTTCATCTTTTAGGTTATTAATAAAACTCAGGATTATTTTTGTAGAAAAGAAACACAATAGTATAAAAAATTTGTTCATAAACTTTTTGTACTATGTAGGTTATGTTTATGAATTCTTCTATACTAATAGAAGAAAGAGTTTGTGTGTGTGTTTCACCTGTTCTGGTCAAATTAAGCAACCCAGAAGTATAAAATATGGCACATAAATACTGTAGGTCCTAATGATGGGTCCTTATGAAGGGTTTTTCAAAATTCGCTTGAGGTTTTTTTTAAATTAAATTTTTAAGCGATTTTCCAATTTTTTTTTCAACAACTGGATTTTAGTTTTGTTGGTTTGGCAACAGTCATTTTTGTTTTGCTTACATTTTATTTAATTATTCTGAACTATTTTTACCTTCAACGCATTTGATCCTGTTACGTAATTTAAAAAAAAAAAAAGAATGGAATTTTAGAACAAATTTTCAGACCTAATGGTCATTCTATATAGGTGGAAGTGGGTAAGATGTAGCGTTAAAATCGCAATGATTTATGTCTAAGCTTATCTTAACATTAGGCACTGACAACCTTCGTTGTCTCGAATATCAACATCAGATGGATTGTAGCCCGCCAACGTGAGTGGGTGATACTAAAGCCTAGCATTGCTTTTCTTCCTTTATTGGCTAATTCCAGGTTTCATTGGTGTAGCAAAATAGTACAAAAATATATAGCGTATAACAGAAGAAAATGTCACTCAATTCAGACTAATTGTGATTATCAGATTGTTAGAAATTTAGGTATTTACCTATTAGTGTGACCACAGCCAAATTGGTGCCATGTGAATCACTCCTTGATATCGAAACAACAAATTTTTTTATGTGTTTTATATGAAAAGAAAATATTTGATTTTGGTGGAAAATAGCATGATTTGCACGGTGCCAATTTAACTGCAGTGATGCTAATACGTAAGAATACGAATTTTTATTTACCTTAAATATTTTCTGAACCGTTTATGGTAGTTTCATCAAAATCAGATCTTTATCTATTTAAGGCTGCTTTTCAGCTTGAGTTAATGTTGTAATTTATACTATATGCTTGGATACTTCATTTTTATTTGGTAATTTTATTCATGTTTAAACTTTTTATTTTTTTTATTTTACTTTAAAATTAGGGCTTAATTTTTCTTTTTTAGATAACCTGATTTAAATTAATGCTATAATTTCTATTTTAGTGTTACACAGTTTTATGTTTTATTTTCTGAACTGTAATTTTCTTGCTTATTGCTGTTTCAATTATATGATAGATTCAAGTTTTTAAGTCAAAAGAGGATTTTTGAAGCTTCTTGTAAACAGAAGCTTAAAAAATGAGGTACTTATGTATTAGCGTCACGACAGCAAATTTGGTGCCACGCAAATCGCATCTTGATACCAAAACTGTGAAGATTTTAACATATTTTGTATAAAATCTGTCAGATTTTGGCCAAAAATGACACGTTTTCTGAAGAGCCAATTTGGCTGCGGTGACACTAATACATAAGTACTGATAATTATTACTTATTCATCAACACAAACATCAGTGGATTTTTTAGACATTGAAGTTGCCTTCACTTCTTACCTGCTTTTATTCTTATGTTCAAAAATAATAATCTGTTGCCAAGTTTCTTTCTGTTAGAAAAATTTATGGCTTTTCTTCGTTCAACAACAAATTCTAAATCTCGCTTACTTTAACAATAAAGTAGAAAATCCTAGCTAGCAGTAAAACAAAAAGAAAATAGTACTAAATTAAACCAATTGCTATTAATGGATTGGCAATATTTGAAAAAGAACTACCTTCAATTTTTGTCAACAATTGTTATTTAACCAGATTCTGGCATATTTTCTACACGTTTTTTTTTTACCTCATGCTTTTTATACCTTTTAATACATACTCATCTTTTGCTCTCATGGGAAGATAGTTAACTTTATTCATCAAGAAGATCTTCACAGAAACTATAGAGGGGAGATTGAGCATTCAACAAAGTTATTTTCTTTTGCACTTCAAAATTCAGAGTTAATGCAATTTTTGTCATATGGCATGGTTTAACATTCCTTCTTACAATCTGTTTTTCATGTAGACTTTTAAAGATTTTATATATGTACATTTCTATGACATTTTCTTTGGTTGAAAAAAAGATTATTGCTTTTCTTCCTTCATCAGTATATAAATACTATGTTCTCTTTGTTACAGGAAAACGGATCATATTTTTTTGTCCCATGGTATCATTCATCAATTTTGCTTCTTAAAATCTTCATATATATAAATCGATTTATACCATCTGGGGTCCAAAAGTGTTTGAGGAAAAAAGATGCAGCTTAATACAATTTTCTTGTATTTCTCTTTGGATTTATTTATTTTCAATGTTGATGTGACTTTATGCCTCATGCATCATGGTTTAACTTTGCTTCTTATAATATGTTCCTTATTTAGTTTTATGAAGATCATATGTGCTTTATACATATACTGCTCATATATGATAGATATATTTCAATAATAACTGTAATTAATTATATTATCATTGTATTTCCTCATTTGTTTGTTCTTTGCTACAGAATAAGAAATATTAATTTTTTTATCAACAAGGTTTACTATTTCTCTCATTAGGTTCATTATGATTTTTTTCAACCTTAAGTCTGTTTTTGATAAATTATTTTGCTTTTAATTTATTTTATTCACTATTGTATTTCATCTAAATTTTATATTAAGTGAAATATAGATGTTAGATAGTATTACATCCCTTACTCATAAATTTATTAATTTAATGCTACAGAAAATTTAATTTAATGGTTTATATAAAATCTAGGCTTATTTTATCTATTTTTTAAAATTTTAGTTTGTACTTATTTGATTTTTTTCCATTTGAAGGTTTCCTAATATGTATGTCGCCATAGACCCCTGGGGGGTCGATATAGACTACTTTGGGAATCACTGCACTAAACCAAAGAAATTCAAGATTTCAGTTGTATCGTTAACTGATTCTGCACCAATCAGATTAAGAAAATGTAGAGCACATGGTACATAATAATAGCGAATTTATTTTTTCTTTTAGAAGAGGTTGCAAACCGTTATATCGACCAGAAATATTGGCAGCATTGTCAAATGACTCTCCCCTACAATTACCCAATAAGAATTAATTTGTTTCCAAAAATTCTCTTAGAGAATTAAATAAGTATAAGTCAGTGTGACTACTAATCTTAATGAGACACATCTTTCTTACACTTTTTCTCAAAACAATATCGTAATAGTTGGTCATATTGTGGACCAAATCTGTTATTGAATCCATTAAAATTGAATAGTACTTTATGTCATCATTATTTATTTGAGTTGTATTTGCTTTAATGATTTGCTTGCCAATAATCTCAATTATTTGCTCATATATTGTTTTTGATGAGTAAGATATTAATGATTTTGGTTGTAATACTCGTCGTTCAATGTGTTCACGAATGAATGGGTCAAACTCTGCTAGTAGTACCAGGGCACTCATAAAATTACCATTATGAGAACCAAAAACTTCTTAAATGCTAAACCTCTTATAGCCAAATACTTTACTACTACGATAACACGTTTGATGACATTGTGGTAATATTCTGTATCTTTTTTAGTTGTTCCTATAACTTTTTATCTATCTTTTAGTGTCAACCAAACTCATGATTTTTTAAACAACTTGTCACATGTTTCCAATCAGATAAGCCGGTTGTGTATTGAGAAATTTGTTTTTGAAAAACTTTTGCACGTTAAACAAAAAACACTACCAATATTAATTGAATAACATAACTAAGATCTTTCCAGCACTTGGCCATTTTTAAGTGTTCCAGTGAAATGATTATTCAAAAATGATCTTTTTGGTTCTTTGTATTCTCTTACTGAAACAGAATATATATTGTTTGGATCTTTATTTTGAAAATAACTCATTTCATGTGAAAGGATATAATCAATAAAATTATTACTTATCGATTTTGGCCCCAAACCCTCGTCAACGTATTTCTCAAACTCAAATCCAAATTTTTTTAACACTTTTCAATCAGGGCATTACTGATGTCCTCTGGTTGAACAATATTTTTTTCATAAGGCTGCTGGTAATATTGATCTGGTATATTTTCATCATTTATATTTGCTTGTGTTTCTCAGTTTTCTTCGGCTAAGTTCCTTTCCCTTACACTTGCTAATGCGTCGGCGTTTGTTATATTCTTGTTACTTTGTTCCATTGTAAAAAAAAGTCAAAATTTTGACACATTTAACTTTTTCTCGATTTAACTATAATTTTCGTTTCTTCGTTCCACTTTTACATTTTATACCAGACATATTTATATTGTAAACTAAACACTTGATTTTCTTGAAAATAAATTAAAAAGTTTAGGTCATAAAATTATGATAACACAACCGACTGTTCCTAATAAACTAAAAATATTCTAATAAATTTTTACAAAACAAAATAGTATATTTCTGAGATAATTAAAAAAAAGTGTGTATATATATATACCTAGTTTATTTTAAAAAATAAAAAAAAATCTCTGTCTATACTCACTAAAACCTAAAACGCAAATTATTATTATTTATTGGTGCATCTATTGAAAGGGGTTTTTATAAAAATAAACTTAATGGATGTTGCTACCTATTCTTAAAAAACTCAATTTATTACGAAAATCAAGACCACTTTACTTTTATCCATAATATTCTCAGAAAATATCTATAATTCACATAAAATAATTGCTATTTTTTCCATCCTATAGAAGTAATTAAGTTACTCACCCAAAAATTTTAAGATAAAATACATATTTATGGGAAATCCTGATAGTTTCAATCTTTGAAAATACAGAACATAATTAATCATAACTTCAATATTTTTCTTTATTAAAGAATTTAGAAATGTGTATTGGTACTTACTTTTTACTTGAATAAACAGGTACCTTTTAATTTCAGGTATTATGTACAGGTCACAGCAATAAATCAATATTTTATGGTAACCTAGAATTATTATTGCACAAAAATAAATGACTGCAGAAATAGTGTCACTACGTTTTTATAAATGCTCGATGTTCGTCGGCACCGCTCTATGATAGAGCCTATGTGTGTTATTTATTAATTTCCGCCTATTCGGTGGTAAAGCGGAAGGACAAAAGTAAATTGATCTTGCAATCGAAAATAAAAATAAATTTCATATAGTATTTCGGGCATTTTATTTTTGATTTGTATTTTATCCTGGTTTGTTACTTTATTACTATTTTGGATGTAAGCATCTTTTTCTGTTTATTATTTTCTATTTGGAATGGTGGCTCCTAGAACCCGGGGGCCCTGGGCTGCAGCCCATTTAGCCCATACGTAGATCCGGCCTTGCTTCAGCTTAATTCAGGCAAGTAATAGTGAAATGATGGTCCTTGATTTAATCAGGTTTAGGCTGTTGCCTTGTAACTGGAAGTTAATCTCATTAAAGTTAGTAAGTAAATCTGTTCAGTAGATAAAATCTAAATTCCACTTGATTAAATTTTTTCTAAAAAATAGAATCTTTAACATCACATAACTCTTAAACATTCATCTAAAGTGCAAAAAGAAATCAACAAATATGTCTTCCAAGAGCTGCGTACTTTAGTGTGACAGAGTTAATGATGAAAGTTCACATCATTTTTCTTCACATGATTGTGCAAATAATCTCGTATTGAATGCATTGCCTCAAATTTAGTTTATTAGCTAATTGAAGAGATTCAGTCAATATCTACCATTCAGATTTATAAAAACTAAATGATGTCATTGGATGGCATACTGTATTGCTAATACACACTTTTGTTAATGGTGTTAACTATGCTAACGCTTTTCTATTTTAGCAAATGTTTTAGTCGTAAGTCAAGGCATTGATAATAAGATTTGGCATAAGGGAAAAAAGCTTTGTATGATTTTTTTCAGAAATACTATAGTTTTTAAATGTTTAATTCAAATTTTTAAAAAAAATTCCAAAATCCTTTGAAAAAAAAAGGTTATGTGGAATCCAATACTTTAAATCACGGGATCTAGAAGAATAAAGTGTGCACTTTTTCAGGACGTAGTCTTGATTAATCGCAAAGCTGTTATATAATGATATTATATTACTTTATGTATAATGGATACAATTCTGCTGACACATGTTCTACAGTATATTGATTACATTTTTTTTTCTTTTACAGAGGGATGTTAACATAAAATACTCTGGACAAGAGAGCAAGACTTATTTTCTTCATTGTAAATTTTAAATAGAGATTTTTGTTGTTACATCTACCAAAAGAACTTGCATATTTGAAATTAACAAAATGGCTTTCTCTCAAGTGAACTCAAGGCATCATTTACATGTTCATGAAAGTAAAAAGCCTTATGTTTGTGAAATGTGCAAGAAGGGTTTTTCTGATAATAGTGATTTAAAAAGACATTTACGGATTCATACAAATGAAAAGCCTTTTGTTTCTGAAATTTGTAGCAAGAGTTTTTCTCAAAATGGAGGTTTTAAAGCACATTTACGGATTCATACAAAGGAAAAACCTTATGTTTGTGAAATGTGCAACAAGGGGTTTTCTCGAAATGATGTTCTAAAAATACATTTATTGGTTCATACAAAGGAAAAGCCTTATGTTTGTGAAATGTGCAACAAGGTTTTTTCGCAAAGTGGTCATTTAAAAAGACATTTACGGATTCATACAAAGGAAAAGCCTTATGTTTGTGAAATGTGCAACAAGGGGTTTTCTCGAAGCGATGAATTAACAAGACATTTACTTATTCATACAAAGGAAAAGCCTTATGTTTGTGAAATGTGCAACAAGGGTTTTTCTAAAAGTGGTCAGTTAAAAAGACATTTACAGATTCATACAAAGGAAAAGTGTTATGCTTGTCAAATGTGCAACAAGGGGTTTTCTCGAATCGATGAATTAAAAAGACATATACGGATTCATACAAATGAAAAGCCTTATGTTTGTGAAATGTGCAGCAAGAGTTTTTCTCAAAATGGAAGTTTAAAAGCACATTTACGGATTCATACAAAGGAAAAGCCTTATGTTTGTGATGTATGCAACAAAGGGTTTTCTGAAGCTGGGAATTTAAAGAGACATTTACTTACTCATACAAAGGAAAAGTCTAATGTTTGAGAAAATGTGTAACAAGGCGTTTTCTGAAAATGGTAGTTTAAAAAGACATTTATGGATTCATACCAAGAAAAAAACTTTATAAAATGTGCTACTAGGTGTTTTCTGAAACTATTTGCATGTGGCACACATTTACATATTCATAGGAAGGAAAAATCTCACTTGTTTATAAAATATCCAGCATTGATTTCACTGAAGGCATTTCCCTCATATATCTTACTTTTAAAACCAATTGGAAATCTCAATTGCCAAATATTGCAGCATTTTTTTATTATTATACCTTTAATAATGACTTAGGCTTTTGTAGCAGATAGAAAACCTTGCCCTCAGGTTTGTAGAAAAGTTTTTATCTAGTTTGATATTGTACTCACAGTATTTTAAGAAAGACATGTTTTTTTTTTCAAAAGATTATTATTGTTTTCTGAAAGTAAGAGATTATGGGAACAAAAATTCATATGATTCTGTTTTCTATATTGTACTGTGTGAAAACAAAGAACTAAAGTAGTGACCTTTTTTAATTACATTGTAATTATATATGTAATATTTTCATATGGCATTCAATGAAAAGTAAAGTAAGTTAAAAACTCTTAAAAACTTAGTCATAAATCACTGGGATATTTGTTAAAATTCAATACTGTGAATGTCAATTTGTTGATATTTGTCTCTTTCTGAGAAATGTTTTGAAATGCAATTCTAAAATATGTGGGTGTACTTTCAATGTGATGATGTATAATGGTTCTTGTGTTCTCTGCATGATTTTTTTTGCTTGTGAAATAAATCAGGGTGATATATTTCCTGATCTATATTAAAGAAAAATATTTTTTAAAACTCTAGTTTAAGTATATATAAGATTAAGTAATTATAAAAAAACCTGTGTGATGAAAATATCCATCATCGTGCAAATTTACATGTTAAGTTCAGCACAACAGAAACTACAAACTTTTTTTCTGATCGTAGTCGCTTTTATTAGCAAAAGATCTCATTAGTTATAAGAAAATCTTCAAGAAGTTGCACACTTCTTCCAAACACAAGAAACAGCAGAATTTCAAGTTCAAACCCGCTATAATGATTTTGACATTTGAATTTTTGTTTGTAAACTGCATTCCTTATTTCACAATAATAGTGAAAAAATTTGTCAGCAACTACCATTTTATAGTACATCTATTTTGACTTAAAATTCTTGTCCACTCATTGTTATGATGTAAATTTTCATCATCATGCTAAGAAGGGTTATATGTATATACAGTGAAAATCGAGTCTGAAATATTTTTTCCATGTTAAAAGACTTTCATATTAAAGGATATCACCAAAAAATACCATATGTTGACAAAATTAAGTTTATTTAAGTTACATAGATATGCATATATTGAATAAAAATCAATGAAACAAAAACATTCACAAGAACTTAAAAAATTTATTACAAAATTTTGAAATTTTTGGGGATAAAAACATCTATTGATTTTTTAGAATACAATCTGATATTGTTTGTACCTTGTACACCCCCGCTCCCCCTACAACTCATCACTTCTACGAGTTTCCTCAGACCGAGCGGACATACTCTCCCAGTCGCCCCATCGTAGAATGTGTTTCATTGCTTTAAGTACCTCTCTGTCTAATACTACTTACCTTTAAATTCATTATTAATTTGTTATTGTTGTTTACCTATGTTAAGCATAATAAATATTTGTTATGGATTAAGGTTTTATTTCTCTCTCGTGAGTATTATCGATGTTAATTTTATTACCGGCATCCCGCCGAATTTAGGCCTACCACCCCCTATTAACATTGGCCCGTCTTAAACAGAGAGACAGCATTTTAAAATGTTGCTAGTTTCCCTTAATAGACAACGAGGCACTTGCAAAAAAAAATATTGCGAAATGTGCAAATTTCCTAAATACGTTCCAGTTGCCCAATGACGAAAACGCGGACTTCATAGTTTTGAATAATAAATTAAGTACCGTCAAAGAGATTATAGAAGAAATAAGCCAACTTAAATGTTCTTATTTTAATTTACCCGATGAAACAGACATCAAAGATGCACTTGACGTAACCATTGATCTCCAAGCAGAAACTCAAGAACTGGAGGTAAGAATTAAAATTATTTTATCTCAATTCAAAAAAACAAATTCTGCAAATGTTAATGAGATTATTAAAAACAAGATAAATTTACCTGACTTACCTCTGCCCACTTTTAATGGAAAAATTCAAGAGTTTGAACTTTTTAAAACTCAATTTATGAATGTAATTGGAAATAATCATTCTCTAGACAGCACCCAGAAATTACGTTATTTAAAAAGTGCACTAAAAAATGATGCTTCGCTTATACAAAGTGATCAAGATACCTTTGAGTCACTTATGGAAGCATTAAGAAATCGCTATGAAAACAAGAGGGCATTTGTGGATATTCACATAACCATTTCGGTGCCCAAAATACATAGTGAAAATCCTGTTCAATGAGGTTGATTCACAGACATTGAGACGCCTAGGCGAAATCACGTGACGAGGATAGCAACATATCCCCGTGTTTTGAATCAGTGTGTAAATTTCGTATTCTTGATATGTTTATTACTTCTTGTGTGTGAAGCTTATTTCTGAAATTTTATTTATTTTATTATATTTTTGCATTATCCTTGTTTAATAATTAGGTATGAGAAGTATTTTTTTCATAATTTTTTAGCATAATTTTTGTTTCAGTTTTGTATATTTGTCATTAGGTGTTAGTGTGTGAAGCCGGTAGCTTCTTGCAGTGTTTGTTTATATATTTATTAATAGTTCTAGATTATTTTTTAGCATCCTAATAATCAGTCCTTTGTTTTCATGTGGTTTACTATGTTTATTTACGCACGAAAATGATTTACAATATAGAATTGAGACCATTGAATTTGGAAAAACTTCTCATATATGTACAATTACTTATTGGTACATATAGTGTATCACTCCTCATAAATCCATAAAATAGTGTAATTTATTAGAAACATGCAGATATGAAATGGTCCCATTTTGAAATGTTAATGTTTATACCTTTCATTCTCTGATTCTCTTAGTTACAAATATTTAATGTTTTTAGAAATACTATCTCTATAATTTCTCATAGAAGAGTATGGAACATTCAGAAACAGGAAATGCAAGTAAATATAATTTTGGAAATGAATTTATCATAAAATTTGTCAATGACATGGACATATTTTTGTTTATTTAAAAATTTTCATACCTATTTCTAATGTTTAACAAGAGATTTGTACTTTTTGAGAGCAGAGTGTATAAAATAATAGTTGGTGAATAATGAAAGTTTTTGATTAATAATTAGAAATTCTTCTGTGATGGAAATGAAATTGTTTTCTGAGTTGAATCTGAAATAATCTCATTATAAACAAACATTTGATATGTTTTATAGTTTGACTTCCTTTGTAACTATTATCCTTCAAAAGATTTGAATTTTTTTAGAAATGCCTGTCTCCAACATTCAGAAAGAAATGAACTTGACTTTTTAAAAATAAATTAAGAAACATGCTTAAAGAAATAGGCTTTTTAATAAAATTATTTTAAAGGAGAACAAATTAAGTTGTTTTCATGAAAATTTCTTATATAATGAAGCAGAAAATTCTTATCGGGCAGTTTCTATTATCATACTCATTTTAATATGCATTATTTATTGACAATTTTAACATTACATGAATACACTATAAGTAAATAAAGCAGACTCTATATATGAATGTAACACTATACTATAAGGACAAATAGTCAACAAATAGAGGATCTAACTGACTAACTAACCAGATTAAATGAAATATCCTGAGAATTTTAAAATTTTAGATCTTAAATCTATACAATCAACTTTCTGAATTTACATAAAACAAATTAGAATACTTAAATCATGCAACTTATAGAAAGAAGTTTCGAATAAAAAAAACAAATACACATATAAAATGGCAATGTAACTATTTTTTGTAAAATATCTCAATACAATTTTTTTCATGTCCAATACAATTTCAAGTACAGTAAACCTTTGTATAACATTTGTTTATCATACCTGAAAAATTACATATTAAATACTAAAGCTTATTATATTTATTTTTAAACCACCCTAAAATTTTCCTTACATTAATTTTTATTTTTATTAATAAATCTTTACATTGCATATACTACATCAAAATAAAATTGACAAAGGATTTTTTTTTAATTTCACACTAATTACAAAAATCCTACAATCTGTTCCTTTAAAATATACGAAGCATTATCTTCTGTTTTAATGGGAATATTTGATTTTTTTACACTGAACGAGTATATTATAATATACAAGTGCTCCAAATTTGCCCTCTCAAAACACGTCACACAAAAATATCAGTGATTTTGGACAATTAACCCATTAAAAATAATTTTGAAATTTTTCTGAGAAATTACCTTTTTTTTTACTGAATTTTGCGTTAATGTAGATTATTGCGAACAGCAATTTGTCAAGTTATTCCTTTAAGGGTAAATAGAGAAATGAAAAAGGTTATATTAAAATTTCGAATACTTCTATTGCTTTTAGAAAGTAAATATCCTACAGAATCAAATGTTTATATGTAAAATCATATTTGGTTTCATGATCTTAATTACTGATAAATATCATAGAACTGATCTAAGAACACTTCTTGGGTCAATATTTGTAAATAACTCAATACAACAAATTTATTCAGGACTTAAATTTATAAGTAGGATAGTATCAATACAGATGAACCTTTTAGACTTTAATACTTATGTAAAAATTAAAATCCAGAGTATTCTTATGCTTAATACATTTCAGCTGGGGTTGCATAGATTTCTTCAATAAACTGTGTTATTCTTCAATAATATGTGTATAGTCTATATGTAAAACTTATCACCAAAATTAATGAATTTTATATTTTGATAACCCTTCTGCAAATACCAATAAATGTTATCCATAGTAAAAAAAATTGTACATATATATCTGTGTGACAAATTTATACCAGTCAAATTCTGAAAAATAGATGTGTTAAGAAATCCCTATACTACATAATAAATACTGTTGCGTTTTCGGGGGTTCGAAATGATTGAAGCCGAAGAGCGGGATCCAAAACAATTTTATTCTTGGCCAAAACAGTCCTCCACAAATTGTAGAACAGTTCGAGAAAGTCACGTACAATCAATGAAAATACTGATAACACAGATGTAATACACTAACAAAAGCAATAGTAAACACTCAGCACAAAAAAATAATAACTCAATAAAAGCAATAACACACGCACTATGCAATCGGCTCTCTCTCTCTCTCTCTAGCAGAGAGGTATCACTTGCATGAAAGCTGAGATCTGACTGACTAACTAGCCGGCTCGGGCTCTTTTATACCTTTCGGTCAGAAACCTCTGGCACTTGCCAGAATAATCGAGAAATAGAAAGATCTAGCAAAATCCGGAGCGTACGAGAAAAGCTCAATACAGTAATACATTCAATACAATAGTGTTACAATACCGCGATAGGGTTGCCAGACAGGGTTATTAGGAGCAGGGTTGCCATCGCCCACATTTGGCGATATATCGCCAAATTTGGCGCCAAAAATTAAGTCGCCAAATCCGTCGCCAACTTGGCGCTAGCTGCAATATTTGGCGAGTTTACTATTTAAACCAATGTTAAAGCATGGGGGCCGTGCAATGCAGTGGAAATGATATTACAGGTAAACAGGGTTGAAATCACATTAGATACGACAAATTAAACTGTAAAAATGAACACAAATGAGTAGAAACAATTAGAATAAGACTAAATTCGTAACATTGCTCCCTCTCAAGAACTGCACGTCCCGGGCAGTACAACCCTTCATCAGACGTTAACATAATAATAAAGCAATTGATTAAAAACAACTAAATGAATATGCAATAATAAACATGTAATACATAGTACAAAATAAACACCTAATGCATAGTACAAAATAAACACGTAATGCATAGTACAAAATAAACACTTACAAAACAATAAACAAAATTATTTACAAGATTATTTACACACTAACTTATTTATACAAGACCATGGTCAAAATAAATTACACGATAATTGACACACTAAGAATTATGGCCATAATATGGAGCAAGCCTGTCGTAATGAACGACTCTAGGCTTCGAATTCGTTGACTTACGGATCCGGATTACGACGTCGTTTATTATCTTTAAAATTGTATAAGGACCGTCCCAATGCGATTGTAGCTTAGGAGAAAGTCCTTTGCGTCGAGTCGGGTTGTAGAACCACACCTTGTCACCTTCCTTGAACTGATGTCCTGTGGCTTTTGTGTCGTACCGAGTCTTCATCTTCTCCGTCCTCAGGTTGATCCGTTCTCGAGCCAAATTGTGTACATCTTCAAAACGTGCCTGGAGATTCTGCACGTACTCCTCAGGCGATGAAGGTGTATCCGGAGGGCGACCAAACAGCAGGTCACAAGGGAGACGAAGATCTCGGCCAAAAGCATCTGGGATGGTGAATATCCGGTAGTCTCGTGAACGGCGCTGCGGTACGCTAGCAGAAAGAGAGGAACTTTCTGGTCCCAGTCTTGTTGGTTCTTGGAGACCATCAGTGAGAGGTTATTCAGGATGGTACGATTAAACCTCTCCACCATGCCATCTGACTGTGGGTGCAAAGGTGTGGTCTTGGTCTTGTCAATTCCGAGTAGTTCACAGACCCCCTTCAATACCGCAGAGACGAAATTTCTTCCCTGATCGGAATGAAGTTGAAGAGGTACCCCATATCTCGATATCCAGTGCTGCACTACAGCCTCCGCTACGGTGGGGACTTCCTGATCCGGAATGGGGTACACTTCGGGCCATTTCGTGAAGTAGTCAATGACAACAAGTAGGTATTTATTACCAGACGCAGTCCTTGGCAGAGGTCCCAGGATATCGAAAGCGATACGTTCGAAGGGTGCTCCAACATTGTAGCGATGCAGCTTCCCTCGGCTACGTATCTTTGGCCCCTTCCGAGCTGAACAGGCATCAAAGGACTTGCACCACTGTTCCACGTCAGCTCTCACTTTACCCCAGCAGAATCGCTCTCGAACTCGGTGCAAAGTTTTCATGACGCCGAAATGACCTCCTGTTGGGCTGCCATGCAATTCTTTGAGTACCTCTGGGATACGAGATCGAGGAAGTACTAATTGCCACCTGAATGTCTTTCCATCCTCTGATTCGAATTTTCGGTATAGAACACCATTCCTGAGATGTAGAGAATTCCAGAGGGCCCAATACTGCTTAGTTGTAGGACTATAAGCCGAGATGTCCTGCCAACTTGGTTTATTGCTGAAGACTCCATAAACTCTATAAGGGGTTTAATATCAGGATCCGCCATCTGGTCTTCTCGAACTTTCTCGTCACCCAGGGATCGGGTGGCGTCGCTGTTGAAGTTGTTATCTGGCGTATAGCATAGTCATATTTGGTCTCTACTCTGGAACAATGACGACAATTTTCTGGGCATGGTCTTCTTGAAAGGGCATCAGCATTTCCATGCGAGGAGCCTTTACGATGTCTGATGTCAAAGTAATACTCGTTGAGCCGTTGTATCCATCTGGCTACCTGGCCTTCAGTGTTTCTAAAATTCATTAGCCAGGTTAAAGAGGCATGATCGGTACGTAGAAGAAATTTTTGGCCATAGAGATAGTGATGGAAATGCTCGATGGCTTTCACAATAGCCAGTAGCTCTTTTCGAGTGACACAATAATTTCTTTCCGGTTTCGATAAACACTTACTCCAATAAGCTACGACTCGTTCCTGGCCATCTATTTCCTGAGATAATACTGCTCCGACACTCTCATTACTGGCATCAGTGTCCAAGATAAATGGCTTGTCCGGTTGTGGATATATTAAGATCGGTTAAGACGTCAAAGCTTCTTTAAGTTGGAGGAAGGAATCTTCACATTCTTTTGCCCACTGAAACTTTTGTTTACTTTCTGTTAGCCTGTGCAAGGGTCTTGCGATGTTAGAGAACCCTTTCACAAACTTTCGGTAATAAGTACATAGTCCCAGGAAGCTTCGCAGCTCACGGAGGTTTTCAGGGCGTTTCCAATTCTTTACGGCGGACACTTTTTCGGGGTCCGTATGAACACCTTCTGCAGAGATGATGTGTCCCAGATAATTGACTTCTTTCTGGAAGAACTTGCATTTCGAAGGGTTTAGCTTCAAGTTAGCGTCGCTTAATTTTGATAACACCTTCCGGATATTTTGAAGATGTTCTTCAAACGTACGCCCTCCTATTATGACGTCATCCAGGTAAATAAGGCAAGCTTCAAAAGTCAGACCCTTTAGCACGGTCTCCATCAGCCGCTCGAAAGTAGCTGGCGCATTGCAGAGCCCGAACGGCATGACTTTGAACTGCCATAGTCCTTGGCCGGAAGTGAATGCTGTTTTTTCTCTATCTTCGGGATGGATCTCCACTTGCCAGTATCCGCTCTTTAAATCTAAAGTCGAGAACCATTTATGACCGGAAAGGGTATCCAGGGTGTCATCTATCCTTGGAAGAGGGTAGCTATCCTTCTTGGTGACGTCGTTAAGTTTTCGATAGTCCACGCAAAATCTTGTGGAGCCATCTTTCTTACGAACCAAGACGATTGAGATGCCCACGGACTCGAAGACGGTTCTATGATGTCATTTTCCTGCATCTCTCGTAGTAGTGTTCCGACCTCTTCCTGTTTAGCAAACGGCAAGCGTCTTGGGTGCTGTTTAATCGGCGGATGGTCTGCTGTATCAATTCTGTGTTGTGTCACTGTAGTATGGCCAATATCGCTACTGTTTCTAGAAAACACGTCTTCAAATTCTTGGAACAGTCTTTCTGCGGAACTTTTCTGTTCGGGGGACAATTCAGCATTTTCTAGAAGGTCGGGAGTCAACTGTTGAGGCGAGTTGGATAGGAGCAAGCTCGAACTTTTGCAGACACACGTTACTGGACTGCAGGTTGCCAACACTTCACCTTTCTGGAACACTCTAGGTTTTTCAGTTACGTTGCAAATTCTTACCGGGATAGTTTTTCTGGAAAGGTCCACTAGCGTCGAAGCTATTAGCAATCCATTCGCTTTATTTTCCGCAGATCCAATTAGGCCAGAGTTGAAACTCACATCGTTACCGATGTATCCAGGTACTATGATTTCAGTCCTTGGGGAATGGTAATATTCTCGTTAGCGGTTACCTGTCGAATAGATTCTGTCCTGTGTTCAATTTTGAATATAGTGACTTCTTCGTGTATGGAACGTAATTCGTTCTTGTTGAAGTCTAGAGTGAAACCATGCTCCTTTAGAAAGTCCAGTCCAAGAATGAAAGGGTCTGCAATATCTGCGACATACACAGCATGTTGGTAGGTAGTGTCTCCAAACTGGATCTTGACTTTTAATTTTCCGTGAATATCAATCTTTTCCCCGTCACGGTCTGTAGCACCACGCGGGGCGGGGTCCAGATAAGTTTCTCTTTTAATTTTTGAGCCAGATCGTTCCGAATGATAGACACATTGGCTCCTGTATCGATGATCATGTTGCAGGGAAGCTCGTTAACATGTCCCATTATAAAAATTCCATTCTCACCGGTACTCTTTGTCGAAATTTGACACACTGGAATGTGGGGCTTTCCAAAATCTGGCAACCTCCACCCCACGAGATGGTCATTAATTAGTTTTCCGACACCTCCTTCTGGAAGGCGCTTATTAGTTTCAGCGCCTTGGCGTGCCCGGCAGCTTCTCTGCAGATGCCCTTCTCGACCGCAGGTCCAGCATTTAAGGACAGTCGGTATGGTAAACACCTTCCAGAAATCGATTTTGAGATTTTGAGATTTCTCAAATCTCCAAATTAAGCCCTTTCAATGATATAACATACTAGTCAATTTTTGAATTAGAAGTATTTTAAAATGTTTTTAAAAAATAATCAACTGATTTGCCACGCCTACTTTGACAGATAGAAATGTAAACATTGGCCTTTTAAAACTGGGATGCTCTTGCAAAGCCATTATCTGTTTTATTTATTCCCACGAAATTAACTGTAGAATAACTGCAAGTGTAACTGTTAAGGTTGTTTACCTATTTTTGGCGCTTTCGAACACGTTGTGTTTGAGCACTTGTCGTTTATCGATACTTAAAATTTCTGAAATTTTGAAATGCCAAGATTACAAAAGTTTTCAAGAAACGCAAAGGTAAGTATTATCCACGTAAGAATACTATTAATAGCAAAGTAAGTACCACTGATTGTAAATTAAATGCTCAAGCTGAACATGCACATGATTCAAAGCAGTCATGTGCAAAAGAAAAGAAAATTCCCGATTTAAATGAGAGTTTTTCTTCTTTTGGTGATAGCGTAGGTATTTTAAATGCAATCATGAATTTGAATATTCTTGCTTTCGTTTTCAAGAATGAAGTTCACTGTAAAATGTGCAACAGTGGTTTAGACATGCAAGTTTTAAAAGGTAAGTCTGGACTGGCTATTACGTTTGTCCTGAAATGTTTTGCTTGTCCATATCGTGTAGAATTCTCTTCTTCAAATTTTCATGAAGGAACACAAATTGCTACAATAAATACCAGGTTTGTGTATGCTATGCGTTCAATTGGAAAAGGTGCAGAAGCAGGGAGAATGTTCTGCGGCGTAATGAATCTTCCGCAACCACCTACAAGGTTTGCTCCTTACGGTAAGCGAATTTTAAATGCTGCTAAACTTGTTTATGAGGATTCAATTCAAAATGCTGCGAAGGAAGCTATTTGTGAAAATGAAGGTAACAAAAATATAGCAGTAGCTGTAGATGGGACATGGCAGAAGCGTGGTTACACATCCTTGAATGGTGTAGTTACTGTGACCAGCATTGATACAGGTAAGGTGATAGATGTTGATATTCTTTCGAAATATTGCGCTTGTAAAAACTTGCCTTTTCATGAAAAGGATTGTAAAAGGAACTACGTTGGATCTAGTGGAGCGATGGAAATCCAAGGTGCGTCTAAAATTTTTCAACGGTCATTATCTTTACATAATGCCCGATATATTACGTACTTGGGAGATGGGGATTGCAAAGCATTTGATGCGGTAAAAAAGAAAAACATTTATGGAAATGAATATCCAATTGAAAAATTGGAGTGTATTGGCCATGTAATGAAGCGCATGGGAACAAGATTACGCCGATTAAAAGCTCAATTGAAAGGGCAAATCTTGTCAGACGGTAAGTGTTTAAGTGGGAAAAATCGTTTGACTGAACATGAAATTGATAACTTGCAGTCATACTATGGATCAGCTATTCGGAGAAATCACAGCAGTGTTCAGAATATGCGGCAAGCTATCTGGGCCATTTTTCTGCATAAGTTATCAACTGATGAATATCCTCAACATGGTTTTTGTCCCATCGGGGAAGATTCATGGTGTGGATTTAAAAAGGCTGAAGCATCAGGTAAGTCTTACAAACATAAAAACAGTCTTCCGGTCGCTGTTGTTGAAGCAATGCGTCCTATATTTAGAGACCTTTCCCATCCTGATCTGTTGAAAAAATGTTTGCATGGAAAAACACAAAACCCGAATGAAAGTTTTCATAATGTCGTTTGGTCACGTGTTCCCAAAGCAACATTTGTACAGATTGAAACACTTTCACTTGGTGTTTATGATGCTGTTTGTTCATTTAATGATGGTAATGTATCGAAATTAAAAATGCTTCAAAAAAATGGGCGTAGAACCAGGGGAATTTTCAGTAAGTGCCATGAAACTTCTCGATAGGGAAAGACTAATGAAAGCAATTTATGCTTTTTCTGGACGCTCGAAGAAAATTAGAAAAGATAAAAGAAGAAAAAGAAAGAAAGAAGAAGATAATATTAAGAAAAATAAGGTAAAAACCGGCTACAGTGCAGGATCTTTTTGATGAGGTAAAAATTTATACAAAAGCTGTGTTTTCTAATTAATATATTTTTCAAGTAATCTGTTCTTTTTTCTTTAAATCTACTGTATGCATGAATTGGAGACTTTTACTATATATTTCATACATATTGTTGTGTGTTCTTATTCTTTATGCAAAATTTTTTTAAATATTTCTTTGAAATTTTTCACTAATGAACACAAGTCGTAACACAGAAAATGACTATTTTTATTAAATTGTGTATTCTTTTTTTTTTTTTTTTCTATAAATCTACCGTATGCATGAACTGGAAATTTTTACTATATTTTTCATATGTATTGTGTGTTTTTATTCTTTATGCAAAAATTTTTTAAATATTTCTTTGACATTTTTCACTAATGAACACATGTCGTAACACAGAAAATGACGATTTTTATTAAATTGTGTATTCTTTTTTTCTATAAATCTACCATATGCATGAACTGAAAATTTTTACTATATATTTCATATGTATTGTATGTTTTTATTCTTTATGTAAAAAATTTTAAAAATATTTCTCAGACATTTTTCACTAATGAACACATGTCGTGACACAGAAAATGACAATTTTTAATAAATTGTGTATTCCTTTTTCTATACTTCTACTGTATGCATGAACTGGAAATTTTTACTATATATTTCATATGTATTGTGTATTTATACAAATTTTTAAGCTTTGGTGTTCAATAGTTTTTTAGTAAAAGGTTTATATATAAATATCTAAAAATGCAATGCCTTTTTTCGTTGCACATAGCTTGTTACATATACAAAAATACATAAATTTCATGTTCAAGAAATCTGTTTTTATGTTTTTTTGTTGTTTTGAATACCATTTACCAAATATTTAAAGAAAATTTTTAATTCTGCTGCTGTAAAACATTGTGTTAACAGGTGAATATATAAAACACTAATGAAACTTTTCGAAATAGTGTATAATCATGTATTACCAAAGCCATATTTTCATGTATTGACACATTTTCACATGGTATTTATGATGCTTTATAGTCAAAATTTGATGAAAGTAATGTATCAGAACTGAAAATTCCTCAAAAATTGATACAGAATTTGAGTAAAATAATTAAACGCTAAAAAATACCTCGATAGCTTAAAAGTGAAAAATGCTATAAATGTATTTTCTGAGAAATCTAAGTATAAGAAAAAACTAAAAAGCCTTAAAAGTAATAGAGAATAAGCTAATATTTAATAAAATAGGGCAAATACTTGTTGTAATTCATTATTTTTGTGATCAAGTGCTTTTTTACACTAAAAATGCAATTATCTCAAAATGGTTGTTTTCAAACTGCGGGTACAGTTTTCTCAGAATCTACAGAATGAGTGCTCATGCAATTTTTACTGCACATAAATAATATGTAACTCTATATACTAAGCTTATTTTTTGGAGATTTTCCTGAAATATTTTGCTGAAAAGCAGTTATCGTAAAAAAATTTGACAGTTTTCAAAAATTTCAAAGTGATACTTTTACGATGAATTTTTTTGAAAAAGTAAACAATATATTTTAAATATATTTACCAGTATTTAAATAAAAAGCCTAATTAATATACAGACAAAATTTGAAGTTTATATATTTAACAGTTTCTGAGAAACTTGAACCTAAAATGGCTCAATTTAACATTGTCGGTATAGGCCCTACCGACTTCCCTTAAGGGTCTTCTTCCCGTCTGCTTTCTGGGACATCAAAGACTCAACTCTATTCATGAAGCTTCTCATCTGTCGCTCTTACCGCTCCACACTTGAGTTCGACGTGTCCGATTCGTTGACGGCTCGTATGGGGTGTCTGTCCTTTCGTGTTGCTTGCTGGGCTGCCCCGAATTTCATAGCAAACACTAGGGGCCCCTTTAAGTCCTTGAGATCCGCCATTCGGAGAGCTTTCTGGATTTCCGGATCACGCACCCGTCGATGAAGTGTTGCAGCGCCAGGTCTTCTCTTACTTCAGTCGGACAGTCAGAAAACGCCAAGTGAGAAAGCCTCTCGACGTCCGTCGCCAGTTCTTGGAGCGTTTCGGATACTTTCTGCTGCCGTGACTTCAGCTGGAGTCTGCTGTAATCCTTCACACATTTCTCTCCGAAGCGTAACTCCAAAGCATTAACGAGAGCGTCGAAATCCAGCCGCTGTGTTTCCGGCAAAGTTTGCAAAATGTCAGCAGCGTCGGCTCGAAGAGAAGCAGCTAACTGGCATGTCTTGGTCTGGGAGTCCCACTGATTTGCATCCGCCACTATGGAGAATTGGGTCTTATACACCTGCCAAGAGGACTTTCCGTCATATGTAGAAAGCTTGATGGAAGGCTTGGAATAAGGAGCTTGAAACTTAAATTCATCCCCTTGACCAGTCATGACTTTCTGCTTCAATTTCTCTAGTTTGCTGTCCATATCTTCGAATTTATTTTCAAATTTGTTCTCTATATCCACAAATTTGTTTTCGAATTTATTTTCCACCGACTCGATTCTTCCTTCCATTTCTTCAAATTTCTTGTCCATAGTCGTCAATTTGTCGCCAATGCCCTTCAAATCACTTTTCAACTCTTCCTTGTTCGCGGTCAACTCCGATTTCATTTCGCCCATGTTGGCATTCATGCTGGCGGTCAAGTCCGATTTCATTTCGCCCATATTGGCATTCATGCTGGCGGTCAATTTTTCTAGAAGAGTCTGGAACTGGGCCTCCATCGCTCTTGTTGTTGGCATTCAACCCCACCTCTGACACCAATTGTTGCGTTTTCGGGGTTCGAAATGATTGAAGCCGAAGAGCGGGATCCAAAACAATTTTATTCTTGGCCAAAACAGTCCTCCACAAATTGTAGAACAGTTCGAGAAAGTCACGTACAATCAATGAAAATACTGATAACACAGATGTAATACACTAACAAAAGCAATAGTAAACACTCAGCACAAAAATAATAACTCAATAAAAGCAATAACACACGCACTATGCAATCGGCTCTCTCTCTCTCTAGCAGAGAGGTATCACTTGCATGAAAGCTGAGATCTGACTGACTAACTAGCCGGCTCGGGCCCTTTTATACCTTTCGGTCAGAAACCTCTGGCACTTGCCAGAATAATCGAGAAATAGAAAGATCTAGCAAAATCCGGAGCGTACGAGAAAAGCTCAATACAGTAATACATTCAATACAATAGTGTTACAATACCGCGATAGGGTTGCCAGACAGGGTTATTAGGAGCAGGGTTGCCATGGTCGCCAAGCTTATCGCCCACATTTGGCGATATATCGCCAAATTTGGCGCCAAAAAATTAAGTCGCCAAATCCGTCGCCAACTTGGCGCTAGCTGCAATATTTGGCGAGTTTACTATTTAAACCAATGTTAAAGCATGGGGGCCGTGCAATGCAGTGGAAATGATATTACAGGTAAACAGGGTTGAAATCACATTAGATACGACAAATTAAACTGTAAAAATGAACACAAATGAGTAGAAACAATTAGAATAAGACTAAATTCGTAACAATACATACACCAAAAATATTTTATAATTTTTATTTTTTTGTGTAAAAGAATTATTAATTCAAAAATGACATTATTTTGACCATGCAGGAGAGAACAGGACTTTTATATTCAATATATATATATACATGCCAATTTATCTTCCATAATATACACAATTTAATTAAAAAAATTTAATGTCTTAATTTGTTTTTACTCAACACACAGTAAACACACGCAGTGGACTGTAATATTTTTAATCTCTCTCTACTCCGTACACAACCTCTCGGAGTGATTGTTACACATACACTGACGTTTTTCTTTACAAGTCGCTAGAGGGCGCTGTTCATTAACAGAACTAACATACCGCCCCACATTGCACTGGTTTAACCATGCAATCATTGTTACTAAATTAACATTCATATTGGTTACATCTAGAACACTTTACACATTCAACACTTGACAATTCTCAAGAAATACAATGACATAAATCATTATATAAATTCAAGATTTCACAAATAACAATATTTTTTTTATACAAATACAAAATCACTTTACTAACAATGAGTAAATTTACACACCACCAATGGTACACTAAATGAAAAATTCAAATTATATTTAAGGATCTTCCATTGGTAAAACACAAATTTTTGATATGGCTCTTTTACATGTACTATACTCAGTTTTAATTTTCACTACACGCACTTTTTTATCTTCGCCATAATACAATTCTACGATTCTACCTAATGCCCATTTATATGTTGGTAAATTTTCTTCAATTATTAAAACCAAGTCTCCAATTTTAACGTTATTTTTCTCAAACATCCATTTTCCTCTCTGTTGTAATTGATTCAAGTAATTACGACTCCAAAATTTCCACATTAATTGAACTATCTTAGTTATTTTTTGCCACTTTTTTTGAGATTACTCTCTTTACATTTTGTCAAATTAGGCTCTTCTAGCGAATTTAAAGACCTATTAATTAAAAATGAGCTGGTGTAAGCACTTGAAATCATCATCATTGTTTGATAGGGGGCAAAGCGGTCGAGAATTTAAAATTCCCTCAATTTGTACAGTGACCGTAAGTAGTTCCTCGTACGTTAAATTAATTCCATTCACAACTCTTTTTAAGTGATATTTACATGACTTTATGGCCGCTTCCCAAAGACCTCCAAAATTGGGCGACCTCGCAGGAATAAATTTCCACTCTATTCCTTCTGCTGCTAAGTAATTAGCTAATTTTTCGTCTGGTTTTCTGACTATTTCAAGGAGTTTTTTAATTTCAATTCTCCGACGAAATTTTTACCATTGTCCGAAAACAGTTTTGCACATTTGCCTCTTCGAGCCATAAACCTTTTCAACGCGGCAATGAATGCTTGCGATGTTAAATCTGATACTAACTCAATATGTACCGCTTTAAACACAAAACATACAAATATACACTTTAAACAAATTTCCTTTACGTTGTCCTTTATTTTTAATGAAAAAAGGACCACAGAAATCTACTCCTGAACAATTACATGGATAATCAGTAATAAGTCTCTCTTTTGGCAAATTACCGATAATTTGAGTTGACACAATTGGTTTCGCTTTAAAACATACAATACATTTATATACAATTTTTCTGCACATTGACCTACCATTCAACGGCCAAAATTTTTCCCGAATATGATTCAGTAAAGATACAGTTGCCACATGTAAATATTTCTTATGAAAATATTCTATTATTATTAAAGTTAATCTATTATTTTTTGGTAAAATTATCTGGTGCTTTTTTATCGAAACTTAACTCTAAGTTACGCAATCGTCCTCCTACTCTTAAGACACCGTTGTCATCTAAAAAGGGATTCAATGTCTTTAACTTACTGTTTGGTAGCACACTTCCCTTACTTTTAAGATGGTTAATATCACTGGAAAATTCTTGCTCTTGCACCTTTTTTACCAGATATGTTTCAGCTTTCTCAAATTCTTTTGTTGTGAGTGGACCAGCCACTTTATTTATTCCCTTTAAATTTTCCACGAACCTGAAAATAAAACTTAATACACGTAAAATAGTTATATAATTATTGCTTAGATTAAGAAGGTCGTTTATAAAAAATCATTAACATGAATATTAAGCACCGATTGAAAGTTTTCAATTTGTTCATTAACACAGTTTTTCAGTTCTGAATTATATTCATCTAGCTTCTCTCTACAGATTATAGTTAGATTTGGATAGTCATCACCTGAAAGAAATGTTGGTCCATTAAACCATAAGTTTTGTTGCAAAAGTTTCTCAGGATCGACTCCTCGGGAGACTAAGTCTGCGGGATTTTGATCAGATGGTAGTGTCTCCATAACTGATTAGGATAGAGTTCTTGTATCTTGGCAACCCTATTTTGAACAAAGGTCTTTAAGTCCATCGGTTCCTTTCGAAGCCACGCCAAGACGATCATCGAATCCGACCAAAGATATACTTCAGCAGTTTCTAGTTGTAAAGCAGCTACAACTCTTTTCACCAGTTTTGCCAATAGCACTGCAGCACACAATTCAAGTCTGGGAATTGTCAGGCTTTTAATAGGCGCTACTCTCGATTTGCTTGTGATTAACCGAACTAAAGTTTCACTCTTCAAATTTTTAGATTTGCAGTAAACTGCTGCACCGTAGCACCGCTCTGAGGCATCAGCAAAGCCATGGATCTCAATAATTTCTGGAAAAGCGACAAGAATACGCCTTTGTATCTCTATATTGTTGATATTCTCTAGGGATACTAGGAATTGTTGCCATTCTCGATATTCTTCAGCTGGCAGAAGGTCATTCCATTCCAATTTGCTTCTCCACAAACGCTGGAGGAAAATCTTTGCTTTGGAAATTACTGGTGCAATCAGTCCAACAGGATCAAAGATCTTCGCAATAGTAGACAAGACGTCTCTTTTAGTATAAGAACTGTCCAAACAGACTTTCACTTTAATCAAAAAGCAATCTAGGTTCGTCTTCCACGACACTCCTAACGTTTTCGTCTCTGTTAAAGTTGCAAAATTGTAATTCTGTTCGGGATCCGGTGACAATTTCTCGTGATTGGCGCAAAGTTTATGCAACTCCATTCCAGCACTTTTCAAAATTCCTTTTAATTGTTGTCTGAGAACAATTGCCTCCTCTAACGTTGCAGCACCACAAAGGACATCGTCCATATACAAGTTGATCCGTAAAACGGAAGCTGCTATAGGGAAGTTAGCCTCTTCATCCATCGACAATTGGGTTAAAGTTCTCTGTGCTATGTAGGAGCACTTACAGTGCCATAGGTAACAGTCGAAAGTTCGTAAATTTTAGGTTATTCATGTTCACTTTCACACCAAACGATTCTCTGCAGATTACGCTGTTTAGGGTTAATTAATATAGTTCGATACATCATTTTAATGTCTGCTGTAAATGCATACGTGTAAGTTCTGAACCTGAGCATTTGCGCATATAAGTCCTCTTGTATCACTCCTCCATTATATTGAATGTCATTTAAAGATATTCCATTATCAGTTAACGAAGAACAGTTAAAGACAACTCTAAGTTTTGTTCTGGACGATAAATTCCATGATGGGTAGCGTAGTATGCGATTTTTGGTTCAGTTTCGTTAGTCACTTCCTTCATGTGACCCAGTCTTTCATAATCTCTTAAAAATTCACGATATAAATTTAAATAATTATCATCTCTAGCTAAGCGATCCAAGTCGTTTGAGGGCTATGTCTTTCGAATTACCCAAACACGAGGGTTCCTTTTTTAAGGGCATAGATACTACATATTTACCTTCTTTAGTTCTAAAATGAGTATTCGCGTAATGTTCCTCACAAATTAGCCTTTCTTTATTTTTAACTATTGGTTCCTCTACCTCTAATTTCCAAAATTTTTCTAAATTTTTATTCAAATCCTCATCATGAATCAAACCGCAGTGAACCTTAGTTTCATTTATTGAATCTAAATTACCCGTTACTATATAACCAAATACGCTGTTGACTAACAGTAATTGCGAATCTTTTATTTTAATTCTTTCCGGTTTCAATAACTCATAAAATATATTTGCACCTAATAATAAATCAATTTTGCCGGGAACATTAAATTTAGAATCCGCTAATTCCACAAAATTATAAAAATCAGAATTTATTTCTAACGCTTTCTGCGGAATAAAATCAGTGATTTTTTTAACTACGAGCATATCCAATTCCCTTTCGAAAGATTTATTTTGATTAGAAATCGCCACTTTAACACACCCATTTACAACCATAGAAGCATCATTTAAACACGAGATTAATGTATTTATTCTTTCGGTCTTAAGTCGTAATTTATTCGCGCACTCATTTGAAATTAGACAAGTTTCACTTCCCGAGTCTAACAAGGCTCTAAATCAGTGTTTCTCAAACTGTGGGGCGCTCCCCCCTGGGGGGCGTGGTAACCCTGCGAGGGGGGCACGAGCATATTGAAAATAAAAGGTTTACAAAAAATAATTCTTTTGGAATGAAGTAAAACAAAATGCTCTTTCTGATATAATAAAAAATACACATTTACACTGATATAATTTACTTTTATCATCTGGTGATTATCAGAAATAAAAGATTCCACTTAGCCATCTTTGATCCAATAACCAAATTTAAAAAAATATTTTGTTTGCTTTGCTGTAATCCCACGATGAGAGATTTTTTTTTATTACGTCTCTTTTAACCTAAAATATTACTTTAGCTGACCTTCGAACTTACTGGTATGGTTATCTCCGTCGTATTTTCAGGGAAGTTGTAAATAATATATTTCTGTTTCGCCTTTTTCCATGTGAAAGAGTTTTATGATATATGGATAAGCATATTGAGCACTTTGAAGAATTATTTGGCCAAGATTTATTTTTGAGTAATTTGAAACATATAATGCATATAATGAAAAACGTTTTACAAAATTATTGCTTAGAACACATGCTACACTTTCCCCATGAACAATCTTGTGGTTTTGATTGCAGTTTTGTGTGATTTATTATGGTTTATAAATGTAAATGAGCAGAATATTTTAAAAAATGGGCATCTGTGATTCCTATTGAAAGAAGAAGTTGAAACTGATCAAGCCATTGAAGAACCTACTGAAATAATAAATATTAATGAAGATATATATATATATATATATATATATATATATATATATATATATATATATATATATATATATATACCGGGTGGGCAAAAAGTCCGTAAAAACTTTAAAAATTCATAAAATCCGGAGAAATGAACGAAAATAAAAACTGTTTGCAGGATCAGCATTAGTATGTCACGGGATTTTTTTTTAAGCTAGAAAAAAAATAGTTCGAAAATCATCCGGTAGGTGGCGCTGTTACAAGCGTCTGTGGTGTAAATATGCAAATTAGACGGCTATAAAAACCTTTGCTCTCAATGAATCCACATTCATTTCCCCATTACATACAGTGAATGTGAACAAGGATGCTCAGTGCGCCGGATAAAGCTTTGTTGGTGAAGTTATTTTACATGAACGAGGAATCAGCGACCATTGCCTTGCGTAAATTCCGAGTTCAGAAAAATGTGAAGAGTGGAAAAGGCTCTTTAACACCTGCAGGTCTCTTAAAGTTTGTTAAACGTTTTAAGGAAACATGAAAGTTGGAGGATCGAGCACGAGCCGGACGACCATGCTTGAAAGAAGCACGTGTACCCTGCATTGCTGTCGAAATGGAAGCGATTGCGTCCGAAGCAGCTTCAGGGACCAACAGTAATCGTGAAGCTGCCAGACGATTGGGCTTACCACCATCATCTGTCCACAATATTCTTCGTCGAATCCTCCAGCTGTACCCATACAAATTGCAATCGTGCCATGAACTTTTGCCAGCAGATACCGCACAGAGGGAAGCATTTGCGAAGTGGGCCTTCTCTGAAATGGAACTGGGCATTTCTCGCTTCATGGTGACGTTAACAACCATAACTGTCCCATTTGGGCGACCTCTAATCCACGTGAGTACACACAGAAGCCATTGCATTCCCCAAAAGGGACAGCATGGTGTGGTTTCACGGGTTCATTTATCATAGGACCCTTCTTTGAAACGCAGTGCCCAGTAAATGGATGGATAACGGAAGCGGTAAATGCTCAGCGTTATCTAACGCTTCTGCGGGAGACTGTCGTGCCATGTTTAATTCAACGAGGTCAGATTCCGAATGTCACGTTCATGCAGGATGGAGCAACCAGTCACACTGCTAACCCGGTTAAGGCATTCCTGATACAGACGTTCGGGGAAGACAGAATCGTTAGCAGGCACTGGAGGTACCCATGGCCTCCTCGGCTTCCAGATTTAACACCGGCAGACTTCTGGTTGTGAGGATATTTGAAATCTCGCGTGTATCTATCCGGTCCATCAAGTCTGTCGGAACTGAAAGATGCGATCCGCAGAGAAGTATCCTCCATACATCCGGACGTGTTGCACTCTGCCGTTGCTGGATTTGTCACTCGCCTGGGATGTCTTCTCCCCTGTGGTGGTGGTCATGTGGTGTAATAAAGTTGTGAAAGTTTTCTGTTCATTATGTATGCATTGTTTCTTTGATTTGCGTACATCAGCGCCACCTACCGGATGATTTTCGAATTATTTTTTTCTAGCTTAAAAAAAATCCCGTGACATACTAATGCTGATCCTGCAAACAGTTTCTTTTTTCGTTCATTTCTCCGGATTTTATGAATTTTTAAAATTTTTACGGACTTTTTGCCCACCCGGTATATATATATATATATATATATATATATATATATATATATATATATATATATATATATATATAGCGAAAGTAAATATCAGAAAAGCGTTAGACATGAAACGTTTGAGTTGATTTGAAATTTTCAAATGCTGCCTAAAGATCTCTATGAAGAAAGACACAAGGAAGAAAAAGTTCAAAATGCTATTTGTAGATCATCAAACTACAGAAAACTACCAAAAAGTGAACAAAATATGACAGTTTTGATGTGGAAAATAACGTTCCTGAGTTACCGAAAAGTGTCTGTGATTTACGTCCTTTATTAAGGACACGCATATTTGGAACATTTTCCTTAGTTTTATTGGATTTATTCTCAAATTTTCAAAGAAAAATTGAAAAGTCCTTGAAGGTAGGTAAGTATATTTTCTCTTAATTAAATTATTCACTGGAATTGTGATTTTTATCGTGTATAGTAAAAATAATTATAAAATAAATTATAGTTTTAAAACAAACAAAAAACGCGCTTTAATAGTGAATCGAACTAAAAAGTTAAAAAAATATATATATTAATATATATTACTTAAAAGTAACAGATATAAAATTTCATGCTTATCTTGTTAATTTGTATGGTTTATAATTCTGATCGTATTGTAGCTTTAGTGCCCAAAGTGCATTATTATTGCATTCAATACATTATTATTTTTAGGGGGGCGCGATAAAAATTATGATTGAAAATTGGGTCGCCAGTAGTGAAAGTTTGAGAACCACTGCTCTAAATGTCTGCCATTCTGAATATTTATCTTTCACTATATAGAATTAAAGCAGTACTCAAAAGGCATTTGTTTTTAAAACACGCCTATGCCACGATCTGTGTTTCGTCTTCTTTCGGAACGAAAGATTCAGCATTTACACTCAAGGCGAATCGGGGTTCCTGGTTAACCTCTGTCATCGTCTCAAGGGGGAAGAAGGAATTCCCTTTCCTTTCTCTGGGGTAATGTAATAGTTTGTTATGCGGTTTCGCGCGAGCAGAAACAATTTTTTGATCTACTAACGCTGCATTGAGGTGAAAAACATTTAAAACAAAGTCTAGTTTATTATTTTTAACAAATTCTACTCTTTCGTTTACAGAAAACATTTTAAATTGTGGGCAAAATTGTAAGGCATGGACATTATTTTTACACAATACACATTTATCATTTTTTAACTCGGAAAAAAATACATTCGATGCATCTCGCGGTATTTTAGCATTAAATTTGTTTTGTTTATTATAATTAAAACGCTTGGAATTTTCACAAAAGGGCTTAGAAAATATCTCATTCTTAATTTTGCCTTTCGATGACAAATATATATCGCACTCACGCCCTAACTCTTGTGGTTTAAAATATTTCTCTCCCTGTTTTATACTCATGTGAGACAATAATTCTCTGTCGAGTGTGTTCATTATTTTATCCGATACAATTAACTCACACAATGATTTAAAATCATTCACATTGCGCAGCTGACAATAATACTCAAATGTCGCGCATAATCGTGATGCAAATTGCACATAACTCTCTGAACTTAATTTTTGCGCTTTCTGAAATCTATTATAGCATTCTTGTGGTGTGGGAGAAAATTCTTTTAATACTAAATCTTTAAGCTTACTATAATTATTTAACTCTGCTTCGAAACATGAACAAGTAAATTATTAACTCTCTCACCTAGAATATTTAAAAGAATTTCGCATTTAAATTGTTCGGGAACCTCTTTTATTTTGAATGCTTTTTCAAGCGACTGGAAAAAATAAATTATATGACTCCACTCTTGAAGGTACGGGTATTGTTAAAGTTTTCACGGACTTTAACAAAGTCTCAACATTATTATTGTCGGCAGTTTCAAAAACACTCGGATTTCGAATATCGGAATTTTGAGGTAAATTCTTCTGGATATTTGCAAGCTCTAATTGTTTTTGCAATTGCGCTAATTTAATTCGTTCAAATTCTAACTTAATTTCACTATCCAATCTCTTATTTTTAATTTCCGCCAAAGCATAATCGATTGCAGATTGAACTAACTCTTTATCATTTTTGTAAACGTCACTATTTACAATTAAGTTTTTTAAGCCAGCGATTTTTGCTCCTTCTGGTACAGTTAAATTTAACTCTTCCGCAACGATTTTTAACTCGACTTTCCCTAATTTATTTAAAGACATATTTATGAATTAAGGACACTAATAGAAGGATCAATTAATTGCACCTACCTCCTCAGATCGCTGTTTCACGCTGCTCGCTAAAGTTTCGCAATCGTTCTCTATTCACACTTTGGCAATCACTTATATATATTTTTTTTCACTGTGAATTTTGATAATCCACGGTTTCACAAATTCACATATCCATAAGGTCGTTTTCCTCCGGTGAGGCTGACCATGATTTTACTCAACACACACACACAGTAAACACACGCAGTGTACTATAATATTTTTAATCTCTCTCTCTACTCCGTACACAACCTCTCGGAGTGATTGTTGCACATACACTGACGTTTTTCTTTACAAGTCGCTAGAGGGCGCTGTTCATTAACAGAACTAACATAATTTTTTACCACATTCAGAATGAAATTCTCGATAAATAATATCTTTTTACAAAAATGGTGCTGCGATTAAAGGCTTTAAAAATGTTGCATAATTTTTTTTACTTATAACTTTACAAAAGGTAAATGGTAATTTGCATTTCTAATGTTTGAAAATGGTTTTTAATTTATCTTCAAGTATAAACAAAAATGAGCCTGTAGTAAATTAAGTTATTTTTTCATTTCTGTAGTGAATGAATGCTTTTCGAAATTTGTTTCCCAAAAGAATAAAATTATATAGTAATACATATTTGTCTATATATATATATATAATACATTAATGATTTACTCTATTCATTTGTGAATATACTGTATTTTTAATGATTTACTCTATTCATTTGTGAATATACTGTGTTTTTAATGTGAATATTCGGTTTTTAGAAATTTTTAGTTTGAACTTTCGGATTTTTTAGCTTGAACTTTCAAATTTTTTAGATTGAACTTTCAGATTTTTTAACTTGAACTTTCAGATTTTATAGCTTGAACTTTTTGATTTTAGATAATTTTTGATTTGAACTTTCGGATCTCAAATATTTTTTTATTTGAACTTTCGGATCAAAAATTTATTTTTTCTACCTTTGCAACTATTTTAAAGATGGGTGCATCATCTTGGGAGTTTGAGGGTTCACTTATATTATGCACTAAATTGTTTTTAAATTTTAATATTGTAATATCTTTCGGAATGTGATGGCGAATAGTTTTATTTTTCAAGTATAATGATTTAATTTTAACTTTTTAATTTAAAGTATAATGGTTTAATTTTAAATTTTAAATTTTTTAAAAAAAATTTTTTTCTGAAATTTGGATATTTTCCAATTAACTTACCAAGTTGCAATAGGGGGAAGGTTGGCGCCATCAAACTAGTTTAACCCCACTTATCGGTCCTAAGTCCGAGATTGCACTTGGATATTTTATAAATTTTTATTTTATTTTTTAAGTTTTTGTTTGAAAATGATGGAACATTATCTTTTATATTCGCCATTGATATTCTGAAGTGTTTTGGTATTTTAGGATTCATATATTTCAATTTTTAAATTGATAATTGTGATTGTTTTTATATATTTAAATATAATACATTATATATATACATATTTGTCTCTCTATATATAATACATTATATATAGAGAGAGACAAAAACTTGTTTTAATATATGACATGTAGGGTTACATATTAGATTCTTGTGTTTTTATTTTAGATAATTTAATACAGAAATATCTATTAACTACTCTGAAGATGAGTAAAATAATTAAAATTTAAGTTAACTAAATATATTTTATCTTTTTAGGTATGTTCTCTATATAATTTAATGTAGAATAAACAAAAATATTTACATTCCTGTAGATATCTATCCAAATTCCTTTTTAGCAGAAGTTTCTTTTGTGAACACAAAAATAGTATAAGAATGGAGCTGGCGACGGTTTCTAAAAATGTTTGGTATTGAAAACAAGATTATTCAAAGTGGTCAGAGCATAATAAGCGAGGAGATGGTTTAAAATCCTTACGCTTCATCACGTTAACTAAACACTCGAATTTTTTTACCGGGATATTCAGTTCAGTTCAGGTTTTGTGGGATATGGAGCAACAAAGGCTATGAGATCCCCTCGGGATATTAAAAATAGATTTTTTCCTATACAATTATCTGATCTTTTACTTTAATCGAGTTATAATGTAAAAGAGCAAGAGCAAAATAGTACACAATGAATTATTAGGTTAGAGTTAAGTGGGAGACAAAAACCAAAACATATTCACGTGCTCTCCTAATCACGTGATCATGACGTTACATGAATCAACCTCATTACGATTGCTTATTGATATGGTGCGTAGTCACTTGCGCTTCTTAAAAAAATCTAAGGATGGATTCAAATGTTCTCTCGGATGCTATTTTATTGCATTTGTTACACTCCAAAATAGATAGGGAATCGCAAAGACTTTTCCAACTAAATCTAAAAACAACAGAAGTTCCTAGTTAGCAAGATTTCTTTTCATGTTTAGAAATTAGATGCATCCAATTAGAATCCATTCGTAAAACCGATTTCGGTACAAAAGATTTCCCAGTGAGTTATAAAAATACTTACTTTCCAAACATCAAAAATTCCACTAAGTCAAAAACATTTCTTGCAAAGCATGAGAAAAATAAAACGTGTTTATTTCCTGAGTGCAATTCCGCTCACCCGTTGTACAAATGCATTAGATTTAAAAATCTTTCCATACAAGAAAGAAAAGAATTCGTAAGAAATAACCACATCTGTAAACGTTGCTTATCACCTAATCCAGTGCTTCTCAAACTGTGGGGCGCGCCCCGGGGGGCGCGATGACCTTACGAGGGGGCCCGAGCATATCGAAAATAAAATATTTAAAAATAATTAGTTTACTGGAATGAATTAAAACAAAATACTTTCAGACATAATAAAAAATGCACTTTTACTCTGATATAATTTATAGGCGATATTAAGCCATCAAAAATAAAAACTTCTTCAATACCTAATTAGCTATCTTTGATCCTATAACCAAATAAAAACTTTTATTTGATTTGCTGTCATCCCGTGATGAGAGATTTTTTTATTACGCTTTTTTTTTTAACCTAACATAGTACTCTTTCAGAGAAAAACCAGATCCCCGACCCAGAATCGAAAAACTTTAGGAACATAAAAAATTCATCACTGTCATTATTTTTGAAATACTGCACATTATAGCTGTAATCTGTTTGACCTTCTAAGTTATTGGTACAGTTAGTTATGACCCCCTCTTACGTGTTCTCTGTTGCGCTTTTTTTTTCATGCAAAAGAGTTTTATGATATTTGGAAAACCACGGAGAGCACACACAAGCACATGAAGGATTACTTGCCAAGACATATTTTTATAAATATTCTCAATGTATAAAGCATAACGAAAAACGTTTCACACAATTTTTTAGCAGTAACATACATATTATCATAATGAATATATTTTTTACCCGGAAGTGGACGCGCGGGACACACAGATTACGAAATCGTTAATTCTGGCAAAACTGTTTATTTATTACCAAAGAAAAAATTGAAAAGTCCTTGAAAGTAGGTAAGTAAACTTTCTCTTAGCTAAATTATTCACTGGAATCATGATTTGTATCGTGTACAATAAAATAATTATTAAAAAAAGGATTGGGGTGACTCAATAACCCCGACCCTACCGAGTGCGCGCCTGCTCCCGGGTTAAAACATGAAGTCTTTTCACTTTAAATATTAAAAATAATACAATTATTCTTCATCGATATTTTATATTATTGATCTTTATTTAACATCAGTGGCGCACACAAGGGGGAGTCCGGACCCCCAAAGCCCTTGATTTTTTCCGATTGATTATAATTCTAAGTTTATAGTACGCAAAATTTAGTTAAATATTTGTTATTAATGATTAATTTTATTAGTTAATGCTAATTATTTATTCAAGAATTAGTTTTTTACTGTGTTTTGTTCCCGAAAATCGACAAAATCAAAAGGAACCTGATACAAGATTGGTGAACTTTCGATCCCGACCCCCCTCTTGAAAAATTACTGTGTGCGCATCAATAATAAATGCTAATTCTGTGAGGCTTAAAATTACAATTCGCTTAAAACTAATTATAATTTGAGCAACGATTTTAAAAAAATCATTTTACGTTTTTGTAAACATTGTCGAGCACTTGGCTTTGCTTCCCTTACAATTCAGCTATTTTATCAATAATGTTTTATTTTCTTATAAATGAACTCGAGCAAAGAGCGGGCACTTCAGCCGGTATACTTTTAATGTATCAGTGCTGCACAGAATATTTTATAACTAATTAATTAATACTAAATTAAGAACAAGTTTAATAAGTATTAATGACGTCCATGAGCTTGTTTTGGAAAGCAAAGTTTTTATAAGGAATGCTTATTATTAGAAATTGACCCTCTGAGTTCTTTTTCTATATTTAGCAGATATCTATATTTTGTCTTCTAAGCAGTTACCGCATTTTGTAATATGTTCAATTTAAAAATTAGAGAAAGGAAAAATATAACATAATTATCCTATTATTTTATTTATTTATTTATTTTGCTTAAAAGTAGTATACAAAATTTAATACTTATGTTACTAATTTGTATGGTTTTTAATTAAGATCGCCTATTGTAACTTTAGCGTCAAAGTGCATTATTTTTGCATTCAGTACATTATTAATGTATAAGGGGGGGCGCGAAAAAAAATTGTGATCGAAAAGGGGGCGTCAGTGTTGAAAGTTTGAGAAGCACTGACCTAATCATATAAATAACTGTCCCAGTTCTTACAGCTGTATTACATGTAAATCTAACAATGTCAACTCAAAGCATAATATTTTGCTGTGTGAAACGAATATATATTTCCCAATGGAGAAAATTGATTCCACGCTGGGAAGCGAAAGGGTCCTTCAACCTTCTTCGGAAGAATTGACCTTTGAACCCATCCCCCGCTCAGTAGCCTTGGCTTCTAACGGTGGTATTCACCGCTAACCTGACCCAGCGATGAAACCTGGAGTTAAGTAACCGGCAGTCAACCCCAGGTTAGAACTCCAATTCACAGCTCTTTTTCGACCTCCAGTTCCTTGACTCGGAGTTCCTTAACCTGGATTTACTGGTCGATTCCCATTGGTCAAAATAAACCCCGTGACTTCCAGCTGGAGCTACAATTTTTACGTTCGTGTTTTTAACCTCGTGTATCGCTGAAATGAATACCAACAGAATATATTTTACGCAGTACGAAAAAGAGTTGGTGTTGGCTTTGATGAAGCCGCACTTACATATAATAGAATGTAAGGAAACAAATGCTGTTAGTAGCACAAAAAAAAAGCGTATTTTGAAATAACGCGGCAATTCAATGATACTGACGGAGTGGTGAATCCGCGAACACCACAACAGATCCGTCAGTGTTATTTAAATTTAAAAAGAAAATGGCAAAGAAAAGTAGTGTTTTGCGGCAAGAAAGGAGACAAACAGGGGGTGGTGAAGTACCCAAAGAAGCAGAATTGACGGACTTCGAGATGAGGTTTTTGGAGGAGCCGATTCTGACGCTGCCACTTTCCACGCCCTTTGACAGCGACAGTACGGATATCGAAATTTGAAGTAAGTAAATTTCTTGAGTTACTAAATAATTAATTAAATTGTGGTCAGTAAAAAAAAATGAAAGCTATTCGTTAATGCTCACTCCGCATGGAGACCGTCTTGTCATTCTATTCTGTTTTAAATGTTTAAAAAGTAAAATACTGTTTTGAAATTTTTCATAAGTTACTTTAAAACTAACCAGTAAATAGTATTAAAGTAACATTAAAAAAAAGTTGCTGTAGATAGTTAATTTGTCAATTAGAGATCGTTTCACTACTTGTACTAATTGCTTTATTTAAAACGTATATTTTTCTTTGAAACAGAACCTCAATACCCCAGTACATCAACTTCTGCTTTGTTGATTCCCTCTGTGACTCCTTCGCAGAACACTAACAAAATCACAGAATATGATTTCTTTAAGATCCTTCAGTAAGTATATTTTAACTCATAAATATAAAATTTATTACAACTATCACGACAAATAAATTGATAAAAATACTTGAGTTCAATAACTGTATTGGTAACAAAAAATAAAGTAATAAATGTTATAGCCTTTTCCGGTTTTTGGTGATAACATTGCAATTTTTTTTCCTTCCAAACATGGTCAATTTATCATTTGAGAAATAAGTTTATGAATATAATATCAAAAAAGAAAAGTTATATTTCAATCGATGCCATATTTGGAATTTGAATCAGTTTTGCTTTCGCCATAGTAATTTGATGAAAGTAATCGTTTACTTTTAAATCCATCCAGCTGCTTAGGGTAACTGGAATGTTAAAATGCTTCAAACTTTGCTTTTTTTTTTTGTTTATCTTACTTTTAAAAAATAGAGGGTGTTTTGTTGTACAATTTACGATAATTCGATAAATAGAACTTAAGAAAATTCTATTTATAAAATGTAAGCAAATTTGATGCAACTATGATTTAGGTACATTTTCTTCAAAATCTGTTTTGTATTAATATGTATTATAAAATACTAATTTTTACTACACGAGGAATGTATTTTTCAGCATTATATGTTATAAAATTTAAAAAATTTTGAAATGTCAATAACACTGCTACTAAATAGTTTCACTAATAAACTTTTAATTCCTTGAATCAAGACACAAACAGGATATTACCAATCTGGAAGTAAAAGGAATTTTTTTATTTCACTAAGTAGATATGCATAGTTTTATTAGATTTAAGAACTAGTTTGTGTTTCTATTAAACATAGAATTATTTATTTTACAGAATGCAGTAATGGACATGAATGATTTGAAACCAACGCCAAAAATAGCGAGGCCACTGAAGGAGACATTAGCTATGTTCCGAAAAACGTGCCAAAACAACAGCTCCCTTCGCTGCTGCCAGAGCTGCAGCATGCATCGAAGAAGAACATAGAATGAAAATCAAATACATGGAGATGGACGAGGAAAGGAAAAATGAGGAGCACCAGCTGCGGATGGAGCAGTTGAGAATTAAAATTGCACATGCAAAGGAGAAAATCAAAGCGCAGAAAATTTTAGTAACTACCTTGAAAGGTAGCCCTAAAATCTATTTACAAAATACTGAATAAATCAATACTAATACAAAAACTTGTGATTTTTTGTTTATTAAAACTTATTTTTATAAAAATGTTTACAATTAATTTGAGAAAAATTTGTCACAATGACATTTCTTTTAGCAAAACCGGCTGGGCAACGTGGTCTTGTTTCAAAGCTCAGTGTTGCATCTTCATTTTCCAGCTCTAATTGGCGTACTAGAGCTTCTATCTGGGGATCTGCAGGTGGTTCAGGATCCTCTACAATAGTACATTAAACAATATAATTATTATAATTGAGAATAAGTTAAAACTATGTATTCTTATAAACATCAACATGGTTCTTACTATTTTACCAAAACAAATAATTATCAAATCATGACTTTTCTGCACGTAACTATGAATATGCATTTTAAAATTTCGCTTTTCGGTGTACGAGCTAATGAATTTTTTCCTAAGTGTATATCTAACATTTTTTATGAATCTCACAATTTTGAATTTTATTTAGATAAATTTATTATAATTTGATATATATACCATATTTTCATGTATATAATCCGCAGCGGCGTATTATCCACAAAGCCTTTTTTTTTTTTCGAGTAAAAAAACATTGTACAATCCGCGGCAGTTTTTAGGCCGAATAATACAAAATATAAACTGCCGATAATGAGTGTCATATAAGATAAAAAATACACAATATAATTGAAAATAGAAGTAAGAATTTGTACAGGAAAAACAATTTATTATGAAACGTCTTTTTAAATATGTATGATAATATTTTTTACGATAATCTCAATAACACAAAAAAATTCTTTGCTACTGCCATCTATGTTTTGAGTTGTCAAACAAAACATTACTTGCAGAAAAAATCTTTCTTTTTTTAATTCAGCAAGTTAACAGCAAAAAAATTATGATCGAGATTGCTTTCCCACTGTAACTCTTTCTTTTAAAATCCTTTTATTTATTTCTTCTTCTAATTCTGGCCAGTGAGGTTTACCACGATGATCGGCACTTTAACGTCGATCACAATTTTCGAAGTTTGTCCAGTTTTTTCTCCAGAAATGAATATTCAATTCGTCAATGTTGAAAAACCTTGCAGCTTCCAGATTTCGGTAGCCTTCTCTATAACTTTTACCTTGAAGTTTGCAGTGTAACTTAACACTTTTGTTTCAACATGATGAAAACTTTCGAAGGTCGTAATAGCTCTAGTCAAGAGAAAATTGGAAATGGCGCCAGCGACTCATAACTGTTTTTTCCTTCCGAGGAATCGAATTCGTTTTTTTGAATGTAATTGGACAAAAATTAGTTATGGCTGATATGCATCATCCGAGTCATTAATGCGCCCTCTATTGTTTATTTTATAAAACATAAACAGCATTTCTTTCAAAACTTTATTGTTCGCTTTTCTGATGGAGAATGTTTTTCTCAGATAATCCGCGGCGGCGCATAATACGCACAACGAAATTTGAAACTTTTAACACATAATCTGCGGATTATATACAGGAAAATACAGCATATATACATGTACATAAAAAAATGTAATACAGTTTTAAAAGAACTTGGACCTTAAAATGTTTTGATTTTGGTCCTAAAAATAGGACACTTTGCAGATATCATTGATATATTAGCTATGATAATTTAACAGTCATAAACAAAGTGCCACTGCCCATTTTTAAACGCATTTTTTTACAAATCAATTCAAAGTATTCCCCTCCGAAATTTCATGTTTTGTGAAGCAAACAAAATTTTCGTCTAGACAACAGTATAACAAGAATACAGATGTATTTTCTTCTCAATCTGTTTCATGCGTGTTCTTTGTAAAATACAAATTCTTTTAAAAGGAATAAAATTTTTCTGCAGTATATTCTCAAAAATTTTGAGTATTCAACATTTTTGTAAAAAAATTTCTAATCAGTTAATATAACCTTCTGGGTTTTTTTTAAAATTATGTTCAGTATGCAGAATATTATGTTTATAATTTATGAGTAATTTTTAAGATTTTAAATTAAGTAGATATTTCATGCAAAATACATTAAAAAATATGTACACAATTTGTAAATGTAAGCATTAAACATGTTAAAAGTTGCGATTATGTAAATTTACATACACTGAAAGCTTAAGGCTAGACAAATAAATAAATTACAAAATATTCTTACCCAGGCGTATACATAAGTTGTGAAGAACACAACTATAGCTGGTACTCTATCAATGTGGCAGTTCAAGCCGATTGATAAGCATGGAAATCTTTTTAAGATTCCATACTTGCGCTCAATCGTGTTCCTTGTTAATACATGTGATTTATTGTACCTGAAACAAAAATAAAACTTGATGAACTGTCAAGAAATGTCAGTAACATGTAGTTCGTATTTTTGTCAAACTATATTAGCAAGTTATATGTTGAGGTGAAAACAAAAATGAGAACATATGTTGTCTACATTTTATGCAGATATTATCATCAAAGCCTAAGCATTTAAAGTTATTTTTTAAAAAATATTAGCTCTGCTAAGGTTTTGTACTGTCATTGAAAGAGATGTGAATCACTCCACTTTATTTTATTTCAAAAGAGAGATGTGAATTGTGTCATTTAGCTAGTTCTTCAGATTATAAACTAATTTCTCAGTGAAAACAAATTAATTTTTCTGTGACCATTCATATAATTCATGGTGAAAACAGCTTCAAATTCCTTCAATTATTTCTGTCTTTATCTAAATATCTTTTTACATATATTATTCACACAATCCAAGGAAAAGATTACTTTTTTTAGTATATGACAACTAAGGTAAATTTTGCTTTTAAAATATTTTCTGGTTGCTTGGTACAATATGTTTGGTAATTCTATTTATCGAATAAGGCTTTAGAAACATCTATTAATTAACCAAAATACCTTTTACATACCTAGCTTCAGATAGAGATCTTGGATTCCCAAAAGGAGTTAATAAATATTTTTCACATGCATAGCCTGTATCTCCTAGCAAATGAAAATCTTGATATAATGCATTTGTTTTTAATGAAAGACAGGCTGCACTGTTGTTGAAAACAGTGCTGTCATGAGCACTTCCTGGCCATCTTGCAACAACGTTCCTGATCACAAGATCAGAATCCACAATTGTTTGGACATTCAGTGCAAAGTAGTTCTTTCGACAGCGAAATCTTTCTGCATCTTCACCACCTGGAGACACGATACGTACAAAGGTGCCATCCAAAGCTCCAATAACTTTTGGAAATCCAGCGATACTGAAGAATTTCCTTGACACCTGAATAAAAAATTTGGGCAATTTGAATGGCCAACTAGTTTTGATTTTTATGATTTTAAATGCGTAAAATTACAGAATATATAATACATAGAATGAAGTAACTGTTTATGCTTTTAACAAATAAAGATCAAAACATCCAAGGTAGAATATAAGCATCAAATAAATACCAAATGTGGAACATGTATCATCAAATCATTATTTGTGTGTATAAGTAATCATATATTACTTCAGATAATGCTGCCTTATAATTATTAATTATGAGAAATCTAGAAACCAAACTTAGCATCATATGTACATCAAGGAAATGTCTCTAGATAGAGCTACAAAAAAAAGCATACAAGCACACATGTCTGGGTCACTTAATTAAAATTAGGAAATGTAAAAGGAAAAACATCCTACACATTTAAATCTCGTTCAGCCAATGTATTCTTGTTATTGCAATTTTAGCTACTAACAAATTCAAAATCTCATTTTGTAACAAGCTTATTTTATTGAACAGCCAAAATAAAGATAAGTATGTATTCTTTTATGAATAACAATTCATAACTTCAAAAAAATTTCTACTAATTTGAAACAATTAATGATAAGAAAAATAAATAATTATGAGATTTACATACCGTTTGCACTCTTCTCTGTTGACTGGTAGGTGAATGAAATCAGGCAAGAGGGATGCTATGGCTTCACTGACTCTGTGCACTACTCGACATACAGTCGGCTGGCTGACATCGAACAAGTCAGCAATTGCTAATTGCATACATGCAACAGCGTAAAATCGCAGAGCAATCAGAACTTGCTCCAGTGGATTTAGGGCATTATTTTGCACGGGGTTTTGCTCTCTAATTTTTCTTCAATTAGCAGAGTCAATTCTGCGACACTTTGTTTTGTCGGAATCTTCTCTGAAACTCGTAATCGTCCAATTCCTCGAACAAATTACTCCTTCTAACTAATTTTCTGATTTTCTAAAAACTCTAATTCAGTAATAGTGGAAACTTTCTGAATGGTATTCATCGTAAAATAAAAATCCATCCTAACTCAAAACTTGCACGAAAACGTAAACACTCGAAAAATCGCTTACTGCGCATGTGCGGTTGCAACTGACCCGGCTGTGGCACTGGGTCAGGATTTTTTAACTTGAACCGGAGTTAAGCTATTAACTTGCGATGGTGAATAACGTTTTCGGCGAAACCCAGATTTCCTTCCTCTAACCGGCGGTGAGGTTAGTGGTGAATATGGGCGTAAAAGAGGTATTTTATGGGGGTCTGAAAAGGGGTTACTCCCGACGGCTGTTATTTACGTTAACGGACACCAAGGAAGACTGAAACTTAGATGTGTGCTCGATTCGGCGTCGGAAAGCTAATTTCGAACGTTACATGCAGCTGAGCGCTTAGGATTAGACAAAATAAAAACGGATTTTACTGTTCAAGGTTTAAATAGCTTCTCAGCAAAAATAAATTATCTAGCAAGGGCGTCTTTTTCAAATTCGGATCGAACATTTAATTTAAATGTTAATATGTTTCTTACTACAGAAATAATAAAAGTGCATCCATAAAAAAAATAAATATTTCAGATTTAGTCATTCCCCAAGGAATTGTTCTGGCTGATGAAGGATTTAACCAGCCATCTGAAATCTTGTGCCTCATTGACAGTGAACACTTTTTCGATAACTTTGGAACAAAACAAATTCGAGTTTCAAATAGTAATTTTAGATTAATTGATTCCAAATTCGGTTATGTTGTCACGGGATCGTACATCGACGAACCGTGTTATTTTAAACATTGTTTTCTTTCTAAAGGTTGGAACACTTTAGATAAAATCTTACGATCTTTCTGGGAAACAGAAAATCTTTCTGAAGAGCAACCTATAATTAGTGATGAACTGTCATACTGCGAAAAACGCTTTGAAAGAACACATTTTAGAAAACCTTGTGGTAGATATTCTGTTTCTCTACCATTCAAGGAAAATGTTAATTTTAGGGTATTCCAGATCAATTGCTTCTAAACGCCTTGATCAATTATGGAGACGACTAGATCGTGACCCTAAATTAAATAATCTTTATACAAAATTCATCGAAGAATATCTCAGTTTAGATCACATGGAAGAGATAAAAAACATAGATGATATAGTATGAGAAGAAGGATTCTTTCTTCCTCATCACGGTGTTCTTAGAGCAGGAAACCGCTCTCGTCCCTTAAGAGTGGTTTTTAACGGCTCGGAAAAACTGACCTTGATATCTCTCTTAATGATGTGTTGTGTAAAGGCGGGGTTATTCAAGATGGTCTATTTTCTATAATGCTTCGTGCCAGAAAGCATGCCTATTTTTTCAGCTGTGACATTAGTCATGTTTAGGCAAATAGAGATTCATCCCCATCAGAGACATTTTCAAAAAATTCTTTGGAAAAAGGTCAATGAACCTGTCCAAATTTTTAAATTAAAAACTGTAACTTATGGAACTACTCCAGCATGTTACCTTTCCCCACGAATATTAAAACAACTTTCGCTTGATGAAAGGGAAAACTTTCCCAAAGCAGCTGACATCGTCCTTCATGACGTGTACTTGGATGACATTTTAAGTGTGTGCTCCAGTTTAAATGAACTGTAATCACTAAAGACTGAACTCACTCAGCTATTTAAAAGTGCTGGAATGTCCCTGCACAATTGGTGTTTTTCACATTCCACTAATAATTTCTCTGATCTACATTTCGATCTATCGCCTGAAGAAAGTATCACAAAAACTTTGGGCGTTTTGTGGAATAGTTCATCCGACACCTTTTGTTTTAAAGTTTCTCCTTCGACCAATCATATCTTTACGAAGAGAGATGTGCTCTCCCAGATCGCACGTATTTTCAACCCACTTGGTCTCTTAGGGCCTGTAATCAGCAAAGCCAAATTTTTCATGCAGCAATTATGGCTCTTAAAATTGGAATGGCATGAGAAACTTCCTGTTCCTGTTGCCGCAGAGTGGGCTTCCTTTGTGCAATCTTTACCTGTTTTGGAAAGGCTAAAAATTCCAAGATTTGTGTTCTTTCAGAAAATCTAGAATACATAATTCTCTATGGATTTAGTGATGCGTCGGAGAAAGGATTTGGTGCTGTTACTTATGTATCTGTTATTAAAAACAACGGTGACCGTCGTAGTCAACTTTTGTGCAGCAAATCAAGAGTAGCACCTCTCAAGACTTTAACCATTCCCAGGTTAGAGCTATCAGCATGCCTGCTACTTTCCAAGCTAATAAGAAAGGTTATAAACGCCTTAAAAATGAACCTCTCTCAAGTAATTCTGTTCTCGGATTCAACTATTGCATTAAGCTGGATTAAGACTCCACCTCACCTTCTAAAAACTTTTGTAGCTAATAGAGTTGCAAAAATACAAGAGCTAACTGTGAACTTTTCATGGCATCATATTTCTTCTGAAAATAATCCTGCAGACTCGTGTCCAGAGGTTTAAATGTGTTTCGGATTTAATAAACTCCTCTTTGTGGTGGAAGGGTCCTGATCGTTCTATTTTTACAAATGATGAACATTTAGAGAACATTAATGACTGTGAAGTGAAAAAGGAATTTAAAATTCCTCCATCCAAAAACTTAATGCTTTCCGGTGAATTTGATTTATGTAACTATATCATTTCCATTACTAATAATTATTGTAAATTAATCCGTGTAATTAGTTTTATTTTCAGATTCCTGCTGAACGTCAGATCTTCAAAAAATGAACGAGTTTCGGGTCCTTTGTCTCTTAAAGAGATCAATCAAGCCGAACTTTGGCTCATTAAATTAGTACAAAAAACTGAATTTAGCAATGAAATAAAAAAACCTCCTGAGAAGTGAGCCAGTTCATCGTAGCAGTAAGTTATCTGCCTTAAACTGTTTTGTTGATGAAAATAATATTATTAGAGAGTAGGTGGAAGACTAAAAAATTCACCTTTATCAAAAATATCCTATTGTATTACCTAGTAAACATGTTGTAACTTTAATGATCATAAAATATTATCATGCAAAATACCTTCATGTTGGTTCAAACAATTTGCTATATTATGTTCATCAAAAATATTGGCCACTTAATGGCAGAAATCTGACACACCAAGTTGTGCATAATTGTGTCATTTGTTTTAAAAACAAACCCATTTTATCCAATCAATTAATGGGCGATTTGCCCAAGGAAAGGGTTACTCCCTGATATCCATTTAATAATTGTGGAGTCGATTTTTGTGGTCCATTTATGGTTAAATTTAAAAATCAACGTAAAGGAGTTCTTAATAAAGTACATGTTTCAATATTTGTATGCTTATCAACTAAAGCAATTCATTTGGATTTTGTCTCTGAACTTACTTCTAAAGCTTTCATTGCCTGCTTGAAAAGATTTTTTGGAAGAAGAGGCAAAAGTTCTAAGATGTTTTCCGATAATGGAAAAACATTTGTAGGAGCAAATATTGAATTAAAAAAGTTGCATGATTTAGTTAAAGCTCCTGAGGAAACATTAGTTAGTTATTTTAATGACGAACATATAGACTGGAATTTCATTCTTCCAAGGCCTCCAAATTTTGGTGGTTTATGGGAATCAGGTGTTAAGTCCTTTAAAACGTGTAGCTGGAAATTCAAACTTGACACTTGAAGAGTTTATTACTTTACTTGCAGAGATTGAAGCTGTTTTAAATTCGAGACCCCCATCACCACTTTCATCCGATTTTGATGATTTTGAAACTTTGTCAGCTGGTCACTTTTTAATTGGTCGACCTGTTACGGCTATTGTAGAGCCTCAATTAATTAATGTTAAAGAAAATAGATTAACCAGATGGCAAAGAGTTAATTGGCTCTCCCAGCAGATATGGAAAGTTTGGAAAAGAAATTATTTCAATAATTTACAAGAAAGGAGCAAATGGAGATTCAGTAAAAATAATGTTGAGATAGGTACTCACGTGTTAATTAAGAATGAATCACTTCCTGGTACCAAATGGCTTACTGGTAGAATTTTAGAAGTCTTTTATGGTAATGACAACAAAATAAGAGTTGTTAATCTTAAACTCCCTGATGGAAAAATAATTAAAAGAAATGTCAGAGACATCTGCATCTTGCCAATTGAATGAAAATGTGTGTATTTATAATTATAATTTTTGTCATACATATATTACTACCATTATTATTCTTTTTTTTTTTGCATTTATATTTGATTTGTTTAACTGATAAATGTATTTTCTTTATTATTATCCTGTGCTGTGTTTTATATTTTTTATTTAACTTTAATTATTCATTTATATTGTGTAATAGCCCATGTTTGTGTATGTAAATTTGAGTGAATATGCTTGCATATTAATTTTTTGTAATCATATTTCTTATACTTAAATTTGTATACATGTGAATGTTGAAATAAGTATTTCAACGGGGGCCGGGGTGTTTGTACCTTGTACAACCCCGCTATTGTCGCTGGTCGCGCCCCCTACAACTCATCACTTCTACGAGTTTCCTCATACCGAGCGGACGTACTCTCCCAGTCCCCCCCCCTCAGGGGGCTCACCTTCTTTAGGTGAGTGCGGGTTTCACGCTCCCGAGGTACCCTAGTGATATTTTCCTTTTCCCTAGGGGTTTACTGTCTTTGGTAAACACGGGCTTCACGAACCCGGGGAACCCTAGTGATCTTTTTATATTTTCGGCCCTCTTTCTTGCCATTCAAATTTCCCTTTTCTTCTTTTTCCGTCCAGACCACAGACCTATATTAAACAACGAACTTTGTTTTTTTCTAGTAAAAAAATTGATATTTTTTACTACCGTATTATGGTTTACAATTTTTTTACGATCTTTTAATTTGATTTTCTTAAATTTCTTTCAATATTTTGATTTTGTTGCTTCTTTTGTGTTCAATAGTAGTATATAACTGACAAAAGTAAGCTCACTTTTTAGCCTTGACGGTTTTGAGCTCACTTTTTGACAGTGAAGGTTTTAAGCTCACCGAGATGAAAAGAGTTTGGGGAGCTTGGAAATGAGCACGAGCGATCGAAAATTTCTCCTATCGAAACACCAGCCGAACGCAGAAAGAGTGCTTGCAGGAGAAATCACCATTTTGCACCGAGACCAGCTAAGGTAATGGCTTAAAGACTCGGTCGTTTTTTTTTTTTGTTTACCCGGGGTATCGACAAAATCATAAAGCAAGCTTTATGACCGCCCCTACTCCCCGGGGGATGAAAGCAATCCTAGATGCAGATGAAAAAGTAAGCTTGCAGATGCTCTACATATATTATGTTCGACTTGTCGTTGAAGTTATTATACGTTAGCGGTGACAAAAGTTCGTAGTAGGAATCTTCGGTTAAACCAATTTCAGACATGCTATAGGATGTTTTTTTTTAAAAGCAATAGATATAGAACTGATTTCGAATCTTGTGCTGCAACTGTTTTACTATTGCTAAAGAAGCAAACTCAACACAACTGCCATCATCTTCTTTGTAGAGCCATGGGAAGGTTTACAAAACATTGACATTATCAGCAACAAATAGTGAAGAACGCAAACATAGATAGATTGCGACAAAAAAATTTTAAAAATTTTTTTGTTCCTTTTTTCATGTCAGATGTGTTTTTCTAAGGCTTGAGCATAAGAGTACTGAGCATTGGGAGCAGTAGAGGATATTTTGGACAGCAAACATTCAAAGTCTGCAAAAATCACAAATCGATGTTTGAGACATCTATCCCAATTTTTAAACTTTAAAACTAAATTTTCGGGAATCGAAACACGTTGAGGTCTGTTATGAACGCAAAGGGTTTGATGTTCTATCAAAGTTTGTTCGCGAACGAATCCGTTTAAACAAAGTTTACAATAATGATTGAAATGTTTTTTGGTTTTTAAAAGACTGTTAATATTCCGAATTAAGTAAAAATGTTTTTCATGAAGAAATAAGTCTATTTCTTTGTTAGTTGTCGTTGGAGTTTGAGTGCTGTTGTAGAGGGGATAAATCATCCCATCATCGTATGAAAAAACATTTATTTTTAATTTATTGACAATTTCAAACGTTTCAATGTTTGCTATTTCGACAGGAAATTTTAACATCTTTACATCAATAGATTTTAAATATTTTTTGTAAGAACTATTACGAGCAGCATTTTTCTTTAGAGGAAATAAGGCAGCTAATACGGAATAAATGAAACATTTATTGTCGAAACAATCAATGGATAATAGAGCACTTTTGTTAGCCAGTCTAACTGGTAGACGAACAGTTTTACAACTGCCTCTATTTTCAGCAAAGTTCCCTATATGCAAATCTGCAAAATCAATACTGGAAAGAACCCATCCACTTCCGTTTTTAGTAAAAGTCTCAATCGAATTAAATATTTTTCGAAATCCTTCATCTACTGTCGATAATATTTGCGAGGCTGATAAAATTCTCAGAGCATTACTGCAAAAGTAATATGTTTGTGATATATTTGTTTCGCTTAACTCATCGCTTATTAGTTTCGTAAAAATTACATGTAAGCATATAATAATACGCAAACGCAAAACAGGAGATGCATTTAAAACGTTATGAATTGCCGGTCTAAGTTCAAAAAAGGCTGATTCTACACTATCAAAATCTACTGCTGCTCTCAATGTTCGCGTGAACCCCCGGAAAGAAGCATTAATTTCTTGGAACTGCACCATGTTATACCTCTTCCTTTCCTTTTAAATTTTAATTGACTTTTAACGTATGGTTTCTCTTATTCTGCACAATTTTTATTTTGATGCATTTTTAAGAATTCTTGCATCTTTTCGAGGCCTAAAATCATAGTTTTTATTTGATCTATGTTTATATTAAACCTATTTTTAATTTCACCCCTATCACTATATTTTAAGAAGCAGATATAATATTGTTTTCTATAATTTTTCACCTCAATCGCCCTGTTTTTGCCTAAATACACACTGTAATTGGGAATCTGCACATTTTTATTTTCTAATTCCTCGGATAAATTTAAATTAAACTTTTTTGCCTTCTTTGGCGTGAAATCGTCGACATCAAGGATTCTATCTAGGAGAAAATTTATAGGATTTAAATTTTTTGAAAAATTACCTAGTTATGTATCTTAATGCTTTATGTTTTTATATCTATAGATATTACTTTAAAAAGGAAAAATAGAATGTTCGTGACAAAGCTTAAAAACGTAAGTAGTAGTAAATTTTGAAACAAGGTCTTACAAATAATAATAAAAAACTTACCAGCTTCCATCTTTTGAATCGAGGAGTAGATGAGGCGATGGTGTGTTTACAATGTTAACGGAGAGAGTTTTTATACTGATTTTGATGTCCTTGTTTTGAACAAAACGTCATTTAAAAAATAACAAATATGCGTGGGGAAAAACTTAAATACTAATTAAATCAAAGTAGTTGCCAGAATGTCGAGTACCATGAAGTGAAGTGAATGTGGAGTTTAGTGGCGCAAGGGCCAACTTTGGTCAAGCTGCGCCAAACACTTGTTAAAAGAAGAGTGTTGAGTGTCTCGAAAGACTCTTGAGATTCCAAACAGCGATGAAGTGTTTACAATGTTGGCGGAGAGGGTTTTGCGGTCCTTGTTTTGAACAAAACGTTATTTTAAAAATTCATTAAAATAGCAAATATACGTGAGGGGGATATTTAAATATTATTTAAATAAGTAGATCGCCAGAATATCAAGTATCTCGAGAGATCCTCGAGATGTCGGACATTAAAGATTGCTCTTAACCTCGACTATGATAATGGGTATTTCCACTAAAATGTCATTGAGAAATCTGAATCTAATAATTACTTCCTTATTCATTTTTTGTTACACAGAATTGTTTTGTGTAAAAAAAGAACGAGAAAAAAGACACATAGTAGTGGGAAAATCAAAACACATTTATTGTTTTATCAGCATAGAAAATTACATTTGGATACATTTTTCAAAGTAAAAACGTTTTACGTAGGGTTACATTTTCCAACAAATCAGTATATTTACAAACAATGCAAATAAAACACAACATCATCATTTAACGTGGCCGCGGTAGCCGAGTGGTATAGGTATCGGATCGTGGCTTGCCTGGTCACGAGTTCGATCCCAGTACCACTAAAGACCCGCCGTGTAGGGCAGCGATGCACGTTAAATCTGTCGAGAGCTGAAACGTCCTCCCGTTGGTGTGGTGTGGTAGTTAGGAGAGGGGGTGCCAGCTCAGGTGTCGTCCACGTCACTTGACCATGGTTCAAAATTACGTGGTCCGTCGCCAAAAGCCCTCGTGTAGCTGAACAGTGCGACGTTAATATTAAATCAATCATCATCATTTAACAATAGAAAATATCCAAATTTTGCTTCAAAATTGGGACAGTCCGGGATGTCATTCCAAGAAACTCCTTTAGTGGCTGCGATAGCGTCCACAATTGTTTCAAACAAAAATTTTTGCGAAGAGTAGACGTTGTATTTCTCAATATTATTATATTTCGTGAGTTGACAGAAACCAAATCGTTTCTCGTCTGTTGAAGTTTCGTGTAGGAATTGCACTATCTCTGTGTTTAATAATACGGAAAAGTACATAATCTTAGCAGGTTGAACAGAGTTTTTATGTAGTCGAGCATTTTCGACACATTCCAAAATATTATCATAAAGTTTGTTGTGAATGTATAAATAATCCCCTCCAGAGCAAGAATCCGCAATGAGATATCCAAATCTTTCCATGGCTGGAGATCAACTGAAATCACAATTACGCTTGTGATGAATATATCTCTTTCTTTTATTATTTGACATATTTTGAAGAGATTCGCATTGCTGCTTGGAGACGTCGAAAGTTGGATGATTTGTCAATTTCAATTGTGTTTGCGCAAAACATGTTACAACACGTTCATTTTCGCAAACATGTGTTTCTCGTAATCTGTTGATTGTTAATTTTCGGGATAAATGCCATAGAAAATAGAGGCAAAATAGTCCACAAGATGTTGTTTTGGGATGTTGTAAGAGTTTCGAATTCCATTCCACTTGCGTCGAATTGTTATCGATAAATATTTTAATGCTTCCCCTCGGATCAGTCCCGTAAGAACAAAAGAAAGTGCATTTATCATTCTCATCAAAATACATAGCTTGCCAGTGGGTTCCTTTTTCCAAAGACGAATCGGTGTTTACTATAAATGATTGGTAATAACCTCGATTATTTGGTAATAAATCTCTCGCAAAGACTCCCCCAAATCTTCTAGCTATTATAGGATCGCTGCGGGCTAATCGTAAGAGAGTTTGAGTGTCCATGATGCTTTAAAAGTCAGTAAATATGTTTCTGCTTTTATCGATTTCGATAAGTGATTGCATTTCCATATAAACTAATAATGTGATTGTTTCTGGAAAAAATTCGTCACATTTTAAATGAATCGATATGTCTCCGCTTCTAGCTATGTTATTAAAAGGATCGCTGGCAGAATAATCTTGCGTGAGGTCGAAGACATATAAACATGTATTGTTCTTATATTCCTCGAGCGTTATGTTTGTATTGTGTTGGGCAAGATCTCTCTGTAAATAGGCTTAAATAGTTTCTTGAGTACAAATTACTTTTGTACGAAGGAGTGTAGGCCGACATTAGTATCTGCACTCCATTCTCTGATAAGGAAATGTAACTTAGATTGTAGTTCTTGAAATGGAAAGGGTTCAATTTAAAGTCACCATTAAAGGCAGAATTAGAGATCAACCCGAACACCATTCGCGAGGGTAAAATACCGTTCATTGCATTCGGAATTATAACACTTTTAAGTCCTGAACTGAGAGTGAAAGTTTTCGTTTCGATTCTAGTAAAAGGCATTTGAACTAATGCTTGCTCTAAAGCTTTTTCATGTGCGATCACTTTGGAACTTGATATATCGCATTTTCGAATAAATAGACTTATATTTTCGATTTGAAGGCGAAAGGCACCTGTTTTAGCTAGGAGACTGAAATTGTCTTTTGCTTTCAACAAACGCACGTGAACCGTTGTCCCGCTAATTAGCAGACGAGGTTGTGTACCTAAATCTATATGGAGAATTCCACACATATCGAATATCTTACCCTCTTTCCCCCTCTCATAGCGCTGTTTCAAACCCAAATTTTTGCCAGCTGTTGTTAGATCTACATCGTCAAATTCACCTGGTGTATCTTTATAAAACATACCCGCCCGTAAAAAGTTCTTTTGCGATAATTCGGAATGAAACAACTTGCTCTGAATATATGTTTTATAAGCATAGTTACTCTCGGAAGAAATTTGTCGATCGTTCAGGGAGATGTGACATTCTGAAAACATCGTATTTAAAAGATAGTTTATAGGTCCACACTTGTCGGCTTCTACGAAAGCTGTTCCATCTGCTTTTAGAATTTTTGCTTGAATATTTAGAAGAACGTGCGAAAGATCGAAATAGCCATCTCCAAAACCGGTGATTTGAAACTCGATAGTGTTGCTATCAGAAATAGAAGCGATTGGATGAATCTCTACAAAGCTGGAATTATCTATTGCTAATTGAATTTTCTCGGAGCCGAATAATTCAAGTTCGCTCTTAGTGCAGTAACATCGCTCCATTTTTTCGGTTGTTAGAGATCGGAAAATACGTCTGTTGGATTCCGTTTCTTTCGCTTCGTTTGACGAGAGCGCTGGGATTTTTTCCTTTTAACTCCTCCTCCACCACCTTGTAATTTGCGAATTATATCTGCTTTTATTTCTCGACCAGATTGGCGAATTTGGTCTCTCGCTGCATGACGAAATGATTTTCCTCGTGAAACATCTTCGACGATGTTTTGACCAGATTCCAATAAACGCTTCCCTAAATATTTTCCTGCTTGCATCATCAGAGGTAGTGCATATCGACGCACAAGCTACTAAAAAAACCATATCCTCTTTGAATGGGAAAATCAGAAGAAAAGTATGGATTAGCATTCCCTATTTGATTCTGATAATGCGCTATGCAATGCTCAGGTTGTAGTCTATGACCACGCTTCGCCATGATTGTTCTTCACTCTGAAAACGGGGTCGAATGTGACAGCATTTATATTATTTTTTTTTCTAAAGGATAAAACCAAATTCGATTTCCCAGATATGAATATGATGGGAGTTCCTCTACTGGTTCGCATTTCAATTTCGATCACGTCAAAGAATTGTTTTTTTACTCTAAAATATAATGGAACTGAAAAGTTTTTAACTATTTGCTCGTTCTGTTCATGGGCTACCGGAATGATTTTTAGAATTGATGCCAAAGAATCTCCGACGAGAGAGGGGGCTATAATATAGCAATACACATAGACTTCTGTGATGCCTGCTCGCAACTCTAAAACATATTCCGATTTATAATCACCCTGCTCAAAAGTATCTTGAGAAAATCCCAAAAGATCTTTGAGTTTTTCCCCAAACATGACAACAGTGTGGGGAGGAACATGCAATCCTACTCGCGAATCTGCACTCAGTTTCAAAAAGATAAACTTGAATTCTTTAAACAAGTCTTTTGCATCTTGATACATTCCACTATGAATAAGAAGAGTTGTTGTTTTGGTTTCTTTGCGTATTGTCGGGAATGTTTTATATGTGATCACACGAAATGTTTCGCCTTGAATCGATTCTTTCGGACTATTATAGAGAAATCGCATCTCCGATTGTTTTCCGAGAAGGGTATATACATCATCGATTATATTCAGAGCATTCATTAGTCTAGAGCAGTGATTCTCAACCACTGTGCCGCGGCACTTTTGTGTGCCGCCAAATTTCAAAAGTGTGCCGCCAAATTTTGCAAATATATAATAATATTAATATTATTAAATTATATCATTTAAAAAGAAAAATATTTTTAACATGAATATATATTTCAATCCACAAAAAAATAAATTATTTTATTATTTGCTTTGCAACGCGTTTTTTCTTAGTGCCAAATTATGATGAAGCGGCGTGCATAGCAATAGGAATATGTCTTAAGTCGGTGCACACTTGCCACTTCTGCGTACAAAACGTATTGTTTTAGTGATAGTTGGGATTCATAAGGTGTTGCATAGTAGTTACTGCACCTTTTCTTTCGTTAAAATTGGCAAATGTATGTGATTCGGTTTAATATTAATTTATTTGCATGTAGTAATATTTTGCATTAATTTATTTGCATTAATTTATCTGCAGATCCTTCTGAAAATGGATAAATGGTTAAAAAGAAGAAAGTTTAATGATGATAATAGTGATAATGATAACGTTAGGGACCAAGTTAATGAGCCAACCCCCGGCACAAGTAAAAATACTTCTTGCTCAAAAAAATACGTTGTCCATCGGAAATATGATGATTTTTTGAAATTTGGATTTACCTCTACAATGGAAAATGACATAGTTGTTCCCGAGTTTGTGATATGTGGTTTTAAATTATCAAATAGTGCTATGGTTCCTAGCAAACTCCAACGTCACTTGGTGACTAATCATCCTTCGCTTTCAACAAAAGATAAAAGCTACTTTGAAAGGTCTTTATCATCAAAAATTAAGCAAGTAAAAGTTTTTGAAAAACAAGTATGTGTGTCTGAAAAGGCTCAAGTAGCTTCTTACGAAATAGCTGAATTGATTGCTGTTAACTTAAAACCTCACAATTTGGCTAAAAAAATTATATTACCTGCTTGTCGCAAAATTGTAAAAACAATGATTGGTGGATCAGCTGATATTGATATTTGCAAAATACCACTTTCAAATGATACAATTCATCGCAGAATTAAAGATATGTCAGAAAATATTGAGCAAAATACTGCAAAAACTCTTGCAAATTCGAATTTTGCTCTACAAGTCGACGAAACAACAGATATTACAGGAAATGCTCAATTAATTGCATTCGTTAGATTTATTCACGAAAATGATATAATTAATCAATTTTTATGTTGTCGAGAGTTACCTGATTTTACAACTGGTAAACATATTTTTCAAGTAATTAGTTCATATTTAGAAGAAATTAAAGTTTCTTGGAAGTCATGTATTGGCATTTGCGCTGATGGTGCTCCAGCTATGACTGGACATCTAAAAGGATTTGTAGCACATATTAAAGAATTGAATGAGGATATATTAGTTACCCATTGTTTTTTGCATCGAGAAGCATTTGTTACAAAATTTTTGCCATCGGATTTGAAAATAGTTCTGGAACAATGTGTTAAAATGGTTATTTATATCAAATCAAGACCATTAAAAAGTAGATTATTTAGTAAATTATGCCAAGATATGGAAGCCAAGTACGAATCCTTGTTACTCCATACAGAAGTAAGATGGTTGTCCAGAGGAAAAGTTATATCTCGTGTGCTGAAATTAAAAGACGAAATGAAAATATTTTTTGAACAAAATAAAAATTATGAATTTGTTCATTTGTTGGAAAATAAAATATGGTGTACTAAACTGGCTTACTTATCAGACATTTGTTATTTTTAACAACATCAATTCAAGTATGCAAGGGCCTAATGAAAATATCTTAAACTCAACCGATAAGCTGGTGGGATTCAAAAAACAAATAACTTTATGGAAAAATAAAGCTCAGGAAGGCAATTTAGAAAAGTTTGAGTCAGTCCCTAAAGACAGTTATAAAACTATTAAATTAATTGTTGTTGATCATTTGACAACATTAGAGGAGAGAATTATTCATTATTTCCCAAAATTAGATATTAAGAAATTTGATTGGGTTCGTAATCCATTTCTCATAACGTATACTTCTGTATTTGACTTAACTTTGAATGAAGAGGAAGAACTCATTTTGCTTTCCAATAATCGAGATTTAATTTTAAAACATTCAGAAGAATCAATTAATTCATTTTGAATTAACATCAGATGCGATTATCCAATGATAGCCAAAAAAGCTTTAAACATATTACAATTTTCCACATCTTATTTGTGTGAATTCGGATTTTCAGCATTAGACAACATTAAAACTAAAAAAAAGATCAAGATTGTTAAATGTAGAAGACGATATGAGAGTAGCATTGCCATTTTTACGACCAAATACAAATGAAATTATCAAAAAACATCAAGCTCAAATTTCGCATTAAAAATATTTTTATTATTAGCTTGTAATTAATCCCTTAATAAACGTTTAGTTATTATTGTAGTATATATTAGTTTTTTTATTTCATATATTTAAAATTTTTGTCATAAACTATTTATGCAGTGTGTTGTAGTAAGTAAATAATTTTTATCTTTTTCTTTGTGTGCCGCCAAATTTTGAAATCGTTAAATATGTGCCGCAACAAAAAAACAAAAAAAACGGTTGAGAATCCCTGGTCTAGAGCAAGAGGTCTTCCTGTGAATTCGATCTTAATATTAAATCGTAATTTCACAATAATTTGTCCATTACTTTCCGAAAATTGCAGCTCATTTGTAAGCCCAAGTTCGTTTATTTTTGAATCAATTTGCTCTACTAAATCGCCTTCTTCTAATTTTATTTCGAATGTTTCATCCAAAACAGGTTCTTTTGCAATCAACCGAATTGTTTGATTTTGAAAATATCTCTGTTGGGTGCTTGATATCTTCGAACTACTGTAAACCCCTCAGGTTTATGTCGAATTTTCAAGTTTTTGTTGGGATCTAAACCCAGCACTCTTAATAGTTGGTTTCCTTCTTCTGGGGTTATAATCCAATCGAATCCCCGCTTTAGTTCCATTTTTAGCTGTCTTTTATTGTTGATGAGAGTGAACACCAATGGAGGATCTGTAAAAATATTTTTCATATTCGCATTAAATCCAGCAACAAAATCTTCATGATCTTCATTGTAGAGAGAGATATCGAATGTTGAAAGAAGTGTTTCATCGGGAACTTCAATTTCTCTTGTGACTGTATAAAAATCGTTATAACGAGGTTGGATTGTAAAGTATTTTCCCGGAAGAGTCACTTCGGATAAGCAGCACTCCCACTCACCATTTAGGGTTATTGGTCTGCTTAATTTCGTTCGAAAAATGATTTGGAGAGTTATCCGGAAAATATTGCATACTCGAGTTGGATGGTAAGAGAATATGAAAATCTGTCATGTTTTCAGCCATTCTGCTTTTATCCAAGAGTTAAAGGAGTCGTCGAAACCAACCCACTTTACAAAAATAATTGTCGGGATGTTCCTCGACCTTTTTGCGAATAATTTTTTCAATTGCCCACAAATCATTGTCGGACTTATCAATTTTTTGTAACTCTTCTGTATAAAACCGACCAGAAATTTCTTTTCCCGACAGATCTTGTAACACATATGTTGGCGGATTTGTTGGATATCGTTTATAGATTATAAATGTTTCTTCTGTCCAACCGGGTAGATAACCTTTTCTGAACACTTTGCGAGCTTTTGAAATTCTCACCACATCGTTAACGGCAAACCGAAATCTAATTGGAGAGTCTATTTTGTACAGCAATTTATATAACTGAGGCTCGTCAGCTTCTGTGACGTTCGCAGGTGCAAATCCATGGCTTCGATGAACAGAATTGTTGTATGAATCAACCAGGGGTTTTAAAAATATCTAAATACTTATATGAATTGCGATGATGTGAAAACGCGAAACATTTTATTTTGCAATGTTTTGTGTGCTCTTTCCAAAATAGCGCATTTTGCTTCGCTTTTTGTTGAATAGTGGTGAATGTTAAATTTCTTAAATAATCTACTAACCGTGTTTTGTTGTAAAACTCTTTACCTTTATCTGTTTGAATATTTTTAGGTCGAACCTCTTTAAAAACTTTGTGGAAAACTTTAGCGATCGTACCAGCTTTTTTGTCTTTGATCAGAAATGCTCTTAAATATCTAGACATAACATCAATAATAGTTAGAAGATATCGATAGCCTCTATTGAAGCGTGATATTTTCTGCAAATCCACTAAATCACACACTCTGCCACAACTCGTGCACCCCATATGCAATCGTTTTTCGTCTTTGAAATTTATATCGTAAAGGGAAATGAAGTGTATAAGGATCTTCTCCCGAAAGAAATTTTCGAACACAAGTTTTTTTTAAACCGCTTGCATCTGAGAGTCTTTTGACACCGCCGAATGAAGCTGGTTCTTTGGGATTGTAGTAGAGTTTCTCTTCAATTTCTCCACGTCTTCCAAGACAGCTTTTCCGGCAATCTTTTGGTTTCTTCCCAGGAGGTCCATTGCTGCTTATCAGAGGTGGTCTCAGGATCGGAAAATGTTTTCTTTAATTCTTTTTTTACAGGTTTTGTTTCTGGGCTGGAGAATGCTTGCAATCTTTCCACTATTGACAATTTCTTAGGTTTCGATTCATTCAGAGCGATCGGAGAACTTTGATCCTTCCATTTCGGATCAGCTTGTGAAAGAAGCATAATCTCTTTCACATTTTTATTGCCAATCCACTCTATAGGTATGTTCGCATTCAATATTGCTTGAAAAAATGTTTGAAAACCGGGAGGAGGGTTTCTGTTATCTCGTTCGTTTCTCATCAAATAACTAAATAAATCAATTCCATTGCTTCTATATTCTGTTTCCCCGTCTTTTTGCAATTCGTTCATTTCATTAAATGTGTAATTGACGTCTCTAAGTTTTTTCCAAAATGGGTATGATGTATTTCTTTCTCGATTTTGGAATAGTATATGCAATACATTTTGCAATCATATTTGTCGTGGATATCATAGGAGAGGGTGTTTGTTCTTGTTCAACCTCTGTTTCTTGTAAAAGTTCCTTAGGAATTTCAAATGGTTTGGGAGGAGGGGGAGGCTTCATCAAGCGCTGATATTTCGGGATCCAATGAGATAAAAGTTTCGCTTTCACATCGTCTGACTTTTCCTCGTCATGTAAGAGGTTTGAAATATTATCTTCAACTCGTATTTCTGGTTTGTTTAGTTGATAATATTCTGACACTAGTTCTTTTGGAACCAAAGCCATTTTTTTTTAATTCGTTTGCTTATAGCTTTCCCTACAAGACCTCCAACCAGACTCAGGACAGCTGGAAGAACGAGAGGTAAGAAACCGCCTGTTTGGTTTGTCAATAACTTGCGTTTTCGAGCGATGGGGATATTTCGGTCAGCTAACTGGCGGATAACTTTCTTATAGCGACACAACTGTCGAACCTTCGCTTTTGACACGTTTCCCTCTAATACATTCTGACATATCTCGCACAATGTTTTTATCTGTTCATTCGTGGCACTTTTAATATTGCATTTCTTTGTTGCGGATTCGCAGAGGATAAGACATGCAACAAGTGCACATGTTGTTTAATTCGATTCATTTTTTTTATTCTGGCACATAAACCCAAATAAGCCCTCTTTGATCGAGAAAGAGCGATTGTCACAATCTCAACTCTTCATCTGTAGTTGGAAAGCAGTCCACTAGTAGGTATTGATATTTTTCCGCTGTCGCCTTTTTATAGGCGTCCATGAAAAATTTAGAGCGATCAGGAAACACCTGTCGACCGAAACATGCAATTTGCGATCGGTCTCTATTATTTCGAAAAAGAATAATGTAATGAGCATTCAAGCTTATATCTCTTGCTACTCAAATACGGGGAAAGAGATTTTGAGTGATCAAAATTATGCTGAAATTTTTATGAGATCCAACCGTAAACATTTGTGCTAATCATTTGTTAGAGAATTCATAAGATCATCAATAATTAAAAGTTGAAATTTTCGTCTTCCGTTGGCAATCCTGCTATGAATTTTATATTTTTCTCTTCGTGAAACCACTGTTGAAATATTTTGTAACACCAGACTGTTTTTTTTTATTGGAACTTCATACACTTGCTCTGAAATAAGTTTCCGGACTAAACGTGTCTTTCCACTCTGGCTGGGGCCATTGATTATCATTGTCGAAGGAAATTTGAGTTGTAGAGACATGACTCAGCACACTTCGCAAACTTTTCTGAATTCTTGCTTTGTTAATTGCACACCTAAAATCTTTGGAATAGGATTGACAGTGTGGTTAGAGAAAAAATATCGAATATCAAATATCTCTTGTTTGTTTTTCATACAGATGTGAAGAAAGAATTTTCGACCGATGTGCTTCGAGACAAAACAAGTAGAGCTGGAAATATTTAATTTTTCAGATGGTTCGATTGTTGTTTGCGTTTGGAAATAAATTGTAAAAACTATGAATTCAACAATAATAACACTCAGTAAAAGAGCAATGTGAAATAATGTTTTGCTCGAAATATTTTTCATTTTCAGAGAGAAAAATATTTGCACGGGTCTTTATATACTTGCTTGTAAAACGGAGAGCGTATTTAATCTCTACCCCGAAAGTTTGATGACTGTCTTTTATTTTAAACGAAGTACTTTAAAACTCTGCTTTTATACATTCCGAAAAACACCGTTTCCTCTCATTTTTCATATATTATCTTAAATAAATAAAGCTTTTTATTCTACATTTTTCTGTATATTTTTCGAGTAAGGATCGAACCTATAATCATCGAAAAAGAATCGATGGCAAAGAAGTTACGTGTAATTTTTCTTTGTCATCGACTCTCTAACGCCTTTCCTCAAATTAGAGTTTACATAACTTTCATTGAAACAATTTTCTCAGTTCTGACCTTGCCTTTTTCTATTCCTCCCAATTCAGCCAGCTCCGTTCTTCTTTTCGGGCACAACGGGGAGTAGGGGCGGTCATTCGATCGCTCGTGCTCATTTCCAAGCACTCCAAACTCTTTTCATCTCTGTGAGCTTAAAACATTCACTGTCAAAAAGGGAGCTCAAAACCGTCAAGGCTAAAAAGTGAGCTCACTTTTGTCAGTTATATACTACTTGATTTTGTCGTTTTATTTGTGTTCAATTGGCAAAACTTTTCTTTACTTATTATCTTTATTTTTTCTGACACCAAGTCCTGTGGCAGACCAGGACTGAGTGGAATGAAGTTGTGGCTGATGGTTTTTCACTATTGGTATGATGACACAACAGACTGCTCCCTGGGAAAACTGGCACTTGGAGCGGGGTTTTGAACTTCTGAGGACCTTTGGACTAGTGAGGTGGGGTCTTGGAGGAAGCGGCCATGTAGAGGGTACCGGAGAAAAGCTGAGTTTTGCGTCTCAGGCCGCCAGATAGTACAGGAGCCCGGGACAGCCTAACCAGCATGTCCTGGCTGCTTTATCAACTGATGTATAATCCCGCCTGTCTTGTAGTTCCAGGTGGTGCCTGGATGGGGTCCTGCATTGCAGAGCGGAGGGCTCTCCCGAGGCCACTATTAGTTGCTGAATCTAGGGCTAGCCCTGCCAAACTGGTCCTCTGAAAATCAAAGGGGATTCTCCTCCTCCTTTCTAAAAAAAAAATCAAAATAAATAAAATTAAAAAAAAACTCAAAACGCATTTATTAAAACCTTCAACCCATCCTACCCAACTCATGATGCTCAGCCCATGGATGGTAAAGGCCTCGTGTTGCCCGGCCTTGCTATTGACGATGTTGCTAAACACGCACGATTTTTGATTTTATCACTGCCAAACAATGACATGATGAAAAAGTCGCCATTTGTTGTTCACAAGGCACTAATTGGAATAGGTGGCGAACCTAAATCGATAAAACGTTTACGTTCGGGGGATTTATTAATTGAAACCAGCTCTGCTGTCCAAACGAAGTCTTTTTTTTCTCGCCAAAACATTTCTTGATTCTCCATTAACAATAAATCCTCACAAATCCCTTAATAGTTCCTGTGGTGTCATTTCTGAACCCGACTTGTTGAGCACTCCTGAAGCGGAAATCCTTGAAGGATTTTCTGATCAGGGTGTGATTCAAGTCAGGAGAATTACAATAAAAAAAGATGCTACTATTATTCCTACAAAACATTTAATTTTAACATTCAATAGTCCGAAACTTCCGTGTACAATAAAAGCAGGTTACTTGAACTGTAAGATCCGTCCTTACATACCGAACCCTCTGCGCTGTTTTAATTGCCAGAGGTTCGGACATTCCCAAACTTCCTGCCGAGGTCAATTGACATGCTCTAGATGTGCGTCCGCTGGGCATTATTCCACGGACTGTTCTCTAGAGCCGAAGTGTATTAATCGTTTACAATCTCATGCACCAGATTCGAAATGATGTCCAAAATGGAAGTTAGAGAAACAAATTCAGGAAATTAAAACAAATAAAAATATTTCTTACTCCGAAGCACGCAAACTAATAGTTCCTCAGCCATCCCAGATATATGCTCAAATTACAAAACCTACACTTATATCCACAACTTCACAAACAGATCCAAATATAACAAAAAATAATCTGCCCTCCTCTACAATGTCTGTCTCCTATAAGCTCTACTTCGTCTTCAATGCCTGCAGTCTCCACATCACCTTCGTCGGCTCAAACACATCTGCTTCCTTCCACATCTGCAGAAATACCCACAATACAAAGTAAGTCTTTGTTAGCAATACCCTTTCCTACTACTACCCCTAACAATAGGTTCGAGCCCAGTACCACTAAAGACCCGCCGTGTAGGGCAGCGATGCACGTTAAATCTGTCGAGAGCTGAAACGTCCTCCCGTTGGTGTGGTGTGGTAGTTAGGAGAGGGGGGTGCCAGCTCAGGTGTCGTCCACGTCACTTGACCATGGTTCAAAATTACGTGGTCCGTCGCCAAAAGCACTCGTGTAGCTGAACAGTGCGACGTTAATATTCAATCAATCAACCCCTAACAATAACCTGAATACTTCTGCTTCATCTTTAGAAACTGAAACCCGCCCTCTTACAACTTCTAATAAATTTACTGCACTTCAAACATCAATTCCCTTATCAGAGTCTGCAACTACTACACCCAATAGCGAACTTTCTAATACATCTAAAGTCCCCCAGAATGTAAAACAGAATCCAAAAAATAGAAGAAAACACGCAAAAGCCCAAAAAGCAGAAATAGAAATAAAAATGACTAAACATAAACCCAGAAAATCAGGACCTACAGAATTAACCACAGATGAGGAGGATATGATTATGTATGAAGCGCAAGCGGAGGAACTCGAGCCAAATCCTGACGATGAATTTGCCGTGATGGAATGTTTTGTGAACAATCCTAGCGAATATAGGCGCGCATCAACTCCCACCCGATTCAGAAAAAGTAGGAACTAACTTTTTTTTTCTTCCATGAAACGCTGATTGCTCTAACATTGTTTGAAATTCATTTTTTTTTCATTTCTCTATTTTTTTTCTGACTTGGTGGGGATAACCCCCACCACATTATGGTAGATTTTATTATTTGAAATCATGTTCTGCATGATTTGATATTTTAACTTATTGAAACTATTTGTTCAGTGCTTTTTAAATATTTCATGAAATGTTTTAAAATTTTAACATATGTTTGGCGCTTAGCTTAATTTAGCGCTCAATTGCTTTTTAATATTCAAAAAAAGTGCGTTCATATTAGTACTTAAAATTTTTAATTATTTTAAATATTTAAACAAATGTTTGGCGCAGTATGGTCGAATTCAGTTCTTGCGCCATAAAACCACAAAATCAATCAATCAATCAATCTCCCAGTCGTCCCGTCATAGAATGTGTTTCATTGCTTTAAGTGCCTCTTTGTCTAATACTACTTACCTTTAAATTCATTATTAATTTGTTATTGTTGTTTACCTATGTTAAGCATAATAAATATTTGTTTGTTATGAATTAAGGTTTTATTTCTCTCTCTCGTGAGTATTATCGACGTTAATTTTACTGCCGGCATCCCGCCGAATTTAGGCCTACCGCCCCCTATTTACAGTTATATTTCTTTGCATTACTTTTTCTACTATCAAATTGTTCGATATAGTCAATTTTGTTATTCATTATAGGGACATAATACGATTTACGCAAAATTTTTTAATTTAATGATTTTCACAATATTTTTGGTTGCTTCCTGTGTGTATTTATGATGTAAAACAAATTTTGTGCTCAAAATTTCATAAAAAGCTAACGATTTAATTTTTCAAGAGAAAAACTTAAAACTTATGAAGTGATTTTAAAATGCTACTCTCCTACAAAAATTGACTTACATATATGAAATTTGATTTACAAGTACGTCAAACTATGTATAATAAAAGTTGATATGGGTTTTTTGATAACATGATTAGTATTCATAAAATACTTCTTTTTAACAATGCTCATTGAAAATTCCTTAAAAGGTGTGTAAATTCTAAATTCAATTATTTTTCAAAAAATAAGTATTGTTTTGATTGGAAAAGGCATACCAACTTTGGTTCCATGTACTATTAGCAACAGGTGAAAAAAATTTCCAGGTATTAAGCACAATAGAGCCTAGCACATTATATGCCTTAGCATTTTAAATGAGGACAAACTAGTTATTTTATCTTTCTGAGATAAGTCAGTTTAAAATTTTGATTTGCCTTTGGAATGTGAATAAAGATAAACGTAAATGTTTTCATAAATCTGTGTTTTTAAACTTAGAGCTTTCAAATGTTGTGAGTTTGTAGAAAAGTTTGTAAAAAATAATTTAGACAGACGAAAAAAAATATATTTGATTTTTTGACCGATTTTTGTCAATTAAATCGTACTGTGTCCTCTTAAACTGTTGCGGCGTTACGAAGGTGAGTTATAATTAGTTTTCACAGCTTAAGCTAAGAACGGAGTTTGCCACTATACTAAATTAGTGGAGTGGGAAAAAATTTATAGTCAAAAATAGATCAGGTTAAATTAATTCCATTACTTGCGCTTGTTCACTTTGGGTTTATTGCTGTCTCTATATCACTCCTAGGGCATCCACTTGTGGTTTAACTTGTTGATTATTGTGCTTGAATAATAATTATTATAAAAGTTTCTGGTCCTACTTTGTTTCCTCCCAAACTCTTAAGTAGGCAGGATGACGAGGGAGCGACTTTAGGGAGAAGTCGCTCTCAATGACACCCAACGTCCCAAGGGCGTCTTACACTGGTGTCCAAAAGTTAAGCATAAATCGTAAAATGCGAAAAACCTTGAGTAAATATTCGTAAAATTATTCCAAATTTCTTGCGGATATTAATTGGGTGAAGAAGAAACATTGGGTTTATGCAAAACTTTTCAGTCGACTACGTCCAGTGTGAAACACCGGCGCATGTCGGAATGTGGAGAAACCGATTCACGCAGCATAGGCAGTTCAGACAAGTTTCGTGCAACTGCTGTGTTGAGGAACGTCGTTAACCATCAAACAAGGTGAATGATGGCACAAAGACGCTAATAGGACTTGTTTACGAAAGGAAGAATCGCTGGAATCTTCACGATCACAAACCGAAGTGTCTCGAATTCTGAATGTGGACCTGTCTGTGATCTCATGACTGGCAGAGGTTTCAAAGAATGGGAGCTGTTACCCGACAACCAGTATCAGGTCGACCAAGAGTCACAAGACCGATTATCTGATAATAAGTGCGTGACGTCAGAGGGGCAGTACTGCCAGAGCACTGGGTTCGGCGCTCACAGGAATACTAATTTCGAGACAAACTGTTTACAGGAGACTCAATCATGCTGGCCTGTATGCCAGAAGACCAGCAGTTTGCATTCCCCTCACGTCTGCGCATAAACGCGCTCGTTTGAACTAGAGTTTGAAACATCAACATTGGAGAGTGGGCCAATGTGATGTTCAGTGACGAGTCCTGGTTCAATCTGAGTAGTGATTCTCGGCGAGTAACGATATGGAGAGAACGTGGAACACGTTTTGATCCAAGAAACATAACGGAAAGACATCATTTTCCATTAAGGGGAGTAATGATATGGGCAGGCACATGATGGACGGCCGCACAGACCTCCATTTCTTTGACACGGGATCTGTGACTGCTCAAAGATACAGAGACGGAAGTTCTTGAGCCTTATGTTCGCTTGTTTGGAGGAGCTGTCGGTCCTGACTTCATATTCATGGATGATAATGCGCCATGTCACCGAGGGTGCTGATTGATGACTTCCTTGAAACGCAAAACATCCAGGGCATGTCGTGGCCTGCGAACTTCCCTGATTTAAATCCTATCGAGCATGTATGGGATATGCTCGGGAGACAAATTGCAGCCCTTTCGCACCCACCAAGCTCCGTTACAGAACTGAAGAGAACTCCAAGAAGCTTGGAACCGTTTGAGCCCACAACTCATTCATCATCTCATAGCAAGTATGGTAAATCGCTGTGCAGCGTGCCTGGCTGTCAGAGGTGACCACACGCCTTTTTAAACTGCAGCATCAGTATTTTATTTAATGTTTTCTTTCCTTTAAAGTGTGAATCCTTACTATGCTCAGTTTTCTTTCAAACTGCTACTTTGGATAGTAAAATTAATTATCATTCTTTTGATTTGCTTTCTTATTTTATAACTATTTTACACTCGCATATCACGTTTCCCGCCATTCTGATTAACAGTTCCTTCTTTATTCACATAATTATCAATTATGCTTAACTTTTGGACATCAGTGTACTTTCTTAAGCCCCCGAGATAGGAGTTGGATCCAGTTTTAGGGTCTTGCCTGAACTTTTTTTTTCCGGATTGGAAAATGCGGACGAATTCTTTGAATGCATGGAAAATAATGTAAAGTTTTACGAGATACCTAGCAATTTGGCTTATGCATATTTAAAAGGTCATCTCAGGGGACGCGCTCTGGATTGGTTTGAATATTCTTTGGTGTAGAGGACAGCTACTGATTTCGCACAATTAAAGGAGGCGTTAACGGAAAATTTCCCAGTAGTTAGGAATAAGACGGAAACAGGTATTCTGTATTCGTCGTCTCAAAGGGCTCCATCGGACTTTATTCACGACCTACTGAACATACCCAAAAGGCTGAGACTAAATATGTCGGAAGAAGGCTTGTGGTGGGTTTGCTCGACTCGAACCTCGGTAGATGGAATACGTTGAGATCCAGTCTCAGATTTTAAAAAGGATCTGCAGATAGATACTTGAGGAGAGACGCCCAGGGTCCGAGTAATAATAATGAAAGACGAGGTTGGGATGCGCGTCGCAGATCGTAGGAATAGAAATTAGCGAGATGCAGGGTTAATTGAATGACAGGAGAGATACGGCAGTGTTTCTTAAACTGTGGGGGGCGAGCATATGGAAAATATAAAAGGATTGAAAATATTATTTTTTGGAATGAAGTCAAACAAAATGCTTTCTGACAAAATACACATTTACACTGACATAATTTATATATATCATCTGGTTTTCCACTTTCAAAAGATTCAAACGCTCATTAGCTATCTAAACCCAAATAAAAAAAAGATATTTTGTTTGCTTTGCTGTAATCCCACGATGAGATATTTTTTTATTACGTTTCATGTAACCCCTAAAATATTACTTTTGATTATCATCTCTTTGACCTTCAAACTTACTGGTATGTTTAACTCCGTCTCCTTTTCTTTTAGGAAAATTGTAAATAATATTTTTCTGTTGCTTTTTTCCCCATATAAATGAGTTTTATGATATATGGATAAACATATTTTGAATACTTTGAAGGGTTATTTGGCCAAGATGTATTTTTATGAGTAATCTGAAGCATAGAATGCATAATGAAAAACGTTTTACGCAATTATTTTTTTAAAACTGACATCGATGTTTTTGTATCGAATACATTTTTAACATGGGAGCGGTCGCATGAGGCGGTGAATCACTCCAAATTCTGGTAAAACTGTTTATTCGTTAACCGTGACCTCGACAGTATCCTCCGATATGACAGTCTTAATGGAAACTAAAATGAATTGGTCACATGTATGCCTCTTTTTTGAGGGGGGCAAACGGTTTTTCAAGGTAACAATCAAGGTACTTGTTTTGATCGAGTTCCCTGCACGACCACTTCTGTTCAAAAATATTTTCTATGAATATATCTAGCATATTGAGCACTTAGAATTATTTGGTCAAGATTTATTTTTATGAGTATTCTGAAACATATAATGCTTAATGGAAAAAGTTTTAAACAATTATTGTTTAAAACGTGCTATACTTTCCCCTATGATTAACTTTGCGGTTTTAATTGCTGTGTTGTACGACTTTTTATGGTTTATAAATGTAAATGAGCAGAATATTACAAAATGGGTATCTGTGACTCCTATTGAAAGAAGTTGAAACTGATCAAGCTTTTGAAGAACCTACTGAAATATTGCATATTAATCAAGATAGCGAAAGTAAATATCAGAAAAGCGTTAGACATGAAACGTTTGAGTTGATTTGAAATTTTCAAATGCTACCTAAAGATCTCTATGAAGAAAACTATGAAGCCATAATGTAGCACTTCGCCTTGTCAAAAAGTCACAAGGAAGAAAAAGTTCAAAATGCTATTTGTAGATCATCAAACTACAAAAAAGTGAACAAAATATGACAGTTTTGCTGTGGAAAATAACGTTCCTGTGTTGTTAGCGAAAAGTGTACCTGTGATTTATGTCCTTTATTAAGGACACGCACATTTGGAACATTTTCTTTAATTTTATTGGATTTTTTCTCAAATTTTCTAAAAAAATTGAAAAGTCCTTGAAAGTAGGTAAGTATATTTTCTCTGAATTAAATTATTCACTGTAATTGTGATTTTTATCGCGCATAGTAAAAATAACTATAAAATAAATTATAATTTTAAAACAAATTAAAAAACACACTTTTATAGTGAATCGAACTAAAAAGTAAAAAAAAATTACTTAAAAGTAACATATACAAAATTTAATACTTATCTTGTTAATTTGTAGGGTTTATAATTATGATCGTATTGTAGCTTTAGCGCCAAAGAGCATTATTATTGCATTCAATACATTATTATTTTTAGGGGGGGCGATAAAAATTATGATTGAAAATTGGGTCGCCAGTAGTAAAAGTTTGAGAAGCACTTCGTTATGGCGAAAATTAGATGTCAATCCAAATCTCAAACAGTTCTATCGAAATTTTATCCATGAATATTTGGTTATGGGAGCAATTATCCGATGAATCTGAACCAACAGTTTCATATTATATGCCGCATCAGGGTTCCGACTCCAAATCCACACCACTTAGGACTGTTTTCGATGCATCATGTTCTACTTCGACTGGCGAGTCGTTGAACTCTATTTTGGCAAATAGTGGAGACATTCAAGATGACTTATTCGCGATATTATTGAGATTCAGAAAAAATAAAATCGCTTTGACTTCAGATATTAAAAAAATGTTTCGCATGATATTCATAGATGAATCTCAGAGAGATTTGTTACGAATTGTATGGAAGGACAGTATTAACGACTCTATCAAAACGTACCGAATGAATAGAGTAGTGTACGTACAACATGTGCTCCCTTTCTTGCACAACGAGTACTTAAGCAATTAGTTACGGATGATGGGCATAAATATCCGTTAGCGGCCCCAGCTGTGAGTGCTGATATTTTCATGGACGATCTTATTAGTGGCTGTTTTCGAGCACATTTCTTCAGCAAAACAACTTAAACAGGAACTTATTTCCCTCTTCAGTGGAGCTGGCATGCAGTTGCATAAATGGTACTCCAACTGCATCAAACTACTTTCAAATTTCGATGTTTCTGATGGAGATGTTTCTCCCACAATTCCTGACGAAACTAAAGCCTTAGGACTTTTGTGGAGACCTCAAAAGGACACTTTAGCATTTTCGGTGTCTTCCATTGCAGATGTCTCTGATTCCTCTACAATTACAAAAAGGTCTGTCCTCTCAGCCACTGCTAGGATTTTTGATCTATTAAGTCTCATTTCGCTTGTAGTTACGAAGGTGAAACTGGTGATGCAAGAATTATGGAGATTAAAATTGGACTGGAATGATTCTTTGCCAATACATTTGGAAACACAGTGGAAGAGATTTGTGAAGTCTTTAGCTGCAATTAACAACACGAGTATTACACTATATATTTTATTGGACGATGCACTGATAATAGAACTCCATGGGTACTGCGACAGTTCTTTAAGAGCCTACGGTGCTGCAATTTATGTAAAGCGTCTTCATAATTTGGGAGAACTATATCTACAAATTTATTGTGCTCCAAATCAAGAATTGCACCTTTGAAATCGGTAACGATTCCCCGGCTTGAGTTGTGTGCAGCAGTGCTTCTTGCTAAGTTAATACGAAAAACCATCAAATCGATGAAAATTCCCTTCAATGATATTGTGTTGTGGACTGAGTCGACCATCGTCCTTGCATGGATAAAAAAGGACCCTTCAGTTCTCAAGCCCTTTGTGAAAAATCGAGTCAGTGTAATTCAACATCTAACCGAAGTGAGCTCCTGGAAACACGTCCAATCGCAAGAAAATCCCGCGGATATTATATCCAGAGGGATCGATCCTGATAAAATTCAAGATTGTGTATTGTGGTGGTATGGTCCATCGGTTTTGAAAAAAAAACCCAGTTGTGTCTCCTTGTGATATCAGTGAAATCAACGATAATGATTTATATTTACGTGAGTTTAAAAAATCCGATCCAGTGTGTCTTATAACTCAAAATGTGGAATTACTCCCAATCATCAATAAGTGCTCATCCTTTGTGAAACTGAAAAGAATTCTTGCATGGTGTGTACGGTTTAAAATAAATAATGAGATATATATATATATATATATAAAAAGTAATCATTTTTGTTAGTTTTATAAAATTTTTAAATCAAATGCATGCTGTTAAATTTTAAAAAATAGCCAATTTACTTTAAAATGTATTTATTTTTGATTGAGTAAAAAGTTTAAAAAGTATCTTCAAATGACTGAATCTAAGACGTCAACATCATGTGTTTTATTCGTAATAAGTGGGAGCATTTGTTTTCATACAAATAAATGGAAAAAAAAAAAACTAAGGATTTCAGGAAAAATTGTGACAATAATACAAGGCAAAAAATAAATCTGAAAAATAATACCAGGGTGGGTAATATTTTTGGCTATTTGAAAGCGGAGGACATTGGAGGAACACATCTTTTTAAAATGATGGCATTCATTTGTTAACTTTGCATCTCAAAAAAGGTATAAATTGTGTCATAGAAATAAAAAAAATACAAAAATTAATTAATAATGGCAGTTTTATTTAATTTATTTATACTGTGTTATTTTTATATCTCTAGCTGCAAGCACGTTTAATTTTTTTAATCAGTAATGTGGCAAATGTACCCCATCCACTTTTCTACAATTTTTCTGAAATCAGGAATGAAACTGTTTGAGGGAATTCTCATCAAACTTGCAAGTTAATGTCAGCCAATTGGCATCTGTATTCAGTGTCGCACACAAGGGGTGGGTCCTAGGGATTCGGACACCCCCCAAAAGCCTTGATATTTTTTCCGATTGATTACAATTCTAAGTAAATATTTTTTAAGTATTGTCATTAATTATTAATTTTATTAATTAATGCTAATTTTTTATTAAATAATTAGTTTTTTACTGTTTTTGTTCCCGAAAATCGACAAAATCAAAAGGAGCATGGTACAAGAATGGTGAACTTTCAACCCCGGACCCCTCCCCCCCTTGAAAAATTCATGTATGCACTACTGTCTGTATTTAATTTTGCTGATCTTCATGCAAGCAAAAAATTACTCGCAAAATTACATGTTGACCAAAATATTGAGAACATTTTCTGTCTATTTGGCTTTCTGACTTTCTTGGCGGGCTGCTATTAGCCCACCCCTAGATTGTACGAAAGTTAAATACCTTTTCATTTAATTTTTGTTTTTTCCCTCACTTCATATGTGTTTTACTTAACATTTTGTTAATATGACACAAATGTGTGTGCAAAAATGTACAAATATATAAATACAAAAATGTAATTAAATATTTCTTTTTAATGATTAATTAATGCTAATTATTTATTCAAAAATTAGTTTTTTTCTGTGTTTTGTTCCCAAAAATTGACAGAATCAAAAGGAGCATGATGTGAGCTTTCGACCTCGGGTCCCCCCTTTCCCCTGAAAACTTTCTGTGCGCGCTACTGGTGTGTATGATATATTTTCCATGAATAAGAAATATGCACTCATTATATTACAAATTTATTTAGAGTGTAATATAATGGCAAACGTAATGAATTTATGGAAATAGCTTCTGGTATATGAAAAAGATATGGACTATAAAAGATGAAATTGAATTCAGTGTAGGTTTTTCCCAAAAGATATATTGTCATATTCTAACAGGTTTCTCTTTCAGTGGATGAAAAATTGCAATTTTAAAGAAATATTTCAATTCATTGAAAATATAGTGACTAAATTTAATTTTATGCATTAAATGCTTACGTTTTCAACTAATTACACTTTTTCTTGTAAAAATGGTGTTTGAGAATCAATGTTACATTTCAAGAATGACTTATAAGAACTTTAACCCTCTGGGTGGTTAGCTTCCTCCTGAAAAGTTACTCCGAAAGCGTTTACTGTTATTTTGCCGTTCGCTTTAAAAATGCAAGTCTTCTGTCCTTTCCCCCTTTTAAAACTTGGGAGGTCGAACGGAGAGAATTTTATGACTTAGTTCGGTTCCTTTGTCAAGTAAGACCCAAGAGATTAATCTTTTACAGCTAGCTGTTAAGTTGCCTTGGGCAATCTTGTATGTTGGTCGTTTCCCCTATATGTTCAGTCACAGTGTAAAATTAAAACAAAATGTAGGGTAAAAAAAGGAAAAAATGAAATAAATAGTGTGTTAGAAGTTGAAAAATAATTATAATTTCTTCAAACAAAATTTATTTTTCTGTCATTTTATAAAAATTAAAAAAATATATATATTTTGGTATTGCGATTTGAACCAGAAAAAAGCATCCTGTATTCATTTTTGAATATGAGAGTAAGAAAACGCGCTCACTTTCCTGTTTTTTTAAAAAAGTAATGAGGTAAAAGAGCCCTATCTCTTTTTTTAAACAATAAGACAATAAATTGTGCATACGGTGATATAAATACGATGATTATATTTATGAAATAAAACCGATCTTTCTCTATTCAATTATATTTTTAATTTAAAATAACATAAAAAGGATTTCAATACTTTTAATTTATTTTAATTAAAATCATATAAATGATATTTTTATGTTAACTGAATATTTTTCGGAAAAAACCTAAATTTTCATTCCTAGTGTTCTCCTTTTTGAACTTCTTGTATTAAATAAAAATTTCTTTTCTACATCGGCATTTGTGATGGACATAACACACATTCAGTCAGTAATTTTTAATTTTAATGGGGGATATACTTCTTCAAATGCGCATGACAGTACTTCTAACCATTTTCTACTCAAGTTTAATTTCTTATCTTTCTGTTTCTTTTATTACAAGGAAAAATGTCACACATCGATAACTACATTTTCACACAATTCATTCATTACAAATTCTATTGTGAGAAAAGTTCTCCCTAATTAATTTCGTCTTTCAAAACAGTACACTTAAAACAATTTTGTTCAGTGAAGTTAACCGACAGTTCCACAATGTATCCATACCAAATTTTAAAAACAATTTTAACATTTTGAAATGTATCCTGTATTTAATTTTTTGAGTATACACAAATATTTCCTGCTGTATGGAAGACATAGTATGAGAGAGAGAGAGTTGTGGTGTGTGGATTTGAAAGAATGTTTTCGTATGTGTAGACTATTTTTCAAAATTTAAATATCACTAAAGCTGATCATATAACTGCAAATGAGCCTTATTTTAATGTGTGCTGGTATCAAAATAAAACACTTTACAATATTTAACAGCCTATGGGTTTATATTCAATATCAAACTATTCGCAAAATGGTTTACAAATTCTATTCAAATTGCAAAGGAACTGAAATATAAATATATCTTAGTGCAGTCAAAATATTCATAATATGTAAATATCCTATTCCTCCAGTTATTTCAGTACATTATAAAAACTGTAGCTGAATGCAATTTTTTGTATTTATAAACGAAGCACAAAAGCTCACACAGTCATAAAAATGTCTTTATCATTTTTAAATATACTATAAAACGTATATGGATTGTAAGATCAATTCTAAAATCCTAAAAGCTTTTAGAGGAGCAAAAAACATGTAATTTTGGATTGATCAAAATTTTAAAATAACACACAAGTATACATGTTATTAAGCAAATACATTTGAAAAATCAAACTTCCTTCTGAAATAAACGTAATTGAAAGAAAAATGTTTAATTGCAAATGAGTTTATCTAAGGGGTATCCCTAAAGTGAGGCAATCCTCAAACTTAAAACTAAAACTCAGTGGCACAACAATCCTTGAGGGCCAGGCCAATCCCAATATACGTGACCATTGGGCTCTGAGGTGCATGAAGAGATGTCCCGATTTGGGGGTCTGTCTGAAGAGAGACGTTCAGTGTTTAAGATCCCCAGCAAGCTTGGTACTCATTTATCGACCCAATGTTGCAGGGATGAAAGGCAGAGTCAACCTTTCCCAGCCCGTTAATAGAACCCCAGTGGTGTGGAAGCACGATACGCTACCACTCGAACCTATTCGGTGAAAAATAAAACTTAATGTTAGAATCTTATATAATTCCCTCATGAATGAGGGAGTCCAAACTTTTTTTTCCATGTAAACTGTTTAGACGGAAATGGTTAATTATGAAAATTTCACAAGTTGTATAAATTAAAATTAACTGTTATAGTTTACATAAATTTTTAAGAGTGCAAAAGGTGTATTTTGGCTGCACGAATTAATTTTAAAAGGAATACGGTTACGAAAAAGTAGTACAAATCTATCTAAAGTAGGGTTGGTTACCTTAGATATTGTCAAACACAACAATGTATTGGAAGCCAATTCCACAATTCGTTGTTATAAAAATGTATGGAAAATTACAAGACTTATCTTTGCATTTGTAATTTATATATATATTCTTATCCTGAGAACTTTAAAAGCTAGAGCGGCATCCATCAAAACCGCAGTTCCCTCTCTATTTTTCAGATCGCCCTTGACTAAGCCGGCTCTGCCATAATAAGTGAAAATGCCGTATTTTGTTTGTCAAGATCATTTTCTAGCAGACTGCATTTTTCATGTATTTTAGACGGTCGTTTTATATTTTCTACATCAATATCGTAATGTCTGAATTTAAAATTACATAAAATTCTTGACATTCGCATCAATGACCATTACAAATTTTATCAGTATATGAATGTGTCATCAAACGATTACATGACTATTATTAACATATTATTTTAACCATTTAATTAATATTAAGCATAACATAACGCACGCAAATTTTCTGAACTTTAAAATAAATATTTCGAAAACTACTTCAGATATACTCAAAATTTTTCATTCCTACGCTTTAGCTTCTATATAAAACTTGATTGTATATTCGTCAATTTTTTTAGTATATTTTTTGCTCTTAGTATGCAGTTTTCAACTGAATTGTATGAAATCTTCGAAACAAATTAAAAAATACTAAAGAAGCTATATAATAAAATTTGAAATTTATATTATACTCAAAGAATTGCTAGAACTTATGGTAAATAATTTTTAAATGCGTGATACATTTTTTTTTCGAAATTTCAAATGGAATTTCTAGTTTTATACGGTCGAGATTTCAAAAAATATCCAGATTTTAATTACTTGTTCAGTTAGCCTTTAAAAAAAGATAAATATTGAGGTATTTTACATAAATAGATATTTTTGAAGAATAATTCGAATGTTTTTGAATAGCTCGAATTTAAAATTGATTTTTATGTTTATTTATATGCATAAGTGTCTACTGTAAATGTTTCCATATATTTTTGATTACCATTTATTCAAACATTCAAGTTATAAAAAAAACGTGGGAAAATCTTCATTCATGTTGTCTTTGATGTAAACTGAAGTTCAAGCACTTAAAATTCAAATATAATTCGTTGTATTTAAACAATATATAACTAGGCATTGTACGTAAACTTCCCTGAACACTTGGGCTTTGAAATCTAAAAAAAAAAAACCAATAGAGCTTAATTAATTTTTTTTCTCGTAATTATTTTTATCAAAGTGTATGAAAATGTTTCAAATTATTTGATGAAGTTTAAATTTATTCATTTTTAGTGGTTGGAAAGTTGAAAAGGTTTCAAATTTTAAAGAGTTTGGTGTTTTATTAATTTTTTTGGCATCTTATTATGAAATAATTAGGTTTCAAAAACTGAAAGCATTAAGATAAGAAAAATGAAGCGAAAGAATATACTTAAAAAGGTAATTTGTCTAACTATATAAAATAGCAGATTGCCCTGACACGCCCCAACTTGTTACAGTTTCAAATTAATATGAAACCGAAAGGGAATTGTAACATATATATATATTTTTTTTGCGTTAAGACTTTTCAAACTTTTAAAATGCAAGCTAACAAACAAACACTTCCTGGGGTATAAAGAAATTTCCCCCCAATTTTTTACGATTGCTCCAGGGTCAAAACACGGGGCTCCCTGCGAGCCATAAAACTTCCTATCAGTGTCCTGCTGTGTTGCTTCCAACGTCCATAATTATCTTTCAAGATGTTAAATTTTTAAAAGAGGGAAGGGATTTCAGAAAAGTGCGGCTCAACCGCTTTTGAAAATGTTACTTGAAAAAAAAAAAAAAAAAACCCGTGCAGTGCATTTCCGAAGCATCTTTACAATGACGGAATTTTCCGTGCTAACCGCTTGGAGGGTTAAATCATATGAATGGATTTTTTTTTTTTTTTTGTCTAAAAGATTTCCACACACATTTATGTATTTTCTTATGCTTAAAAGTTTTAATGTTTAAAAGCTACGATGAATAACTGAATTTATAAAAAATTAAGTTAAATATAAATGAATCTGGCTGTTTTTTTATCAGCCCTGTTCCTATTTGTCTCACTTTTTTTTTTTAAATGTAGTTTCCTTTTTCTTCAGAATTATCCTCAGTGATGCCAACGCTCAAAACTTTTAACATACAGATTACCTATTGTAAAAAAGAAGTTTCCATTTCTTGGCGATTGCATAAAATATCCCCTTTTTTTGATTGGCGAAGAAGTACAAATCGTTGCAATCCTATTAGAGGGCCCCTATGGTCCAGGGTTTTTCACGAAGTAAGCCGATTAAAAAGAAACGAAGTGATTTCTCATAATTATAAAAGATACCTCTGAGCGCCGTTCCTTAAGAAAATGCAAGAAACCCTTTCTCGCAAAGAACCATTGGCAGTCTAACTGCAACTGAATTATCTCGAGCTTTAATTTGCCTCATCAGAAATGTTCAATCTGTGCATTTTCCTCTGGAAATCCAGTGTCTTCTTAAGGGTAAACAAATACCCAATTCAAGTAGTGTACTAAATTTGTTCCCTTTCTTAGATGAGAACAGCATCCTTCGTGTTGGAGGAAGACTTAGACACTCCAACTTAACTGTCCATCAAAAACATCCCATGCTTATTCCAAACAAAGGTCATATTTCTAATTTGTTGATTAATTATTATCATGTTTTACATTTTCATACAGGTGTTGAATCAACTATAGCTAACATCAGGTCAGAGTTCTGGATAATTAATCGTAGAAATCATGTAAGAAAGGTATTGAAAAATTGTATTTCTTGTTTAAAGGTAAATGCAAATGCAAAAAATCAAGTTATTGCAGATTTGCCCAGTGACCGAGTAACGGTATTCACCAAGGTTGATATTGATTATGCCGGTCCTTTCTTTATTAAATTGTATCCAGGTAAATTCAAGAAATCATATAAATGTTATGTATGTATTTTTATTTGTTCGATGTAAAGGCAATTAACCTAGAAATGGTTACCAATTGTTCTACTGATGTCTTTCTTGGTGCATTAAAACGTTTCATTTCGCGTCGGGGAAAGCCCCACGATATCTTTAGTGCTAACGGTACAAACTTTGTAGGTGCTAACAATGAATTAAAAAGATATTGCAAAATCTATTCATTAAGGAAGGTAAGGAAAAAATTGAAAATTGCATAGCGTCTGAAGGTATAGTTTGGCACTTCAACCCGCCTGCTACTCCCCATTTCGGTGGTTTATGGGAGGCAGGTATTAAATCTCTCAAATCTCACCTAAAACGAGTTATAGGTAACACAATACTAACTTATGAAGAATTTGTAACACTTGTAACCCAAGTAGAAGCAGTTTTAAACTCAAGACCCTTAAACAAAATTTCTAGCGATCCAAACGATTCTATTCTTACTCCAGCTCATTTTTTGGTTGGAACTTCCTTAACTGCTTTGCATGAACCCAACCTTACAAATACACCGATCAATCGACTAAATAGATGGCAATTGGTGCAAAAATTAACACAAACATTTTGGAAAAAATGGTCAAATGACTATCTTAACCGGCTACAATCAAGAGTAAAATGGCAAAGGGGTGAGTAACCATTTAAGGAAAATGAATTAGTGCTAGTTAAAGATGAAGATTTTTCAAAAATACTTCATTGGAATCTTGCAAAAATTATCAAGGTGCACCCAGGTAAAGATAATATTATAAGAGTTGTGACTTTAAAAACAAATAAAGGCACCTACCAACGCCCAGTTAATGTAAAATTGCCAATCTATGAATAACGACATATATATTATTGTATTGCATAATTGTATTTGTGTATTATATTCATTAGCATATATTTCACTTACGTATTGCATTATATTAATTATTGAAATTGTTTATCAGTATATTGTGTATATTCCATATATTTGTATGTAATTTGCAATTAAACATTGCAACAGGGCCCAGGATGTTGGCGCCTTCGAACGTAATTGGCGACTTCAGGGTTGCCAGAATAAAATGTAAGTGTAATATGTAACGCGCCATTTTAATTATAAAAGAATGCTGATGCAACTGATCGAATGAACATGCAAGGCATGATGCTTTGGGCAGAGCGCTTTAAGCGATATTTCTTATTAACCTGTAGTGTAGTGCTGTGAAGTTATGTTTAGTCATCAATAAACTTATTCGTATACCAAGGGCTCTTGAATTATCAGATACAACATTAAATCAGCGATACAGTCCTCTTGCTCTCCATTGAATTCTCGACGATAGATACCAAACGAAAAGAAAAAGCCCCCAATTAATACCGAAACAAATTGTGTTGCCGATAGCTGCCACCTCAATGGTCAGGCAGTTTCTCTTCCCACGGCTCACATTGGCCAAGAGAAAGTCATGATAATTCCTAACGTTCTGATTGTATTAAATGTTTTTATCGGCTTTAAAAAGTCGGTTTCTTCTTCGGATAATTTCCAGAAGAAATTATATCTCTCAAGTAATTTATTTAAATTCCCCAAGCTATTTTTTCATTTAATAATTCAGTAAATTTATTAAAATGGGCAAGTAATCAATCTCAAGTTATCGCATATTTGAATAGGAGACAAAAGCCCTGACGGGCTAAGTGCTCTACAACCCAAACCCAGCTACAAACACATGCTGAGGGCGACGCAGAGCAGCCAGATTTGAGGATGCACATTTGCGAGCACATCATTCGTGTTTTGCAACATCAGAGAGATCTGCTCTGTTCTCAACAAAAGGAACACAATAAGTTGCAAAGAGCTGAAAGATGTCAACCAGAAACAACACATAAGCGTCAAACATGACTTAATGGAGAGCAATCACACAATAACAGTCACCTTGCATTCTGGTACAACCCAGTGGAAGATTTTAGGTTGAGGCAGCATATTCTCATCAGCACAATGACTGAAGTGTATCCGTATTGCAATGCTCTGAAATTTAAGGGAGAAACAAAAGAAATGTTTTGCACCACTGGAAAAATTAAACTGCTTCAACTTGGAAAACCACCAGAGCCATTACAAACTTTGATATACTGTGGAATCAAGACGTTTCTTATATAACATTAGGAAATACAATTCATGTTTCCAAATGACATTGTTTGGAGAAATGTGCATTTGTGAACACACCTCCGATTTAACAAAAATATCCATAAACATTTGTAAGCGACTTCCCCCAGAAGTCGCTCCCTCGCCGTCCTGCCTACCTAAAGATGTTGAAGGAAACAAAGCAGGACCAGAAACTTCCATAATAATTCTAATTTATTATTATTCAAGCATACTAATTACCACTAGTTAAACCACAAGAGAAAGCCCTTGGCGTGATATAAAGAAAGCAATAATCCCTGAGAGAACAAGCGCAAGTCAACAGATTAATTTAACCTAATCCAACCCAGCCTACAAATTCTCAATACAAAAATTTAGTATAGTGGCTAAACTCCGTTCCTAACTCAAGTTGCGCATATATCTTAAATCTCACCTTAATAACTCTCCGCACCTTCTGCCTCTAAAATTACCAAACTTTGACTTTATATACTCTAACTCATCTGCATATCAGGGTTTCTTCTTGAGACGGATGGATGTGAATGCTAGACCAAAGATTCCTCCAAGAGGATTAGTATGAAGGTCGCGTAAATACCCGTCATACATGGTAAAAATAACCCATTGCCCTTGAGGTCCCCACTCTGAAGACAATGTAAATAAATTTAGGTTCATAAAGACAAAAATAAGCCGCCTGCAATACAACATACTGAAAACACAAGTGCTTTCTCTTTAACAAGACTGAGCCACAGCAACCTGTGGAAGGGTACAGCTAGTAATTAATAAACTTGTTTTTAATTGAATATTGAGAAATATATTATCAAAAACTTTTTGCAGTATTGATACATTTATATGTGTATTATATCAGTCTAAATGTGTACTTCATTTTTTCTAAAATAAGAATTATTTTACTTTGTAATTATTTCAAATCTTTTATTTTCGATTTTTCGCGATATGCTCGCCCCCCAAGTAGAATTATCACATCTTCCTCGGGGAGAGCGCCTCACAGTTTGAGAAATGATGCGATCAAGATTTTATTTCGAGTTTTGAGAACATGTGTCAATAACAATACACATGAAACAAAATATTTCAGAAGGAAAAGCCAAGTGATTTATATAATAATTTGGCCAATAATGAAATGAAGATTTGATAATTTAGATAAAAAATGAAAGAGAAAAATTGACTTTTTAACACTAGGCGGTTGTACATTCTTTGTAATTTTAATTTTTTTTCTCACTCTAATTTTTTGCGCCCCAGGCATGTGCCTAGCGTGCCTGCATACGCACAAGAAACAACAAAAAAAATTGTGAAAATCATTAAATTAAAAAATTTTGTGTAAATCGTACCATGTCCCCTAAAATGAATAACAAAATTGACTATATCGAACAACTTAATAATAAAAAAAGTAATGCAAAGAAATATATTAGATTACATTCTTAAAACTCAATAGATGTTTTTTTCCCCAAAAAATTTCAAAATTTTGTATTACATTTTTCTAAGTTCTTGTGAATGTTTTTGTTTCATTGATTTTTATTAAATATATGCGTATTTATGTAAATAAAATAAACTAATTTTCTCGATATATGGTATCTTTTGGGGATATCCTTTAATATGAAAGTCTTTTCACATGGAAAAAATACTTCAATCATGTGTTAAGTAATTTTCACTGTATATATACATATAACACTTCTTTGCATGATGATGAAAATTTCCATCATAACATTGAGTGGGCAAAAATTTGAACTCAAAATAGATGTACTGTAAAATTGTTGTTGCTGACATATTTTTTCACTATTATTGTGAAATAAGGAACGCAGCTTCCGAACAAAAATTCAAATGTCAGAATCATTATTATGGGTTTGAACTTGTCATTCCGCGGTTTGTTGTATTTGGAAGAAACGTGCAATTTCTTGAAGATTTTCTTATAACTAATATATTTTTTTGGTAATAGAAGCGATTATGAGCAGAAAAAAAAAGTTTGTATTTTCTGTTTCTGTTGTGCTGAACTTAACATGTAAATTTGCATGATGATGGATATTTTCATCACACAGTTTTTTTTATAATTACTTAATCTTATATACTTAAAATAGAAGTTTTAAAAATATTTTTCTTTAATATAGATCAGGAAATATTTCACCCTGATTTATTTCACACACACAAAAAAAAAATCATGCAAAGAACCATTATACATCATCACATTTAAAGTACACCCAGATATTTTAGAATTATATTTCAAAACATTTCTCAGAAATAGATAAATATCAACAAATAAATATACAAAGTATTCAATTTTAACAAATATCCCAGTGATTTATGATTAAAATTTTAAGAGTTGATAACTTACTATTACTTTTCATTTAATGCTATATGAAAATATTACATATAAAATTACAATGTAATTAAAAAAGGTCACTACTTTAGTTCTTTGTTTTCACACAGTATAATATAGAAAACAGAATCATATGAATTTTTGTTCCCATAATTACCTTACTTTAAGAAAACAATGATATTATTTTGAAAAAAAAACATGCCTTTCTTAAAATACTGTGAGTACAATATCAAACTAGATAAAAAAAGACCATTGAACAAACCTAAGTGCAAGGTTTTGTATCTGCTACAAAGTCACAAGTTATTATTAAAGGTATAATAAAAAAAAATTCACAATACTTGACAATTGAGATTTCCCATTGGTTTTAAAAGTAAGACAGATGAGAGAAATGCCTTTAGAGAAAGCAATGCTGCATATTTTATAAACATGAGATTTTTCCTTCCTATGAATATGTAAATGTGTGCTCCATGTGACCAGTTTCAGAGAACATCTAGTAGCACATTTTATAAAGTTTTATTCTTGGTATGAATCCATAAATGTCTTTTTAAACTATCATTTTGAGAAAAACAGTTGTTACACATTTTCTCAAACATTAGGCTTTTCCTTTGTATGAATAAGTGAATGTCTCTTTAAATCACTGTTTCGAGAAAAACCTTTGTTGCACATTTGACAAACATAAAGCTCTTCCTTTGTATGAATCCGTAAATGTGCTTTTAAAAGTTCATTTCGAGAAAAGCTCTCACTGCACATTTCACAAACATAAGGCTTTTCATTTGTATGAATCCGTAAATGTCTTTTTAAATTACAAGCTTGAGAAAAGCCCTTGTTGCACACTTCACAAACATAAGGCTTTTCCTTTGTATGACTCCGTAAATGTGCTATTAACCTACCATTTCGAGAAAAACTCATGCTGCACATTTCACAAGCATAAGGCTTTTCCTTTGTATGAATCCGTAAGTGTGTTTTTAAATTACAACTTAGAGAAAACGCCTTGTTGCACATTTCACAAACATAAGGCTTTTCCTTTGTATGAAAACGTAAATGTCTTTTTAAATCAACATTACGAGGAAAACCCTTCTTGCACATTTCACAAACATAAGGCTTTTTACTATCATGAACATGTAAATGATGCCTTGAGTTCACTTGAGAGAAAGCCATTTTGCTAATTTCAAATGTGCAAGTTCTTTTGTAATTTTAACAACAAAAATCTCTATTTAAAATCTACATCGAAGAAAATGAATCTTGCACTCTTGTCCAGAGTATTTTATGTTAACATCCTTCTGTAAAAGAAAAAAAATGTATTCAATATAATGTAGAATATGTATCAGCAGAATTGTATTCATTATATATGAAGTAATATAACATCATTATTTAACAGCTTTGTGATTAATCAAGCCTACATAATGATAAAGTGCACACTTTGCTCTTCTAGATCCCGTGATTTAAAGTATCCAATTCCAAATAACCTTTTTAAAAGGATATTTGGAATTTTTTTAAAAATTTGAATTGAACATTTAAAAACTATAGTATTTCTGAAAAAAATCACACTAAACTTTTTTCCCTTGTGCCAAATACTATCATCAATGTTTTGACTGAAGATTAAAACATTTGCTAAAATAGAAAAGTGTTACCAATGTTAACACTATTAGCAAAGTATGTATTAGCAATACAGTATGCCACCCTATGACATCAATTAGTTTTTAAGAATCTGAATGGTAGATTGAATGAATCTCTTCAATTATTGAGAAAAGCAATAAACTAAATCCGAGGCAATGCATTGAATATGTGGTTATTTGCACAATCATGTGAAGAAAAATGATGTGAACTTTCATCATTCATGTGCTCTTGAAAGACATATTTGTTGATTTCTTTTTGTACTGTAGATGACTGTTCGAGAGTTATGTGATGTTAAAGATCCAATTTCTTAGAAAAGATTTAATCAAGTGGAAAGTAGATTTTACCTACGGAACAGATTTACTTACTAACTTTAACAAGATTAACTTGCAGCTACAAGGTTACAGCTTAAACCTGATTAAATCAAGGACCAACATTTTACCATTACTTGCTTGAATTAAGCTGAAGGAATATAATATTGGAGGTCATGAATTTTTCCAGTTTTTCAATTTGTCACAGAAAATCTGCCAGGAATATGACATTTCAAACTATATTCACTTTTTAAATGCCCTTGATTCAGGTTTTGAAGTTCAATTTGAGAATGCTTTGACCATGGTAATATTACAGTAGGTAAAGTAAAAAATAATTTTTTAATGTGTGTTCACATTGCAATTTGGCTTCACAGAAAAGAATGATTTCATAAAAATGTATATTTATTTGAATATAAGAGAAAATTAACTTGCTAAAAAGGTAAATAGAACTGAAAGAATGAAAATATAAATAAAAATTAAAGCAGAAAAGTAATTACAGTAATACGTTTCTGCTATGGGAACTATGAGTGGAATCACCTGAAATGGATAAACCAAAAGAATAACTTAGTTAAGTGATAAACTGTTTCACTAAAATATCATAAATAACATATTAAGAAACCATCAACTGGAAAAAAATTAAATTAGTACAAACTAAAATAAAAAAAAAACAGATAAAATAAGCCTAGATTGTAATAAACCATTAAAATAAAATTTTCTGTAGCATTAAATTAATATATTTATGAGGAAGGGATGTAATACTATATATCTAACATCTATATTAGGGGAGACCTGTGTACCTAGGGCCACCCCATTTTATTTGAATATTTAGTTCTAAGTTTTATAACTCAGTTGGGTGAATGACAACACCAATTCCTACTTTTCCATTCATTTTGAAATTTTGCAAAAGAAAGCTGTGGCAAGTTATAAATTAAAAACTGTTTTACATGGTCTGAAGTAAAATTTTGCAGTTCATCTCCTTTTATTGTTGTACAAAGATAAGTCAAATATTTTTCTTTAAATTCTAGTACATAATTTTGTTTGTAACATGAAATACTAAATTAGATTTTAAATAAATCCCCTCTCCATGTGGCGTTTTTCTGCAGAAGACATTTTGTATGAAATTACCTAGTCTTGTACCTAGGGTTATATGGTTGGCCCTAGGTACAATTGCAATTAACATTCTTTATTATTTTACTTTAAAAAAGTTTTTATAATATAAGGAGGAAAGTGGCCTTAATTATCTGAACCATTTTGATTTAGTCAAGTTTTTTATTATAATTGGATGTTATTTAAATGAGAGTGTATATTTTCTGAAACTTTCAATATGCTTGATTTATAAAAAACATGTTTACTACCATTATTGTTATTATTTCGGATTATTATTTTGTTTACACAAACCTAAGAATTCGTTTAATAATAATAAAAAAAAATTCTTGAGAATTATAAATACAGAAGCATAATTCTAAATAATTTCTAATAAGCATAATTCTCGAAGTAAATTCAACAAAGGTGGCCAAAAACCAGGGAGAGGTAGAATCTTGACTGACACTCCAGAAAAGGAAGAAATCAAAAAACATCATGTTATTAAAATTGTCAAAAGAAAAAGAAAACCTGTGAAAAAACCTGAGTTTGAAATTAAGGCAACTTCATCCAAACAATTATCAGACATTGAAGATTCTCATTCCACTGATGATGCAAATTCTACAGTAGCTAATGTAAGGAATACTATTAAATTGGGGGCGGGGGGTTGTTTAACAAAAATACAAGGCAAAAAAAAAAACTGAACATTTTTAAGAGGCAGAAATAATAGATGTTAAAGAACACTATAGTCTTAAATTTCAGAAGAATATTGCACATTCAAATAAGTTTCTTTCTGATAAACTTATAAAATTGACATCAAAAATATTGTGTTCAAATTGCCCAAACCACAATCTGTTGGTGCTTCAGAGCAACAAAATATGCAGCTCCCTTTTGTATCCAGTTTTTTTTAATTATAATGTTAAATGAAAATATGTGTAATTCATTAATAATTTGGCACATTGCAAATTAAATAGTTGCATGATAAATCAATATTAGCTAATATTGATTCTTTTATTTAATTCATGTGTGCATGTTTGTTTTCTTTTGATAACAGAACGAAACCTAAGTTTCAGGGAAAGGCCCTATGTACCTAGGGCCATTTGTGAATTTTTTTAAAACCTTTCATTTCACAGAATTTATTATTTTAAGTACTTATATTAACTCCTATTGGATGGTAGTTAGTATAATGATGAATGCATATCAGTTTTACATTTTTAAAGAGGCCAGTGGCTCTGTTTATGTGCATTGAAAAAAAGTGACCCTAGGTACACAGGTCTCCCCTACATTTAATAAAAGATTTAGATGAAATACAATAGTGAAAAAATTAAATTAGTTAGAACCAAACTAAACTATCAAAAACAGACCTAAGTTGAAAAAAACCATAATGAACCTAATGAGAGAAATAATAAACCTTGCTGATAAAAAATTAATATTTGTTATTCTGTTGCAAAGAACAAACAAACGAGGAAATACAATGATAATATAATTCATTATAGTTATAATTGAAATATATATATCATTATGAACAGTAAATGTACAAAGTATATATGATCTTCATAAAATTAAATAAGGAACATATTATCAGAAGCAAAGTTAAACCATGATGCATGAAGACCATCAACACTGAATTTTAAATAAATCCAAAGAGAAATAGGAAAAAATTGTATCAAGCTGCATCTTTTTTCCTAAAACATTTTTGGACCACAAATGGTATAAACAGATTTATATATTTGAGGAGTGTCAGAAGCAAAATTGATGAATGATGCCATGGGACAAAAAATCTGATCAGAATCTGATCTGTTTTCCTGCAACGATAACATGGTATTTACTGATGAAGGAAGAAAAGCAATAATCTTTTTTTTATAACCAAAGAAAATGTCATAGAAATGCACATATATAAAATCTTTAAAATTATATATGAAAAACAGATTGTAAGAAGGAAAGTTAAACCATGATGCCACACAACAAAAATTGCGTTAACTTTGAATTTTAAAGTGCAAAAGAAAATTACTTTGTTGAACATTCAATCCCATCTATAGTTTCTGTGAAGATCTTGACGCGAATAAAGTTAACTATCTTCCCATGAGAGCAAAAGATGAGTATGTATTGGGTATAAAAAGCATGAGGTAAAAAAAAACAATGATTAGAAAATATGCCAGAATCTGGTTAAATAACAATTGTTGACAAAAATTGAAGGTAGTTCTTTTTCAAATATTGCCAATCCATTAATAGCAATTGGTTTAATTTAGTACTATTTTCTTTTTGTTATACTGCTAGCTAGGATTTTCTATTATATTGTTACAATAAGCAAGATTTAGAATTCGACATTGAACAAAGAAAAACAATAAAGTTTTTTCTAACAGAAAGAAACTTTGTGACAGATTATTTTTTTGAGTATAAGGAGAAAAGCAGGTAAGAAGTGAAGGTAATTTCATTGTCTAAAAACTAAACTCGTATTTTTGTTACAGAATAAGTAATTATTATCAGTAATTATGTATTAGCATCACTGCAGCCAAATTGGCACAACACAAATTGCAAAATTTTCTGCCAACATCTGACCGATTGATTTTTTGTATAAAATATGTTAGAATCTTTGCTGTTTTGATATCTATCAAAATGTGATTCCCGTGGCACCAATTTTACTGCAGTGATGCTAATACATAAGTACTTCATTGTCAAAGCTTCTGTATACAAAAAGCTTCACAAATCATTTATTGATTTAAAAAACTAAAGTTTGAGTCCCAATATCACATAATTTAAACTACAATACAAGCATGAAAATCACAGTTCAGAAAATAAACAAACATAAAACTGTGTGACACTAAAATAGAAATTATACCATTAATTCAAACTAAAAGGTTATCTTAAACAGAAAAATTAAGTCCTAATTTTGATGAAATTACCATAACCAGTGCTGAACAAACAAAACACTCACAAAAAATCTTAAATGTAAAAAAATGTAAACATGAATAAAATAAACATAAATAAATATGAAGTAACCAAGCATATAGTAAAAATTATAACATTAATTCGAATTGAAAAGCAACATGTAAAATTATGCCAAAATGTTGTAAATAACAGTTGTGGACATAAATGGAAAGTTTTTTTTTTTTCAAATATTGCCAATCCGTTAATAGCAATTAGTTTAATTTAATACTATTTTCTTTTTGCTATACTGCTAGCTAGGATTTTCTATTTTATTGTTACAATAAGCGAGATTTAGAATTTGTCATTGAACAAAGAAAAGCAATAAAGTTTTTTCTAACAGAAAGAAACTTTGTAACAGATTATTATTTTTGAACATAAGAATAAAAGCAGGTAATAGGTGAAGGTAATTTCATTCTCTAAAAAATCCACTGATATTTGCATTGAAGAATAATTATTATCAGTACTTACGTATTAGCGTCAAAGCAGCCAAATTGGCACTTTGCAAATCGTGTCATTTGCGGGTAAAATCTGACCAATGTTATATAAAACTAGAGGACCCGACATACTTTGTCCTGTACACACATCTGAAGTTCAAAAATTCCAAATTTTTATGAATAAGCCTCTAAGTTATTATAATGTAATTATGTGCCAAGTTTTATATTTCTGGGTTGCTTAGAAGGGAAACACACACAAACTATTTCCGATAAGAAATAATTTTAAATAAAAAAAAGTTTAATAATGTGTGTAATCAATTTGCTACACAAATAGATTTCTAGGTTAGAGGTTTTTTGTTGTCAACGCATGTGTAAATTTAATAGAAAATCTTGTAAAATACTCACTTCAATTGCATACTAAATTTGGAGAATGTATAGTTTTTTTATGTGCACCCTTCAAAACTCATCAAACACTAATTACATCTGAATGTAATAATTTAATTAACACACGATTTATTTCAACAAAATAATAACACGAAGTGACAAAATATTTTCCTGAAATAATCAGAATACCAACTATCGGGATAAACTTGAATTTCAATAAAAGATTTTTGAATATTCTATACTGCGATCGTAGCGCAGTCTGCCGGATCCAATGCAAAATATTCCAAGATCAACAATTTATAAATAAAAAAATTAATTAAATAAACATTTCTAAACCGAATTATAAATCTAAACCATTCTCGAGTCCTCTGGAATGGACAAAAACTTTCATCAAAATCGGTCCAGCCCTTTAGGAGTTCAGTTACATACACACGCACAGAAGAATTACATATATAACGATTATTTGAAAAGATATTAATTCAAAACGCTAATAAGAGTGAATCTTCTGCATTTTTGTAACAATAAAGAACGGTGTTACGTCATCAGCGCACTGTAGCGCCATCTGTAAAAAATTTGTAAAAGTAGACATTGTCTAGCTGTACCCCAACAAAAGCGGATGCACGAATAAAGGAGGCTTAGCGTTGCGAAAAAGACTGATTTTTTATTCTTTAACCAGTTTTACAGTCCACACAAATATAGACGAAACATTGGTCCTACGAAGCCACAGAAAATGGATAAAAAATCGAAAAATAAAAATAACTCCAACGTAACTACTGAAGAGAAATTGAATCGTTTAAAAGATTCAATCAAAGGAACTTTAACTAGGTTAGAGGCTTTTACCTCGGAGAAGGCAGTGTCAAAGGATACTAGTGTCACTGAAATCGAAATTAAACTAAAAAAAAATTGAGCAATTACAGATAAATCTAGATAAAATAGCTGAGGATTATTGTGAAATAGAAATTTTCGAAAGCTTGGAAATCATTCAGCTGGACATTGAAGATATAAATCAACGGATCGAGACAACAGAGGTAGGTCTCAAACTTTTAATGTATTCTTTGAAAAATTCTGAAAATGTAAACATTAATTTAAATGACAATGGTAAAAATAGTATCCGCTTACCTTAAATTCCATTGACAGAATTTTCTGGTGTAATAGCAGAATTTTCTAATTTTAAAAATCAATTTATTAATTTAATAAGTAATAATGAGCAATTGAATGATTCGCAAAAACTATACTATCTTCGAGCATCTCTAAAAGGAGAAGCAAAGCTCTTAGAGTCGCCTCTAGCGATAGTTTCGATTCTCTCTGTAAAGCATTAGAAGATCGTTACGAAAACAAACGGCAGTTGATAGATTCTCATGTACTTGAGATAATTAATTATGAAAAAATTTATAGCGAATCAGCCAAAGAACTGCGCGCTTTAATGGATTGTGTATCAATAGAAACATTAGAGTACAGTACAGTCCCGCTAATCCGAACACGGCTAATCCGAACATCCGGTTAATCCGAACGGCTCCGCGGAAAAAATTTTATAATTTTAAGGACGAAAAAAAAAATCGGTGAATGTTTCAATATAAAACAGTATAAACCTTAATTCAAAACAGTTCTTTATTTAATATTCACGCACTGTACATCAAGTTATGGTACAAATTTTAAAATGGAATAAACTACAGAACAGAACACTAATGTTTAGTATGAAAAATTGTCCAACATAACCCGTACTCCCAGTTCAAATAGTGATTTCGCTGTTACTCCGGCTAATCCGAACAATCACGTAATCCGAACAGGGTCGGTCCGATATTGTTCGGATTATCGGGACTGTACTGTACTTAAAGTTTTGAAATATGAGCAGAATGATCTATCAGATATAATTTTAATAAATATAATTCTTCAAAAAATTGACAAAGAATCTAGAAAACAATTCGAACTTTCGTTGAAAACAGAAGTTCCAACATTTGATTCTATTATGAAATTTTTAGAAAAGAGAAGTGCTGTGTTAGAAAACATTACTCGCATTCCTAGTACTAAAATAATCCATAAAAATACTGCAATGTCAACTAAAGCCAAATCGCTGGTAGTTAATAGTAAAAAAATAACTGTTAAACTTTGTATTCTATGTCGAAATTCTCATCCTCTTTATAAATGTATTGCATTTCAAAATATGTCTGTGGAGTGCAGAAAGAAATTTGTTACCAATAACAAACTTTGTATAAATTGCCTCAGACTTCATTATGGTGCCTGCATGTCTAAATACAAATGCACAGTTAGTGGTTGCAAAGGATTACATAATTCATTGCTTCATGATTCTGATGAACTTTGCTCTGCAGTTAAAAATCACACTAGAGGGGAAAGGGGGATAGAGACCAATTCGAATCCTACTCCGTTTGAAGGTCAGCCAGAAGTTGCGGTTTTGACTTATGGAAATAAATGTGTTTTATTAAATACATTCATGATTTTCGTAAAAGTGCTGATGGATATAGAATTAAGTTAAGAGGATTATTAGATAATGCGTCTACGATATGCGTTATGAGAGAAAACATAGCAAGGAAGTTGGGATTTAAATTTAAGTCTGCAAACCAATCTATAACAGGCATTAACGGAATTACGCAATCATCGAAATATTCAGCTAATATTGAAGTTTCAAATCGGGATTATACTTTTGCACGCAATGTACAATTTTCACTTTTACCTAAAATTACCGATGCGATTTCTGTATCGAAATTAAATATATCGGATTTAAATATTCCAGCTTCAATTGAGCTGGCTGATTCTAATTTCCATATGCCAGGTCAAATAGATATATTGATAGGAAGTGAACTATTTTTTGAAATTTTAAATCCAGAACAATATTATTTGCAGGAGGGAAATGTAATTTTACAAAATACAAAATTTGGCTATTTAGTCACAGGTACCCTTCCTCAGTCACAACAACAAGCCAATTGTTGTTTAATAAGTGAACCAAGCTTAGATATAACAGTAAAGAAATTCTTTGAACTGGAATCACTTCCAGATAATTCTAAGGAAATAACAAAAAGTGAAGAGGAAATTTATTGTGAGGAACATTTTGTTAGTACCTATAAAAGAGATAAAACGGGAAGATTTATAGTTCGGTTACCCATAAAGGAAAATGCAGAAACATTATTAGGATATTCCAAAGAGAATGCGATCAAACGACTAAATGGTATTTGGGAAAAATTAAACAAGAACAATACAATGGGAAAAATTGTTGAAATTTTAGTTTGCTTCGCTGAGAACTGTTCAATTTCAGTTGTTTTTATTTTTTTTATGGTTATCGACATTTTCCGTTCTTTGAACGTCGTCGGTACGAGTTTGAAAATCGCGCTTTGGCGCCATTTTGGCGCGGATCAAAAAATTCGTCCCCAAGGGGGTGGGCGAAAGTAGGAATTTACCCCACGTTCCTTTTTTTATACTCTTGCATACATCATGCGGATTCTCTCCTCCTTTCGTACGGCATCTCCATTCATACCCATCAATCGTTCCCTTCCTTTCTCTCATGACCATGTTTTTTCCACATTTAGGACATTCATACCTGCTAGAAATTAAATTTTCACGCATACACCGTTCAAGCAAATTCATTTGTCCCCTTTCTTCCAAAACAGCAAAAAAAGAAATAGTTAAATGTTCCATTCGGCTACTCATTCTGAAAAACCTGTACTCACACGAATTCTAAAAAGATCGTTGGAACCAGATCGTTCAACCGTGAAAAAGAAGGAAATGGTTAAATTTTTCTGTATATATTGGTTTTAGGGTTGCCATAATTAAAATTTTGAACCTATTAGTCAACGGAATTTTAATGAAACGGAAGGGTAGATAGCTTGGCGAACTTATCGCCCTGCTTGGCGACAAAAAAAGTTCAAAAACCGGGGGTGGGTTAAAATAGGAGCCAACCGATCTCTTCTCCATAGTCAGTAGATTTAGAAAACACGAGTACGCGTTTAGTGCAGATATTAAAAAAATGTACAGGCAGATACTTGTTGATCCTAATCAAAGGGATTTACAACGAATTATGTGGAAGACTAGTGCAGATGCTCCAATCAAGACTTACAAACTAGCTACCGTAACCTATGGGACAGTTTCTGCACCATTTTTAGCTACCAGGACCTTAAAGGCCTTAGCAGATGAAGAAAAAGCGGAATTTCCTGACGCAGCAGATGTGATTTGTAATGATAGTTATATGGATGATATTCTTTCTGGAGAATCTACATTAGAGGGTGCTAAAAAACTCCAAACCAGATTATCTCAACTATTACAGAGAGGGGGTTTTGAGCTACACAAATGGGTGTCAAATAGCCCAGAACTGTTGAAAGATTTATCTGCATCTTCCTATGTGTTTGATAAGGAATTTCAGGATGCTCCAGTGAAAACATTAGGTATGCTATGGGATCCAAAGGTGGATTGTCTCACATACAAAGTAAAGATTAGTGACAAAGTCAACTTCTCAAAAAGAGACGTGCTTTCAGAAATTGCAAGGCTCTATGACCCTTTGGGCCTGATAGGACCCATTGTTACGAAGGCTAAGATATTCATCCAAGAACTTTGGAAAATAAAATTAGATTGGAATGAACAGCTACCACCAGATGCAATGGAAGAGTGGATGAACTTCTACCAAAAATTAGCGAAAGTAAATAACTTCAAAATCCCAAGGTGCATTCTACTTCCTGCAACAATACGGATTGAAATACATGGCTTTTCCGATGCATCAGAACGTGCCTATGCTGCTGTTGTCTACATAAAATGTTTCAACGAATCTGGACAATCTCAAACTAGATTATTATGCAGCAAGTCCAGAGTGGCTCCCTTGAAAACACTCACCATACCGAGGTTAGAACTGTCTGCAGCTTTACTACTATCGAGATTAGTCAAAAGGTTGTGCCAATTCTACAATTACCTATTCATAAAATTTGGAGTGGACGGACTCAACGATTGCTTTAGCGTGGATAAAGACTGAACCTCATAAACTCAAAACATTTGTCAGCAACAGGGTGGCGGAGATCCAAGCACTTTCAAAAGACTATCATTGGAAACATGTTAGCTCCAAGAACAATCCTGCCGACTTAATTTCTAGAGGCTGCAATGTGGATGAACTTTTAAAGAACGAAATGTGGTTCTCGGGTCCAGATTTACAAACTGACGAATACGAGGACAATCAACTTTTTCCTCATCCTTTCTACAGAGATGAACTAAAATGTGCTGTGACTCTTTCAATGACTGAGTGTTCTTCAAATTTTTATGATGAACTCTTTAATGTTACAAATAATTTCATAAAATTAATTAGAATTTTTAGCTTTATTTTTAGATTCATTAATAACATCAAAGCTAAGGAGTCTTGTAATAAGGAGAAATATCTAACTGCAGATGAAGTAAAGAGGAGTACGGAATTTTTAGCTAAAATAGCACAATTAAGTGAGTTTAAAGCAGAAATCGATGCCTTGAAAAAAGGTAAAGGTGTTTCAAAAACAAGTAAGTTAAAGGCTTTAGATCCTTTCTTAGATGAGAATTCTTTACTCAGAGTTGGTGGAAGGCTTTGTAATGCTGATTTACCATTTGAAGCAAAACATCAAATAATTATACCTAGTAAACATAAATTTACTAAATTACTTTTTGAGCATATGCATAAGAAGTTTTTTCATATTGGTGCTCAGGGTTTAGTACATCAAATTAGAATGCAGTTTTGGCCCATTAATGGCAAGGGTATTGCACGAAAAACTGTTCATGATTGCATTGCATGCTTTAGATAGAAGCCTACTGGGGTAGATCAATTAATGGGAAATTTACCATCAGAGAGAGTAACTCCAAGTGCACCATTTTTAAACTCTGGGGTGGATTTTTGCGGACCTTTTCAAATAAAATTTAAAAATCAGAGAAAGGGGATATTTTCAAAAGTTTATGTTGCGATTTTTGTATGCTTGGCTACAAAGGCTATTCATTTAGAGGCAGTGACTGATTTAACAACTGAGGCATTTATTGCAGCTTTGAAGAGGCTATGTGCCCGTAGAGGCCGCATTTCTACATTAATGTCCGATAACGCAACTAATTTTAAAGGCGCAGCTGCAGAATTAAATCGTTTCATAAAATTAATTTGTAACAAAAACGAGACATTAGCAAATTATTTTGCTTCAGAAGCTATCCAGTGGAAATTTATCCCACCTCGTTCTCCTAATTTCGGGGGTTTGTGGGAGGCAGGGGTAAAATCATTCAAACACCATCTCTATAGAACTTTAGTTAACAGTAAAATAACTTTCGAAGAATTCGAGACAATAATAATTCAAATTGAAGGTATACTTAATTCACGTCCATTAGTACCATTGTCAGATAATATCAATGAATATGAAGTTTTAACTCCTGGACACCTTATAATTGGTCGACCTATCAGTGCAATACCTGAGCCCGCAATTTTTGATACTTCAGATAATAGACTATCTAGGTGGCAGTATACAACAAAGTGTGTACAAACTATTTGGAAACGCTGGAAAATGATTATCTTAATCATTTACAGCAGAGAAACAAGTGGCAGTTCGAGAAAAATAATGTTGCCGTAGGGTGTTTAGTGCTTTTAAAGGAAAATGATTTGCCTCCTTGCAAATGGGCAATGGCAAGAATCTTGGAGGTTGTTTATGGAACTGACGGTAAGGTCAGAGTCGTTAAACTAAAAACTGCCACGGGGGTTCTCACACGTTCTATCTCAAAAATATGTATCTTACCAATAGAAAATAATAATATAAATTAAATTGTAATGTGAAGTATATTATATTCTTAGAATATTGTATTTTTCTATGTTTGAATATTGTATTTTTTTTCTTATTTTAGAATGTTGAATTTATTTGTATTTAATTCATTTAGGCATTTGTAAACTGTATATAGCAAATTGCATTTTTTAAATATATTTTTTGAAATATTGTATATTTCAACGCCGGGCGGAATGTTACGTCATCAGCGCACTGTAGCGCCATCTGTAAAAAATTTGTAAAAGTAGACATTGTCTAGCTGTACCCCAACAAAAGCGGGTGCACGAATAAAGTAGGCTTAGCGTTGCGAAAAAGACTGATTTTTTATTCTTTAACCAGTTTTACAGTCCACACAAATATTGACGAAACAAACGGGTTTGGCTGAAAATCAATTTTCGACGCCAACTTATGTCTTTTTCAATTCCTACTATTAGCTCATGATCTCTATACATATTTTATTTGTTTGTATATTTATTTATTTATCTTGGTGGAATTTTCAATCGTTAAAAAATACATTTTAAAGTGTTCAATTGAGCTGAAATGTGATGTACATGATTATGTTGGATGACAATACAATAATTTAATTATAATTAATAAAAATTAATTGATTATAATTAATTATTTAAAAATTACAAATACAGCCACGTTGGCCTCTTATGTCAAAATTTGAAAAGGTTTTTTTCTCACGTGTTAAATAAAGCATTCAGTTGAAAGGAAATGTTATATACGATTGTTTTGGATGACAATACGATACTTTAATGATAATTAATAAAAATTAATTACCACTTAATGTTGTGGTTCTGTCATATGTATATACATATTTATAATTGCAACTATTTAATAAAAAGCGGCTAAAATAAATTTTTTCTTTGTTGATCTAAGTAGAAATTGATTTTAAATTTTTTTTATATTACTTTTTTGTTTATAACAATAGCGTTACAACAATGCAGGTGAATGTTCAGTTGTATTTTTTTAATGTTTTTAATTAATATCTTTTTAACTAATTGCAATATAGGACTGAATTGTGAATCTAAACCATTCTCGAATTTACTTGAACCCACACAAAAAGTTTCATCGAAATCGGTCCAGACGTTTAGGAGGAATTTAGTGACAAACACACGCACAGAAGATTTTTATATATAAGGATATGTTAGAATCTTCTCTGTTTTGGTATCAAGGTGTGATTCGCGTGGCACCAATTTTACTGCGGTGAGGCTAATACATAAATACCTCATTATCTAAGCTTCTATTTACAAAAAGCTTCACATATCATTTTTTGGCTCAAAAACTCTTTTGAGTCATGGTATCACATAATTTAAACTACAATACAAGTAAGAAAATTATAGTTCAGAAAATAAACAAACATAAAACTGTGTTACACTAAAATAGAAATTATAGCACTAATTTAAACTAAAAGGTTATCTTACACAGAAAAATTAAGCCTTAATTTTGATGAAATTACCCATAGCCAAAGCTGAACAAACTAAACACTCACTGAAAATCTTAATTGTAAAAAAATTTAAACATGAATAAAATAAACAAATATGAAGTAACCTAGCATATAGTAGAAATTATAACATTAATTCAAGCCGAAAAGCAACCTTAATTAGATAAAGGTCTGATTTTGATGAAATTATCATAAACGGATCAGAAAATCTTTTAAAATAAATAAAAATTCGTATTCTTACGTCTTAACGTCACTGCAATCAAATTGGCACTGGCACCATGTGAATCATGCTATTTTCCACCAAAATCTTACAAATCTTTTCTTTTCATATAAAACACATAAACATTTTTGTTGTTTTGATATCAAGGAGTGATATGCATGACGCCAATTTGGCTGTGGTGACACTAATAGGTAAATACCTAAATTTCTAGCAATCTGATAATCCCAATTAGTCTGAATTGAGTGTCATTTTCTTTTGTTATAGGCTATATATTTTTGTACTATTTTGCTACATCAAGGAAACAACATGGAAAAAGCCAATAAAGGAAGAAAAGCAATAAACTTGTTCAGACGAAATTATGCTATTAGGATGGAAGTACGCAAGACGTACCGCTAAAGGCGATGATTTAGTTCCAAGTTTTACTTACTTTGGGGCTGACTACAGGGCCGGCGCTAGCAGTTTTGCCGCCTCAGACAAAGAGGTAAAATGCTGATCGTTTATAATAAAAATTAAAAGAGATAACCTAAACCCTTCCCATGCCTAATGGTACAATAAAACGTGAGCAAAGTTTTGAAGTTTTGATTAGCAAAAAATACTAATTTATTACCGTATTTTCCTGTATATAATTCGCAGTAGTTTTTACGGCGAATAATCCAAAATATAAACTGTCGATAATGAGTTTTACATAAGATACATATAATTAAAAATAGAAGTAAGAAATAGTCCAGAAAACAAAATTTATTATGAAACGTCTTTTTCATATGTATGATATTTTTTACGATTATCTCAATAAAACAAAAAAATTCTTTGCTATTGCCATATATGATTTGAGTTGATAAACAAAACATTGCATGCGAAAAAAAAATCTTTCTTCTCTTTTTTAAATTTAGCACATAAACAGCAAAAAAATTAAGGAGACTGCTTTCTCTCTTTGTCTTTTTCTTTTAAAATCCATTTATTTATTTCTTCCTCTAATTCTAGCCGGTGAGGTTTTCCACGACGATCGGCTCTTTAACGTCGATCATAATTTTCAAAGTTGGTCTTGTTTTTTCTCCACAAACGAATAGTTGATTCGTCAACGTTGAAGAACCTTGCAGCTTCCGGATTTCGGTAGCCTTCTCTATAGCTTTTTACACACTTTCGCTTCCACATGATGAAAACGTTCAAAGGACGTAATAGCTCTAGTCAAGAGAAAATTGGAAATGGCGCCAGCAACCAGTAACTGTTTTTTCCTACCGAGGAAACGAATTCGTTTTTAAATGCAATTGGACAAAAACTAGTTATGACTGAAATACGTCTGCTGAGTCATGAAGAAAGCGCCATCTATTATTTATTTTATAAAACATAAACGGCATTTCTTTCAAAACTTTATTGTTAGCTTTTCTGATGGAGAGTTTTTTCTCAGATAATCCGCGGCGGCGTATAATACGCACAACGAAATCTGAAACTTTTTTAACACATAGTCCGCGGACTATGTACAGGAAAAAATACGGTAATTTATGTTTTTGGAACTAAATTAAAATTAGGGTTGCACACAAAAAAGAAGAGTCATTTCTAGGGTATAATTATAAAATATAAATATTTAAAAAATACTCAAACAAATTATAGAGCTACTAAATATTAATATTACATATTAAAAATACACTTAAACCAAGAGTTAAACTTAAAAGTGTTTCTTTCTCACTTTTAATTCTGAGAAATTTTTATCATTTCTTCAGCTCTTTCATGTTCAATAGCTATTGTTGTCAAGCCATTTAGCCGATCTTCGGTAATAGAGGAGCGCAAAAAATTTTTTAATTTTAATTTGGAGAAACTCCTTTCTCCACTCTCCACACTTATTGGGAGAGTAAGTAATATCCTTAAAACGATACCAATTTGGAGCAAAATCCAGGTTCAATATGAATTTTAAAATCTCGATTGGACTTTTTTTTTATTTAGCAAAGCCAAAACTGCTACTATCTCGTCTGCCAGGTCCATCATTTAGCACTGTTTCTAAATCTTTACAATACTTTAGTTCGTCGTTTTGAGGAGTATCTTTTAAATCACAAATATTGTATAAAAATTGAAAATAGTTGCTATGGGTACTGATCAAATCAAACCTGGATTCAAGTGCATGATAGCTTTATCTATATATAATGTGAAAAAATAAAACTCTGCCTTATATTTCAGTGTAGGATCTTCTATCGGAACACCTTGTGCCTCATAGTAGAAATTAACATTCCTTCTTCCAACTCTATGAGGTGGCTGGGTGAGCTCAAAATTAGTCGGTATGTCAATTTCGTTGGCGAGCTTTCGAGCATCGCAAAGCATTTCATTAAAGGCTGTGTCCGATCTAAAATCCTTGAAAAAATCTTTATAATTTTTCAAGAGCTCCATAGCAGATGGTAAATCACAGTCTTCTGTCTGCAAGAGCTTACTTATAGGATTGATTCAATTTAAGATTTTGTACCAAATTACAATGCAGAATAAGAACTTAAATTGTTTAAGGGGTGTTGGAAACCTCTCTCTCTCTCTATACTGACAATGTTAAATTGGCTGTTTTCGATGTTCCTTTTCTCAAAATCTGTTTTATGTACATGCTTGAAATTTTTCATACTATTAAAGTACATCTCTCTTATTATACTAAAATGAGCTTTTAGCTAATTTTGAATTTTTTAAGAAATTATGAAATATTTTATCAAACATTGCGAAATTTGACCCATTTTTTACTTAAAAAATTTGTAAAAATTAAATTTTTGAGTGTTTTAAAAAAAGCTCATTTTAGTATATATTAGACATCATTATAAATAATTCATAAAAAATTTACATACCTGTGAACAGTAGTTTCTCAGAAAAGGTACATCGCACATTAAAATTTACATTTTGAGATAAATTGATTTTAAAGTATACAGTGAGAGAGAGAGAGAGAGATTTCTAATCGGCTGGGAAATAAAAAATAACAGTCTCAATTTAAAATAAAAGATACATGTTTTGGTTCATATCAGTCGTTACACTATTAAGCAAAAACAAAGTAATTTGTTTACAATTTTCACCATTAAAATGGGCGTGGCCCAATTTCAACGATTATTTAAAAATACGTTTTAAGGGCTTCTAAATACCCTAGAGGTTCAAGTAAGGTATTTTTAGAAAGGTTCAAATCTATACAACTTGAAAATGTAAAAATCTCAAATTGTCAAAAAAATAAGATTTTAGCTTTCCAACACCTCTTAATACAACTTAATAGTCCAGAAGCTTCAACTCTTATAGAGTTCTCAATCTCCGAATAATTACAAACAACAAGTTGTGGTATCCCCTCCGATGGGGCACCCTCTCTCCACTATCCATGTGACCTATGTCTGAGGGAACGAAAGATGAACTCATCCATAATTAAAATCAGTTTATTATGATTTTAATTTATATACAAAACAACACTACTAGTCTAGGAGGAAAATGATCCAGAGTGTTGAGACGCAAAACGGGTGACTGATTAATAATGCAATTAACCACTAAATCTATATTTGTAAATTAATTCCTAGCTTAATAGTATCTGTTATATCCTTAAAGTTTAATTGAACAAGCTTACTGCTATTTCCTAGGCAAACAGCTACGGTCCGTTCAACATTTATCCTTTAATCTGGCAAAGACAAAACTCCATTGGTCTCGTACTAACTTTTGCTTATCTTCACTAGCACTGATAGACTGACTCACAAAATTAATACTCTTCTCCTAGACTTTATCTCACTTCATTTCCAGCATTACTTCTCCACTTAGCGATCCTCACAAATGCTAACATTCCAACATATATGATTCCTAATTTGCATAAACATGCTTTCTTCTTGGTTTGGTTGGAAAGAATTGCCATTCTGGCCCCAAAGAAAAGCCCACGAGGATTAATATAAATAATTCCAATAAAGCCCCGTCACAAAGTAAAGCATCGTATATCACTCCTGTTTGATACCTTAGTGGTTTTAATACATCTACTCGGCTTTCCCAACGATTTTACTTGAAGTAACTTACCTACTTTATAAATTGTGTTCATCATACTTTTATTTCTGTAATTCACATTTTGCTTCCACTTCAATTAAATAGTTTTATAATAGGAACAACAAAAAAGGTACCTATATTCTTTCACATTAACAATCCGGGAGGTTCGCTTCCTCCAGAAAAGTTATTCCGAAAGCGTTTGCTCTTATTTTGTCGTTCGTTTTAAAAATGCAACAGACTTCCTTCCTTTCCCCCTTTTAAAACTTGGGAGGTCGAACGGGGACAATTTTATGACTTAGTTCGGTGTCTTTGTTAAGTAAGAACCAAGAGCTCAATCGTTTACAGCTAGCTATTAAGTTGCCTTGGGCAATCTTGTATGAAAGCTGTAGTTCTACTGTCGTTTTTCCGATCGGTTCAGTCACAGTAAAATTAAAACAAAATGAAGGGTAAAAAAAACATGAAATAAATGACGTGTTAAAGTTGAAAAATAGTTATATTTTCTTCAAACAAAATTTATTTTTCGGTCATTTTTAAAAATTAATATATATATATATATATATAAATGTAAGAATAATTAAATTAGATTAAAAATTAAATTCCCTATCTAGCACTTGACTCATCTTGACTATCAAACTAATCACCCATTTATTTCTTCCAAACATATGGCCTAGCCAATAAACATGTCTAATTCCAGATTGTTAGATTTAATAGTCAACATATGTCAGCATTAACTTGCAAGCACCCTCTTCAAAGCAGCGATACTTACCATATGTTTTTCAAATGTTATCCACTTGAAACCACCACCATGGCGTGCTTTTTCCTCCCTGCTCTGGGTGTCAGAACAGATGTACAAATGAAAGAATAAAGATCATCTTTTCACTTTTCCAACTTTAATCTGATTCTGTCTTAAAAATCATGACATATACATAGAGAGAGAGAGTGGCAACGGCCAGATTGAGTTAAATATACATTTATTAAGGGGAATTATTTACAAGGGAGGGCTAAAAGTTAGTAAAAAGTAATCGAAACATCATTAGATAGTTGGATTCCACGAGGCGTTTCGTTCCTGCGCCCTCGTCATCGTCTCATAGCCGTCGCCTCTCTCGGTCGTCTCCCGCGCAATCGTTCTATTCGAGTCTGGTTTACTCGTTATCCTCGAACCGCCTTGTCAGATAGGTGGCACTCTTTTGGCATTACGTCATTAAGGAATATAGGAGGGATACGATATGTGCTCATCCATTCCTACATCGGCCATCATGACCAAGCATGCGTCCTCGCATGTAAAATATAGTGTATTTCAAAATTTCATGAAATAAAACTGAAAAGCTAGAGGAAATAAACTTACAAATAAAACAATTATTAAAACAGACGAATATATATCAGAAAATCAAAATTAATAATAAAGAATAAAAAAAATAGATATACAGATGGAAAGAAGACAAACAATACAAAGCAATCTTGAGTATGGTGATAATGTCAAAAAAAAAAAAGGTTGAAATAAAAGGTTTCATTCGTAATGTAACATTCATTTGTTTGGCGATGATTTCAAGTATTCGGCACAAGTACTTGTTTTGGTTGGGCCATCAAAATTTCCACACTTTTCGACGTTGTAGGTATCGTTAGGTTTTACTTGTGTTATTTTATATGGACCGATAAATTTATTGCAGAGTTTTTGTCCAGTTCCTTGTTGCGTTTTTTTAATAGCAACTAAGTCCTTAACACTGTATAAATAAGGAGATTTTCGTCGAAGATTATAAGACTTTTTGTTTTCATTTGCACTTTAATTATTTGCGTTTTTTGCCGCTTTTACGTAGGAGTTCTCTGTTTTCATTAAATTCGAGTTGTAGTTGTTCGTCGATTAATTGTTGAATGCGCAAATCAGTCTTGTTATTGATTTGTGTTCCAAAGAGTAATTCAAAAGGAGTGGTGTTAATGCTTCTTTGGAATGTTGAGTTTAAGACTTCTTGTAGTGAAGGAACATGTTTGAACCATTTCGTGGGATCGTCTTCTGACATCTTAGATAAGACAGGAATAATTGTTCGATTAATGCGTTCTACTTGACCATTAGCACGTGACAAACCTGTAGTAATATGATGAAGTGTAATTTTTTGTTCCGAACAATAAGTGTGGAATTCGTCAGAAGTGAAAGTAGTTCCACGATCAGTGATAAGAAAACGAGGATTTCCAAATGTAGTTTTTTGAATGTCTAATTTTTTTAGTACCTCAGAAGTAGATGTAGTTTTTGTGGAGTATAACCAAACAAATTTAGTGAAAGAGTCAATGACAGCTAAAATGAATTTGTAGTTTTTACTTGAAGTTGTTAAAGGACCAAGATGATCAATATGGTATGTATTTAGTGGTATATCATCTTTGACAAGAGGATGGAGAAATCCTTCTTGTTTACCAGACTTTTTATTTTTCAATATACATGTTACACAATTAGAAATATATTTTTCAATTTTGGATTGAAGTTGTGGTATAAAATATTTATTTTTTATATGTTCTAGAGTTCTTTTAACTGAAAAATATCCTTTGTCGTGAGCATTTTTGATAAAGTGATGCTGTATCTCGTCGGGAATAACAAGGGCTTCGGCACCGTCAATAAATTTATATAGTATATTATTTTTAATACAGTAGTTATCATATGGACCATTTTGAAGAAGAGCTTTTATGGAAAGAATGTGTGGGTCCAGCTCTTGAGATTATTTTATCCTATGCACAAAAGAATCAGTACACTGATTTGTTAAAACCTGTATTCTACTTAAAGCGTCGACATGGGCCATTTGTGAGCCACAGCGATGTAAAATGGTGTAATCATAATCTTGTAAATTCAGGGTTTAACGCGCGATTCGTGTGTTTAGATCTTTCTTACTCATAGTTTTTTGTAAATGTATTACAATCAATAATTATTTTGAAAGGCATTCCTAAAATGTACACTTTAAATTTTTGAGAGCTTCTATGATTGCTAAAACTTTGAGTTCGTAGCTGGTATATTTTCTCTCCGTTTCGGACGTTTTTCTAGACATGTAATATATAGGATGTAAGGAATTATCATCGGGGAATCTTTGTAATAAAACAGCAGCAAGTCCGTCCATTGATGCATCAGTATGTATTTCAGTTTCACAATTTTGTCGATATATACCTAAGACAGGTTTCTGACAGAGCAAACGTTTTAACTCGTCAAAGGAAGCTTTTTGTTTTACATCAAAATTGAAAGACGTATCTTTACGTAAAAGATCACTAAGTGGCTTAGCAATTACAGAATAAGCAGGGATAAATTTACGAAAATATCCAGTGAGACCTAAAAAACTTTTGAACTTCTTTAGTTGTTTTTGGTTCAGGGTAATTGACAACTGATTTAGTTTTAGAAGGGGAAGGAAAAAGTTTATTATTTTCAATAATATGGCCTAAAAATTCAATTTTCCTATGCAGAAATTGACATTTATCAAAATTTATTTCCAATCCGTAATCACTGGAGACTTGAAGAACTTTTTTTTTTTGAGTCTATCAATAGACTCAGATTCATTTTTAGCAAGGATAACTATATCATCCATGTAAGAGAGAACAATTCCTTGAACAACTAAATCACGAAAAACTGCTGTCAATAATTAATTCTTAGGCTTAACTTCGATTAAGAAAATAGTCAAGCTTACCTCAATTCACATCGGGCAGAGAGCAGTCGTGAGATGTTCCTTTAGAATTCAAAAAGTAACAAGTTCAGGTAAAAATTCCAAGAAGTAAAACCACATTTAAAGTAACGAGCGAGCCGACCGTAGTTGATAGATAGAAGCTTTATTTACTAACTAACTCAAAATGGCATTTTCGTGGCTTCTCGCGGACAAACTGCGTTGCCACACAACTGCAACTAATCACTACAAAATAATAATTTCAGACAAAATTGCGAAGGCTCGGAACGAGGATTCGCGACACACTCCCACCTTTGAGTTCCTTTAACTGGTATTGGAACTCAAACTCGGTCCTTCAGTGTCTCTTTTATTTGCTCTGGCAAATCAGATATATCAGTTCCAACTGACTTCAGAGGATATAGTCTCTGAATTGGTCGTAAGAAGGATCCACTACTTGTTGACACTTCTACTACTCTAATCCTTCCGTCTCCCTGATAAGTTTAATCATCACTTAGCAAGAGGCCAGTAAATTCTTTTCGAGTTAGTATCTCCTATTAGTACAATATCTCCTTCCTTGATAACGTCCTCCTTCCGAGGATTTGAAAAAACTCTTCAACTTGGCCTAGATATTCCAGACGAAAGCGTTTCCTCAGTTCTTGTTGATCCTTTCTGACGATAAAAGAAATCTACGATTCATTCTCTGCGAATCGATAAGATCTAAAACTGGGACTCATTCTCTTTATTTCTTGTAAGAACATTGCTGGTGTGAGAGAGCAAAATAAAGTATCCCTCCTGATCTCTGACAATAAAGTCAATGGTCTGAATTGATCACACTTTCAGAGTCGCATACTGGCTATATAAAGTTCTTCGTTAGGCAAGCTTTTCCTAGGACTCTTGAGAATAATTTTTGCATTCCTATAAGCTGTTCCTAGAAACCCCCTACCAAGGTGTGAGAAGTGTGTCCACCTACCAATCTTCTTTAAACTCCCATAATCTTCACTTTCTTCCAATGAATGTTCTTAAGTTCATTAGATGTTCCAACTAAATTCTTTCCATTATCTGAATAAATAGTGAGAAGGGACGACTTACGAAATAAATCTCTCTGAGAGCGGCGGCAGTAAGCTCTCGGTAGACAAAGAGGTAACGAGTTCCATGTACTGCGCGAAAACTGGCCAAGTGTAGTGAAACAGCACAATCCAGGATTTTTGTCCGATCTCTTTAGAAAAAGTGGTCCGCATAGGTCCACGCCAGTTGCTTCCTAAAAAAAAATCTGTGCTTCTAACTCTATCCTCAGGTAGTGGTGGACTCAAGTGTTGTGAGAGGGTTCAACAGTGAATCTGTGATGATGCATTCAATTAACACTCTCCTGACAGTTTTTCTGCTTTTTAAAATCCAATAATTTCACGCAACGCAGACATCACTGTTTGTGCACCCAGCACAAAGTTCTGAGGCTAGCAGACCAACTTCTGTCACAAATAGGGATGCTTTAAAGGAAGAACTATAGGATAGCGTATGGATTCAACAACGTCTTTTCTCGGCCATTATTATCTTCTGATTTTATTCTGATTATTCCATCCGAATCTTACTAGAGTTTGCACTTTCCAGATACTAATGATTTAGTATCGTTTGAAAATGGGAGCTTCTTGTACTATATTTTCAATACGCTCTTTTCAGCTGCATCCTGCTTTCCTTGAGTGATTAATTCTCCAAAGTCTCTGTTGGCCCTTTTGTTTTCTATAAGATTATGGTAAAATCGATAAATCCATGCTGTGACTCTTATTATCTTCTTAAACGATGAAATTTCAGAAAGATAATCCATTTCCTTTGGTTCATGATTGATTGTAGGTGGGCAATAGTTCTCTTCTTTCCGAATCAATTGTTGCACGATCCGGGCATGCTCAGATAATGGCCATTCTTCACGAGGTTTGTTCAGCCAACTTGGACCCTCCCACCATAATGATGCAATAAGTTCTTACTTACACCACATCCTAGAAGGGAGGTCAGCTGATCAGAATCCCTGAATATGTTTCCAATCTTCGCTGGTCGCCAACCCAGACGCGGGCTTCGTACCTCCTGTTGTTCGTGCTGTGCCCCAATTTTCTTTGCGCTTTATCCAATAAAGAGTATTTCAAGCAGAGTCCGACCAGCAATAATAGGTGCTATTCTCCAGTCCTAAATCAATCTTCGTAGATTTATGAGTCTAGACCTTAGCTAGTACATGCAAGAAGCTCTAATCTTGGTATATAGTGATTGGTTTTATTGAGGCAACCCTAGCACGGGCTTCGTACAAGTTGACATGTTATTGCTCCACCAACTTCAGTTCTTAAAAATACACAACTCGCGTAGGCGGCCTTATTTTTGCATCGCAAATACATGCAGTGATAAATCACTGTTAGGGAAAGTTCCTTAGATATGCATCTAGGAATTTCTAAATTATTTAAGCATTTGGGCGTGTCGTGTTCCTCCTTCCATCTTTCGAATTTCTTGATATTGATAAAGGTAATTCTGTGTCCTAAAAGAAACTCCCCAATTTCAAATATTCTTGCAGTAATAATATTTTGGTCTTAAAGTAACAGGACAAGTGAACCTGATTCGGCTCAAAGAGCAGATATGAAAAAGCAGCCGAGAGTATTTTGCGTTTCGTTACTGGTTCCCATTGATTTTCGAGTTTTCTTCCCAATTAACAGAGCATGTGTCTTCTTTGCCAGGCTTCCAAATTAAACCCAAAAACAGGAACTTTCTCTTCCTCTTTCCAATAGAGTACCTTTCTGCTTCAGAAACACCTGTATGTACCCAACCACGTAGGCTGAATTTGGCGAGGCCTTCAAAATTTCTTTTAGATTCAAGTGATAAATCTTCTATGTCTTCTGCATTATCTCATACACTCTCGTCAAACAGTTATCCAAAGCAAACGATTCTAATAACTTCTGCGCCGTGTTGCAGATGCCCCGAGACCTGTTTCAAATGATATTCTAGGAGTCGCCCAAGAAGAAAAGCGCGACTGTTATGATCCTGAACACAACTCTATGTTGATAACAGGTTTTCTCCTTTAATGCCATCATTCCCCACCACAAAAAATCTCAGAAAAGGTCTTTATCCTTTCTTGAAGACCTATCTGCAAAAAGCCAATATCTGCTGTTATGCCAAACTTTGTATTTTGAAATTTATTGACGATTGTTGGAATTAGTTCACCAAGGTTTCCAGTCCTTTTTCGAGATATCGGCTTTATCGAAGAAGAATTCTTTCTTTTCGCCGATCCATCAACACTGTGGTCTAATTTTTGGTAGTGGAATTATCTTTATATACAGGATGGTGCGTAGATAGTGTTCATTCTTCTTATCTGCAACGTTCTGAACTCTTTCAATAATATCTTCGTCCAGCCAATTGTGAAAAAACTTGCTTCATATTTTCCTAAACCTGCCATGCTCCCAAGCGATCTAACACAATTTTTCAATCTTCTTTCAGCCAAGTTTCTACAGTTTGATAGAAATGGATGACATATCGTATCTGCAAGGTAAACTAACAATATATCTCCCATCTGTATCTCTTGTGACATGTCTTGCAAAATGGATTCCTTAGTAGCCTCTTCTAATCAGTTCTAGTCTTTTCAACTGACCTTTAATTCCGAGAACATCTAAACTGCATCTTGATACAGTTGTCACTAACATGTAAAGACAAAAAAGCACATTGAATGCCTTTCCTTTTCCATTTTCATAGCTCCTTCCCATAACTGTCCAGCTTCCTTGAATGTGTGTTTACAGCCACTAATCCTCCCTTTAAATGTTTGACCTCGTCTCCTATTAGCAAATTTCATTATAGTTCGCCCCTAATAACATATGTATTTCATTTGGTCTTCTCTCTTTCAAACAAGCAACAATTCTCATTCACGGAAGTGTCAACAGATTGCGAAATTCCAGTATTCCTTCAATCTACAATTCACCTTCCGAATCCTTTTAATTTTGGGATGGGTGTACATATTCTTTTTGATCCATTACTTACTTCGCAGAAATAGGAATTAAAAACATCACTCAAGGTCACAACATATTTTGTGTTTTTCATTACGTTCTACGCTCCCAAAGAGTCCATGAACTGTTGTTTTCGTCCCACGCATTTTAAATTTAGCTGTTCGGCAATAAATTTAGTTACGTAACTCTTCTGACTCGGCATCGAGAATCGTTCTTACTTTTCCCTTTATAATAATAATAATAATATGTTTGCAAAATACTCTTTTGATTTAGAATTATTGGAAAGTATAGTATTTTCATCAGTTAAGCTCTTTTCATTATTTTCTTTGATGACACGCTTTGGGAAAAACATAATATATCGTGGTGTCTTTTTCCACATAAAGAACATAAATTGTTTAATTTCACTTTACAATCTCGAGATAGATGATTTACACCTGGAGACATTTAAACAAAGCACCCAGTTTCATCAAAATATCTTTCGTTCATTTTAAAGGTTTCGTTTCGCCCAAGGACAAATCGCGGTTTGCGTGAATTGTGCTTACATAAAGGCATGATTCATTCGCATTTTCTCTCATTTGAACTTGCAATAAAATTCCGCCGTGCTGGCGCAGGGAAGGGTTGCTCGAAACGATGAATTAATTTTGTGAGTTATGTTTATAATTTTCAGATTTGCATCGGTTGAAGCTAGGTTGGATTTTTTTGACTGTGCAGAATGTATTGGGTTGAAATTGAAGATTCAGTTCTTTCTAGCTAATTTGTTTATTCAAAATTTCAATAATTCGTCTTTATACTGAGCCGTCTGTTTCTATTGAATTCGAGAACTAAATCAGAGGGTAAGTAATTTAAAATTAATGGACAGAGTACATTACTAAAACTTTCAAATGTGGTAAACATATCTAAAGACTCTAAACTTCATTTGCGTTTGACACATATCAAAAAATTGGCGCAATACTTTAGTATCATCCGAATCGTTTTAACGGAGTTACACTCAATAATTTTTGCATATGAGAGTTGGATTATAGCATCTTTCTTTCCAAATTGATCTTTTAATATTTCTTTAAGTAGCTGTATAATCTTTTCTCGAAGGATGGCAAACTCTTCCAATTGTCGCAAATAGAAGTTAAACCTAACAAAACCCTTAAACAGGTAAATTTGTCAATCGAATTTAGAGAATTATTGTCATGAATTGCGGTTTTAAAAGAGTTCCAAAATGAGAGCCATTGATTAATTTCACCATAAAATTTAATAATTAATTTTTGTAGTTTTACCTTCATTGGTTCGTATTAATTTTGATTCCTTCTTCAGTTGTTTTTGGTATGAGTCAGAATCTGACTTAAATTTATTATTTTTTCCTAGTTGTTTTTGCCCGAAATCGCAAAGAAGGATTTTATCAAAGCAAAGATGTTGTTCTACGGCTTCTATTTCTTTTTACATCGATCTCGTGAGGTGAGTACAGGGGTTCACATTCTTTTATCTACAATCTTTTAAACATTCAAACTTTGTTCTAAATGTTCTAACAATTCTTCGATCAAGCAAGGTATCATCCGGTTCAGTTTTTTGTAATTTTTTCTAACTGCGAAATGCATTTTGTTACAGTGGCTCTTAGTACGGCTTTGTTTTTTCTTTTTGTAACAATTCCTGCGTCTTCGGTCATTATTAATTTATATTATTAATTCACAAAAATTTCTAAATTTCAAATATTTTCCCTTTAAACTACGCTTCCTGATCCGGCAGGGATAACACTGGGTGTCAATAATTAATTCTTAGGCTTAACTTCCTTCGATTAAGAAAAATAGTCAAGCTTACCTCAATTCACATCGGGCAGAGAGCAGTTTTGGGAGATGTTCCTAGAATTCAAAAATAGTAACAAGTTCAGGTAAAAATTCCAAGAAGTAAAAACCACATTTAAGTAACGAGCGAGCCGACCGTAGTTGATAGATATAAGGCTTTACTTACTAAACCAACAGAATTCAAAATAGTAACAGTTCAGGTAAATTCCAAGAAGTAAAACCACATTTAAAGTAACGAGCGAGCCGACCGTAGCTGATAGATAGAAGCTTTATTTACTAACTAACTCAAAATGGCATTTCTCGTGGCTTCTCGCGAGACAAACCGCGCTGCCACACAACTGCAACTAATCACTACAAAATAATAATTTCAGACAAATTGCGAAGGCTCGGAACGAGGATTC
>BMAU01008497.1:0-40587 GCA_019973935.1 Trichonephila clavipes
TTTCGAATTTTCGAAAAAATATATGTTGTTCCTCATTTTCTTTTGAACATTTTGATACCAACCACGTGATAGTACTATAAAAACTTCGAAAGTTATTCGAAAAATTCCAAACAGCAATTTAGTAATAACAATGTTTAAATGGCTACATGCCACACCCACTTATTTTTGATTTCCGCATACGTTTTATTTTTCTGTTTTTAAAAAGCCTCATGAAATATTTTAAACACTTGCTTAATTGAGAAGGAAGCTTGCAACTCAACACACACTTTTTTAATGTGTTTTGATTCTGTTTTGGTAATGCTAGCACGTTTGTTTGAAATGACTTATCGAAATTCAAAACAGCGTTGTTTAAAACCGTTTATCAAAATTGAAAATTCTCGATTGAAATGGAAAATACTCATCGTAGACCTTCGTCCTAAGAAAAGAAGATTTAGAGGGAACCAAATCATGAAGGTATGTTCTCATATGTTGCAGAAAGGAGAGATAAAAATGTGTGCTTCCAGTAATAAAATCTCAGGATATCAGACTTCATTAAAGTCAAATCTTGTTAAGGTAAGTGAAAACTCTCTTCAAAGGATATCGTATTTTTGATTTTATTTCAACTTTTAGCTCTATTTTATCAGTATCATGTTGTTTAAAATGTCATAAACCATTAAAAATTAATGAAAAGTCCACTCGTGGTTTATGTTCGAATTTTGAAATACGTTGTAAAAACTGGGAGTGTTTGTACTTTTTCAAGCTGTGAAAACACTGGGCATAAAAATAATGCTCCAGAAATTAACAGAAGATCTATTTTAGCAATGAGATGCATAGGCCAAGGTTTAGAGTCATTAAAAACCTTTTGTGCTGTAATGAGTCTTCCTAATCCTGTTGAACAAAAATCACATGATGTTATTAATAATAAACTTTCACGTGTTATGAAGGAAGTCGCTGAAGAAAGCATGAAAATGGCAGCTGTCGAAGAATATTCTTCGTCACCTGATAACCTTTTAACGGTAAGTGGTGATGGTACCTGGAAGACGAGAGGACATTCATCGTTGATTGAGTATGTACTGTAATAGGGGCCGAAACAGGTAAGGTTTTGGATAGGGAAGTGTTGTCCTCATTTTGCAAAGGATGCGACAGTTATAAAGGGGTAAAATTTGGTATCAAGTACAATAAAAATGGCAAAGAGCGCATAAGATTTCATGTAGAAAAATTATTCTGGCTCTGCTGGTAAGATGGAGGTTGACGGGATGTTAAGGATTTTTAATCGATCAGAAAAGCTTCACAACCTGAAATATTCGAACTACATAGGAGATGGCGACACAAAAACATTCAATGCCCTTTCTGAAAACAAGCCATACGGCGATGACTATCTTATTCAGAAAATAGAATGTGTAGGCCATGTGCAAAAGAGAATGGGTACAAGACTTATGAAGCTTAAATTAGTATATAGTAAAAAGGAATTATCTGATGGTAAAACTATTGGCGGTAAAGGTAGGTTAACAGATAGTTTAATTGATAAACTTGCGCATTACTATGGTAATGCTATTCTCGATGCAATTCTACTAGTGTAAAGGAAATGCGGAAAGCCATTTGGGCTGTTTGGGGTCATTCTTGCAGCACTGATGATGAACCGATACACTGGTTTTGTCCTACAAATCCAAATACATGGTGTAAGTATAATGCCGCAATTAATAATAATTTACAAAATTTTTAATTTTTTCTGTTACTTCTTTGGATCACGAAGGTATTAAAACTGTCTTTTAATAATTATGAAATTTATTTTATAAATATTTCTTTTAATCTCTGCTATTATAATAATCTAGTATATTCAATGAACTAAAAATGAGGATAAAATTTTCCAAAACGTCACTTATCTCTTTTTTATATTTTACACAAATTTCCTCCACAATGAAAACTTAAATCAATATAAAAAGGATTTAAGTCTCTTATTAATCTCACTCATCCGAAGTCGGAGGTCCGGATATGGGGTTGCGCGTATTAAATATGTTGGGATAGTAAAACTATTAAAAAATAAACACGCTAAAAGAAATGGACTATATTTAATGAAATATTACGAGAAAAGAGACTCTTAGGCTGTATACCCGTTAATGAACATGTGCTCGCAGCGCCCCCACATCGTAAACGAATGGACATTGATATGTATGTGTGTGTTTTAAATTCACATTAATATATATTTCTCGTAGAAGATATATAAAAGCTTTCAATCCAGGTGTTTATAATATTTGTTATCCATTAACGAGAAGATTCCTTTTTAGGTAAATGAGCTAAGGAAAAAAATGTTAATTAAATCTCTCATGTAAATTATCGTAAATTTTAAATGTCGTATGCATAGTGTTAACAAACTCGTATTTTAAACAGATTCTTGTTGAATTTTTCAAATACAGGAAATAAGTATTAAAATTGAAAACTTTTGTATTTAATAAATTAAGACCCAAGGCTTTGAAAATTTCTGCCGGATACTATGCAGCAGTGATAATACAAAAATAAATTCAATCTTAAGTATTATTAACAAAAAATTAATATTTTTTAATTACATTTTTATGTATCTATCGCGAATCCTTATTGTATGCACATTATAAGTAGGCTGCGATGATCTTCGTTCTTTGAACTTATGCTACATAAACATTTGTCACCATTTCGAGCTCAGTACTTCAAAAGATATGCCGTTTTAAGTAGCACATTAAATCCGTCGTGAGCTCAAACTTCCTCCCGTTGGTGATGTAGTTAGGAGATAGGGTGTGCGACTGCTCAGGTGTCGTCCTCGTTACTTGACCATGGTTCAAAATAATGAGGTTCGTCACCAAAAGCATTTTTAGCTGAAAATTACGCCGTTAATATTGACTCACACTGCATAAACTTTGCTAATCTTTTACATATATTTATATAAAAAATTCTTCTCTGCGTGTGTATGTGACTGAACTCCTCCCAAACGTCTGGACCGATTTTGATCACATTTTTTGTGTGGGTTGAAGTGGATTTGGGAATGGTTCAGATTCACAATTCGGTCCAGTATAGCAATTAGTTAAAAAGATATTAATTAAAAACCTTAAAACGCATAATTATTTTACGCATGATTTTTTTTATTCCGCTAATTCAAGGCAAGTAAAAAAAAAAGAGGGGATTTTTTTTGCACGGTAAATTATATGTTGCGTGTCTAAGGTGTGGCAAACCATCGCATTTTTCAGTTTTTACCTCGCAAGCATTAGCCAAATATATTGTGCATTCAATGGCATTACGATTTATTTATTTATTGTGCATTAAGGGGTCACAGGGGTGTTAATCTTCTATTTTTTCGAATTTTCGAAAAAAATATATGTTGTTCCTCATTTTCTTTTGAACATTTTGATACCAACCACGTGATAGTACTATAAAAACTTCGAAAGTTATTCGAAAAATTCCAAACAGCAATTTAGTAATAACAATGTTTAAATGGCTACATGCCACACCCACTTATTTTTGATTTCCGCATACGTTTTATTTTTCTGTTTTTAAAAAGCCTCATGAAATATTTTAAACACTTGCTTAATTGAGAAGGAAGCTTGCAACTCAACACACACTTTTTTAATGTGTTTTGATTCTGTTTTGGTAATGCTAGCACGTTTGTTTGAAATGACTTATCGAAATTCAAAACAGCGTTGTTTAAAACCGTTTATCAAAATTGAAAATTCTCGATTGAAATGGAAAATACTCATCGTAGACCTTCGTCCTAAGAAAAGAAGATTTAGAGGGAACCAAATCATGAAGGTATGTTCTCATATGTTGCAGAAAGGAGAGATAAAAATGTGTGCTTCCAGTAATAAAATCTCAGGATATCAGACTTCATTAAAGTCAAATCTTGTTAAGGTAAGTGAAAACTCTCTTCAAAGGATATCGTATTTTTGATTTTATTTCAACTTTTAGCTCTATTTTATCAGTATCATGTTGTTTAAAATGTCATAAACCATTAAAAATTAATGAAAAGTCCACTCGTGGTTTATGTTCGAATTTTGAAATACGTTGTAAAAACTGGGAGTGTTTGTACTTTTTCAAGCTGTGAAAACACTGGGCATAAAAATAATGCTCCAGAAATTAACAGAAGATCTATTTTAGCAATGAGATGCATAGGCCAAGGTTTAGAGTCATTAAAAACCTTTTGTGCTGTAATGAGTCTTCCTAATCCTGTTGAACAAAAATCACATGATGTTATTAATAATAAACTTTCACGTGTTATGAAGGAAGTCGCTGAAGAAAGCATGAAAATGGCAGCTGTCGAAGAATATTCTTCGTCACCTGATAACCTTTAACGGTAAGTGGTGATGGTACCTGGAAGACGAGAGGACATTCATCGTTGATTGGAGTATGTACTGTAATAGGGGCCGAAACAGGTAAGGTTTTGGATAGGGAAGTGTTGTCCTCATTTTGCAAAGGATGCGACAGTTATAAAGGGGTAAAATTTGGTATCAAGTACAATAAAAATGGCAAAGAGCGCATAAGATTTCATGTAGAAAAATTATTCTGGCTCTGCTGGTAAGATGGAGGTTGACGGGATGTTAAGGATTTTTAATCGATCAGAAAAGCTTCACAACCTGAAATATTCGAACTACATAGGAGATGGCGACACAAAAACATTCAATGCCCTTTCTGAAAACAAGCCATACGGCGATGACTATCTTATTCAGAAAATAGAATGTGTAGGCCATGTGCAAAAGAGAATGGGTACAAGACTTATGAAGCTTAAATTAGTATATAGTAAAAAGGAATTATCTGATGGTAAAACTATTGGCGGTAAAGGTAGGTTAACAGATAGTTTAATTGATAAACTTGCGCATTACTATGGTAATGCTATTCTCGATGCAATTCTACTAGTGTAAAGGAAATGCGGAAAGCCATTTGGGCTGTTTGGGGTCATTCTTGCAGCACTGATGATGAACCGATACACTGGTTTTGTCCTACAAATCCAAATACATGGTGTAAGTATAATGCCGCAATTAATAATAATTTACAAAATTTTTAATTTTTTCTGTTACTTCTTTGGATCACGAAGGTATTAAAACTGTCTTTTAATAATTATGAAATTTATTTTATAAATATTTCTTTTAATCTCTGCTATTATAATAATCTAGTATATTCAATGAACTAAAAATGAGGATAAAATTTTCCAAAACGTCACTTATCTCTTTTTTATATTTTACACAAATTTCATCCACAATGAAAACTTAAATCAATATAAAAAGGATTTAAGTCTCTTATTAATCTCACTCATCCGAAGTCGGAGGTCCGGATATGGGGTTGCGCGTATTAAATATGTTGGGATAGTAAAACTATTAAAAAATAAACACGCTAAAAGAAATGGACTATATTTAATGAAATATTACGAGAAAATTAACAGACTCTTAGGCTGTATACCCGTTAACGAACATGTGCTCGCAGCGCTTTACATCGTAAACGAATGGACATTGTTGTATGTGTGTTTTAAATTCACATTAATATATATTTCTCGTAGAAGATATATAAAATTCAATCCAGGTGTTTATAATATTTGTTATCCATTAACAAGAAGATTCCTGTTTAGGTAAATGAGCTAAGGAAAAAAAATGTTAATTTCTCCATGTAAATTATCGTAAATTTTAAATGTCGTATGCATAGTGTTAACAAACTCGTATTTTGAACAGATTCTTGTTGAATTTTTCAAATACAGGAAATAAGTATTTTGAAAAGTTTTGTATTTTAAATTAAGACCCAAGGCTTTGAAAATTTCTGCCATACTATGCAGCATGATAATACAAAAATAAATTCAATCTTAAGTATTATTAACAAAATTTATATTTTTTAATTACATTTTTATAGTATCTATAAATATTTACACATTATAAGTAGGCTGATGATCATCGTTCTTTGAACTTATGCTACATAAACATTTGTCACGATTTCGAGCTCAGTACTTCAAAAGATGTCGTTTTTTTAGCACATTAAATCCGTTGAGCTCAAACTTCCTCCTCGTTGGTGATGTAGTTAGGAGATAGGGTGTGCGACTGCTCAGGTGTCGTCCTCGTTACTTGACCATGGTTCAAAATCAATGAGGTTCGTCACCAAAAGCATTTTTAGCTGAAAATTACGCCGTTAATATTGACTCACACTGCATAAACTTTGCTTTTTTACATATATTTATATAAAAATTTTCTTATTTGTATGTGACTTAATTTTTAAACGTCTGACCGATTTTGATCACATTTTTTGTGTGGGTTGAAGTTTTGGAATGGTTCAGATTCACAATTCGGTCCAGTATAGCAATTAGTTAAAAAGATATTAATTAAAAACCTTCAAAAACGCATTTTTTTATTTTTAATCTAAAAAAAAAAAAGAATTATTTTTCACGGTAAATTATATTAAGGTTTGCAAACCATCGCATTTCTCAGTTTTTCTCGCAAGCATTAGCCAAATATATTGTGCATTCAATGGCCGATTTATTTATTTATTGTGCATTAAAAAAGTATGGTTTTGAAAATATATATAACTAGAGTTTTATCTTTTTTTTTACCATTTAATTAAAACAGAATACTTTGAAATCACGGGAAAAAAATATCAAAGTGTTCGATTAGCTAAAAATATTAAGGATGGCTAATTTTTAATCCTTTTTTGATTTTTACAGAAGTTCATATTCAGATAAGCTTCTACTATATTCCACTTAGTTCTTAGTATACACTTAAAAGCAATCGATACGTCGAAATGTGGTAACTGTGCATGTTATCACGACAGGTATTGTAATAACTTTTTTTATAAAAATTTTAATAAAGATGATTCAGACTGTTACAACTTATTCAAAAAGTTTGAAGTTCTCTCATTCACGGTTAACGTTATCGCCAGTCTCTGAGTTAATGGTTTTATTTCAACCATGCGCCTTAGGTTTTTTATTTCTTGGGGAGTTTGTAACTTTCCATTGAGGGTAAACTTACCAGTAGTTCTAAGCTGTGCTGCCATCTAGAGCGCGATTTGCGAATCACCGTTTTGTGACGGTCACTCATAATGACCATGGTTATGCTTTAGGAGAAACGCCCATCTTCATGTTTGAGACGCGTTTAGCATCTTAATCAAAAGAAATACTAAATAACGGGAATATTTTGCTGCTTAACAATGTAATGAGTGTGGCGAAGTCTCTCACATCTCAGTTAGTCAGTGTACAATTACAAATATCGAAATGGAAAAAGTCCACTCTAGTCGAAATGTGTGTGAAAAACAAGCGGCACATTATATGTGCACCCAGAAAAAAACAGTTCTTGGAATTCTCTTGCAGGACCTGTAACTACTTGAAAAACTATTACTACAAATTAAGAAAACTAACTATTTGAAAAACGAAAATATTGTTAAAAGGCACATTTCATTTATAAGGCCCATTGGATATCAACTGCGTTTTCGTGTTGAATCCCAAACGATCATTGGTAATATTATCTATATATTACATTGGCGTTACGGAGAATATTGGGGCACCCTGCAAAGTGAAGTGTCTTTGATCTCCTCCCGGGTCTTACTTAGGAATGTAAAACCATAAAGTAACATAGTTTTAAGCCCCCCTCCCCGCGATGTGAAGGTGTACGGAACACCACTGTACAACTGATTCTGAGCTAAAACCCATTTCCGCTGACTGCAAGAAGACACAGAAGGTCGTCAGCCCAATAATACTTAAAACGCAAGGTTTTTGTAAGCAAAATCCTTTATCCCAAGAATACACAAAGACCAATATTATTCCATCTCCTATATTCATACAATACTTGAATCTAAACCACACAATTTTTCCAGCGTTCATGCTACTGAAAATCGACTGCGGCTTAAAATCGAAGGCAAAATATTTTTTGGATAGGGGAAATTGAGCTTCATCTGTTTTGTAAAGGAAAAATGTAACCGTCTATTGTGCTCACTTGCATTGATGACATATGTCATCCCGCAGTTTATCTACAGTATTCAGTCAATTCTAAACATCATTGACTGTTTTATATGGAGGAACAAAACGTTAAGTGAGCAGCGGCCACTGAAAATTTAATACGCAATAAAACAAATGTACGTCGGTGGCATAAGCAAAACATGATTTTTTTATTGCCAATGTTCAATAATCTTTAATAATTCTTATGCATTCTTCTAAAATACTTTCTTTTAAAAAAATTGTATAACAAATGCATTGGAGGGGACGACGGACGATATCGTGTGGGTAAAGTGCGAAGCCAAAACCAACTTCGAAGTTAGCTGTGACAATGGAAGTGACGAATGATTTTCGAAACATAATACTTATGGTTAGAATAATTATAGGTTCATGCATGTATTTGAAAGTTTGTAATACTAGTAAAAAAAATTATTAACTTCTTATTATTTATCATTAAATTTTTTCTTCATACGTATCGTTTCACACATTTTTGTTTAATTTTTTTCTCAAAGACGTGTAGAAGAAAAGGCGGGGCTGAGAAATCGATCGTGGCTTAGATTCGAATAAATATGACACATACACACACACACACACACACACACACACACACACACACACACACACATATATATATATATATATATATATATATATATATATAAAGTAACAATCTTGCATTTTCTACTATCTGGCCGCAGCAGCCTAGGGGTCAAGGTCACGAACTCGTGGTTGGACTGTCATGAGTTCCAGCTTAGTACCGCTGAAAGCCCCGTGTATAAAGGCGAATGCATGTTGATCACGTTGAGACTCTAACATCTTCCCGTTGGTGTGGTGTGGAAGTAAGAGAGGTTGCGTACTCGCTCAGATGTCATTCTCGTCAATTGGCCATGGTTCAAAATTCCATCTCCTTCGAGTCACTAAATCGTGCGACGTTACTGTTCACTCCCTCCCCCTCCTACTCTCCGCATGGCGAGACCATTGGATTCAAATTATCTGTTGTAGTATTTTTAACTTTTGAAAAAAAAACTTATTGCCTTTTCTTCGTTTCTCTGCATTTTTCAGATGTTCATCTCTGTAGGGAGATTGTAGAGTAATCCATCAAACAGTATGGTATACGAAATAGCTGTAAAACTGACAATAGTTGAATATACTTAAATTTTTATATTTTTGGTAAATATACACCTTAATAATTAGCTGAGCGTCATCTATGTATAAAAGAAAATGGATTAGAGCGAGATAGTTGTGTGTTTTCTGGGGTAACTTCAATTATCATTTAGGATAAAGAGGAAAATGTAAAAAATTTCATGTCAAATATTGCACTTACCCCCTTATGAATATCCGAATCAGTTAAATCGTTTTAAAGAAATATTCCATATTTAACAAGTGGTAATAAGAAACTAAACATTATATATATTATTGGGAATTATATTTGAAAACATCAACAACAAATTTTTATTTTCAAATCTCTTTACGATATTTTTTCATTTATCTCTTCTCAGAATAACAAAATATAAATAATTAAATCAAAAATAAATAAACCCTTAAAAAATTTTGCTTTGTCATTAATTGAAATCAGATTTCTACTTAAAAGGATGCCTGATACATAAAAGATGTAATATGCAGTGGCCCCATATCTATACGGTGTGTGGATCGGGGGTACTAGGCTCGAATTCGTAACACGCCAGCCACGAGCCCGTGATCTTGACCACTCGGATACCGCATTCACAACACCCTAGCTAGTTCCTCAGTTTTACAATTATCATTATGGATACGGTAGGAATCATAAAATTTCATGCAATTTTAAGATTCCTCCCTTATGAATATCCAAATCAGTTTAAAGTTTTTAAATAAGTATTTCGTACTTTAAAAGTGGTAATACAAAAGTAAATATCATATAAGATTGGTATTTATATTTTGTAATATCGTTAACACGTGATCATTGCTTTGGAATTTATTTAAAAACCACAATTAAAAAACATTATACTCATATAATACTTTCCCAAATTATTTAGATGTGCATATATTACTTATTTTTCAAATAAGCTGCTGACATTTCTATTCTTTCATGAATCTTTCAAGTTGACATCCAAAACAGTTCTGATATTTTATGAAACTCAAACTTAGTTGCGCAAACGTTTATGAAGACCAGAGCCTACTGTGCTCATCCCAGTATACGTGACAATTGGGCGCTTAAAATTACACCTTTGAAATGCTACAGATTGATGCGGACAAGACCTTGCGTCTGTCCGTTGCGTTTCCGGTTTACAGAATGCTCCGGCACGGGGTTCAAAAAGTTTCCGTTGTTGTAGGAAAGCGGAAAAGTATCGCGCACTCAGTTACAGTTGAGTGTTTGATTGATTGATTGAATGTGAAATTTAATGGTGCAAGGGCCAACTTTGGCCAAGCTGCGCCAAACACTTGTTAAAAGTAAAAGTCTGGTCTGCCCCAGGACTTCGTAGCAGAAAAAATAAAGATAATAAGTAAAGAAAAGCATTGTCAATTGAACACAAATAAAGCAACAAAATCAATAATCGAACACAAAAGAAGCAACAAAATCGAAATATTGAAAGAAATTTAGGAAAATCAAATTAAAAGAACGTAATACAAAATGTAAACCACAATACGGTAGTATCGTGTTTTCAGGAGCTTTTAAATCTTAAAAATGATTAAATTTTTATGAGGATATGAATAAAAAAAAATATATCAATTTTTTTACTAGAAAAAAACAAAGTTGGAACAATGTTCATTGTTTAATATTGGTATGTGGTCGGGACGTTATTGTTCAAACGTTTCATATTCCAAATTTTCTAATATTTTAAAAGATATTCACAAAGTATATCAAATTTTTAAAGGACATGTAGGCCAGCACAAAAATAGTGTTTTGTGCTTATTTACTGGTAAATTCTGCAAAGTAAATTTGAATATTTATGTTGGTCGTTATTCAAGCTTTATTTCAAATTCGTGTTTTCAGGATTTTACTTTTTAAGTCTTAAAAATGATTATGTTTTTTATGAGGATATGAATATTAAGAATTTGAATAAGTGTATTGGAATTTTATTCGATAGTAAAATTCAAAATAGTGTAGCTATTTCTGACTTATGTAATAATAATAAGGATTTAAACTTCAGAAATACATTTTTTGGGTATGTGGAAAACTATAATATTTAGTATAACTCCAAAAAATATAAACTATAATATTTAGTATAACTCCAAAAAATATAGATCAAATACAAAATTTTCAATAAAAAATGACAACAACAAAAAATAAATAAAAATAAATAAATCAGCTAAAGTTTAAAAAAAAAATTTTTTTTTTCGAATTTAAGACAAATATATAATTTTTTCACGCTTCTCTTTAAAAGTTTTCAAACTTTTACCAGTTTCTCATTTTTGCACCCATCCAGAAAACTCAACGTTACTTCAGTTTTTCGTGATATTGTATATATCAGAAAATCGAATGTAATATGTCATCCGATATTGTGTTATTGCTTCATCTTGTTTTACGTCCCAAAATTAACCAAATGCTAATAATCAAGTTTTTATTGGCTATGATCTCTAGACACATTTACCTCTTTCCAAGATGAAATTTTGCCTCCTGTCAATATGGTTTTGAATTAACTATGTTTAAGCTTTCACTTGACCCAAAACTACATTTAGAGGTAATTAACTATAAATCTTTTTTAACTTAAGTGAAAAAAGTTTAATAAAACTATCATAGAAAAGGGAAAACACATTGTAAAGGAAAAAATTAACCAATTTAAATACATAAAGGTATGAAAGAATATTTAAATTCAAGTATTAAAACTATTTGTTCTATGTAGTTATGAGTTCTGTGTCAGTCACTGTTTGGTCCGACGAGTCACCAAGAGATGGTCAGAGCATCCCTTTTAGAAGTTACCCTTTAAGGTGGTAGCAAGAAAAGATAGGATTTGTTGGATGAAAATTCCAATTACATGGGAAAGTTGTAAAATAGACTGGAACCAGTTACTATGAATGGATCGCTCCCCCCTACCAGTAGGAAAACATATGTTATTTGTAAAACTAAGCGGAAATGATTTGAATGGAGAGACAAACAAAACATTTCCCTTTTCTTGTATAGAAAGGCCATCTACAATATTGAGGAATTTCTTTCCTTCTTAAAAATAATAACCCGAAAAGAAAGTACCAGAATATTGAACAAATTTGAAGCCTGATAGTAAATGAAAAATACGAAAGAATTACTTTGGAATCAAGAAAATAATAAAAGTTAAGAAAAAGCGCTGGTGATTTAATTTTTCTTTCGTATGAAACTGTCGACTTCCTTTCAACCCTTTATCTACCGCATTATGATTTAGAGCAGTTTTTTTCATGCAATATTTTTTGAATCACTACACACATTATCTTTTCTTCCCGCAATTTATTTAAAATGTATATAAACTAACAGTATTTAAAATTGAATGATTGGAGCACGAAGGAACACAGATACCTAACTTCATGGTATTCAATGGTTATTTTATACAGATATTATATTGAGCATATTTAATAAATATCTTTTTATTTTATTGCTAATTGTAAAATGTAATGGTTAGGAAGCCAAAAGCACCGAAACTTCAGACATTTATTCTTAATAAATAAGGTGTTATTTGAATTCCTTTTTATAATCAAAAAACAAGTTTTTGAAAATCATTCCCAGCTTTTCCAAAATTTTTATTAAATCCCGTCAGCATTTATTTAAAACTGTAAAACTCTTTCTAATACATGATTGTACCTTCGTTTTTATCAATTTACTCTAAAGCGAATTTTATCTTGTGACACGCATCTGAGTTAGTTTTTAAGTCGCGCGCGTCGGTTACACACGTTTCATTACCGAAATCAATACATGCGATTCTTTCATACAACTCATAATAATTTATCTTTAGAATAATAAACTATATTATATATATAGTGATTCTTTAATTTTGCAGCAATCTTAAGTTTCAAATAAAATCCGTCCAAGATTAACAGTTATACGTAATTTTATCATTCTACTAAAACGAAATATTAGTATAATCATAAAATTATGTGATGAGATTGTCAGAAAGATAACCAAAGAACTGTTAATGTAAGTTTGAAAAAGTAATTGTATTTAAGACAGAGACTTGAACTAACCAATTTTACACGGTCCAATAAAAAGCTATTCTTCTATTTTAATACGGCTGATTTAATTCATTGATTTAAGATCGCTATTTGTTTTGTGGAAGGCTGAATTCATCAATTAACTGCAGGTTTTATACATTTCAGAATCTTCAAAACGTTCGTATCTGGAAAATTATTTCTTATATAGTGATAAAAAAAGTTTAACACGTGGTCTAGTATTCCAAAAAAAATTAACATTTTTTGTGTGCCACGTAGCAACGCAGCTAAATAGCAAAACCAAGATATGAATACTTTTTTTGTTTGGCTTGAAAACTTTTTTGATTCTAATACTGCGCGATTAACGAAAACGAATTCGAGGAATCTCGCCGAACGCACTCACTATGACAGGTATCGAAGAAATAACGGATTTCTATAATTACTAGTATATTTTAAAATGAAAATTTGTATGCTTTTTTTTTAAAAAATAAAACAAACATTCCTAATTTTATTTTATAAAACAGCTATTGTTTTTTAAAAATGTATTGTGTTAAATATGCAAACTTTATTTTTCTATGAAATATGACTAATGATATATACTTATCGATGCGTTAAATACCTAAATCAACAGTTACAATCAGGATGTGGTCAATGATAAGGGAATGTTAAATCTGAACATATTTTGATATGGTTCTTTAATTAGGATTCATATAAAATTTTTTGGGGCAGATACTACACTTAAATAATGATTTTTCTTCCCTCTGATTAATTCACTCTACTTTTTCACTTTTAATAATGTTATATTCTTTGCATACTTCACGGTGATTTGCAAATGATTGAGAAGAAAAATAAGTATTTCTACAATAAATAGAACATTTGGAATATCCTTCATTATAACAGGCGTACCTCAAAAACAAATTGGTTGCTCACTATTATCCTAATAATTCAAATATATAAATGAATCTCTATTACATGATTTTTTTCTCTTTATCATAACTGATTTTGCTACAACCTTCATGATTTTTAACCCTCCAAGCGGTTAGCAAGGAAAGTTCCGTCATTTTAAAGATGCTTCGAAAATGCACTGCACGAGTTTTTTTGCCTTCGAGTAACATTTTCAAAAGCGGTTGAGCCGCACTTTTCTGAAATCCCTTCCCCTTTTAAAGGTTTAACATCTTGAAAGATAATTAGGGACGGTGGAAGCAACACAGCAGGACACTGATAGGAAGTTTTATGGCTCGCAGGGAACCCCGTGTTTTGACTCTGGAGCAATCGTAAAAAATCGGGGGGAAATATCTTTACACCCCAGGAAGTGTTTGTTTGTTAGCTTGTATTTTAAAAGTTTGAAAAGTCTCAACGCAAAAGTAAAATATATTACAATTCCCTTTTGGTTTCATATTAATTTAAAACTGTAACAAGTTGGGGAGTGTGTCAGGGCAATCTGCTATTTAATATCGTTAGACAAATTTTCTCTTTTTAAGTATATCCATTTGCTTCATTTTTCTTATCTTAATCAATGCTTTCTGTTTTTAAACCTCATTATTTCATAATAAGATGCCACAAAAAATTAATAAAACACTAAACACTTTAAAATTTGAAACCTTTTCAACTTTCCAACCGCTAAAAATGAATAAATTTATACTTCATCTAATAATTTGAAACATATTTTCTTATACTTTGATAAAAATAATAACGAAAAAAAACTAAGTAAGAGATCTATTAGTTTTTTTTCTAGACTTCAAATCCCAAGTGTTCAGAGAAATTTACGTACAGTGCCTAATTATAAATTTTTAAAAGACACCAAATTATATTTGACTTTTAAGTGCTTGAACTTCAGTTTACATCAAAGACAACATGAATTAAGATTTTCCCACTTTTTATAACTTGAATGTTTGAATAAATGGTAATCAAAAATATACAGAAACATTTACAGTAGACATTTATGCATATAAATAAACATAAAAATGAATTTTAAATTCGAGCTATTCAAAAACATTCGAATTATTCTTCAAAAATATCTGATTATGCAAAATACCTCAACATTTATCTTTTTTTAAAGGCTAACTGAATAAGTAATTAAAATATGGATATTTGTTGAAATCTCGACCGTATAAGTCTAGAAATTTTATGCTAAAAATTCCGTTTGAAATTTCGAAAAAAAAATGTATCGCGCAGTTAAAAATTATTTACCATAAATTCTAGCAATTCTTTGAGTATAATGTAAATTTCAAATTTTATTATATAACTTCTTTGGTATTTTTTAATATGTTTCGAAGATTTCATACAATTCAGTTGAAAACTGCATACTAAGAGCAAAAAATATACTAAAAAATTGACGAATATACAATTAAGTTTTACATAGAAGCCCAACTGAGAAGCTAAAGCGTAGGAATGAAAAATTTTGAGTATATCTGAAGTAGTTTTCGAAATATTTATTTTAAAGTTAAGAAAATTTGTATGCGTTATGTTATACTTAATATTAATTAAATGGTTAAAATAATATGTTAATAATAGTCATGTAATCGTTTGATGACACATTCATATACTAATAAAATTATAATGGTCATTGATGCGAATGTCAAGAATTTTATGTAATTTTTAATTCAGACATTAAGATATTAATGTAGAAAATATAAAACGACCATCTAAAATACATGAAAAGTGTAGTCTGCTATAAAATGATCTTGGCAAAAACAAAATACGGCATTTTCACTTCTTATGGCAGAGCCGGCTTAGTCAAGGGTGATATGGAAAAACAGAGAGGGAACCGCAGTTTACATGGATGCTGTTCTAGCTTTTAAAGTTCTCAGGATAAATATATATATATATATATATATAAATTACAAATATGCAAAAATAAGTCTTGTAATTTTCCATACATTTTTATAACAACGAATTGTGGAATTGGCTTCCAATACATTGTTGTGTTTGACAATATCTAAGGTAACCAACCCTACTTTAGATAGATTTGTACTACTTTTTCGTAACCGTATTCCTTTTAAAATTAATTCGTGCAGCCAAAATATACCTTTTGCACTCTTAAAAATTTATGTAAACTATAACGGTTAATTTTAATTTATGCAACTTGTGAAATATTCATATTTAACCATTTCCGTCTAAACAATTTACATGAAAAAAAAGTTTGGACTCCCTCATTCATTAGGGAATTATATAATATTCTAACATTAAACTTTATTTTTCACCGAATAGGGTCGAGTGGTAGTAGCTATGACACGACTATACAATTTTTAATACATACAATCAACATAAGGTAACCAGAATTAAAGTTTACTTTTATTTGAGTGTTTTTTGGTCTTTTTAAACTATATTTGGTTAATTTACCTACACCATTTCATGCCATTCCAGCGCCCCCTGTTCCGAAATATTGACCACGCGAGGGCGCTGGTGTGCGCAAATCTGTATTAAAATTGTAAAGATCGTGAGTGTGTGTAACTTGTATCGTAGAATGTAAGCCGCATCGCGGCAATTCGTATCTAATTAAACATTATACCCAAATTATCTGATGGAAACTGCTTATTGTGTACTGTCTAACTAATTCGCCTGGATACACACTCCTTTCGTTTCAATATAATTATGGACATTGCTTCGTTTATAATTCGCTATACCCCCTCTAATTTTTGGGGGGACTATCATTGCTCCTCTGAAAGCCTCAAACACCCACAAGGAGGCGTTATCGCCCACGTTGAGAACATATACTTTAAACCACATCTCCTTTCTTTTATTTAAATATCAATTTGACAAATGTATGGCAATTAATTGCTTAAAAATCAAATTATGTGTTGAATTTTTAGTAATCAGTCTGGCGCACACACATACGCTTCTTAACACTGTGCAAAAATACCTTCACAATACATCAGCCGCTATACAAATTAACTTTTTTTACAAAACACCAATGTGACAAGAATAAAATGTTTTTCCTTCACTGTGTGGTTGATTAAATCGATATCGGTTGAAGATTATGTAATTATACTTTTTCCTAAGAAATTTGAAAATACAAATCCGATGTTAACCATGTTATAAAAAATTATTACCGTTAATATATAATATTTAGTTTGTGTAATACCACTTTTTTAAATACGAGAAATAACTTTAAATTTTTTAAACTGATTTAGTTGTTCGTAAGGGATTAGTGTACTTTATTAAATGCAATACAGTATCTTCTTCCTTATCAGTAATTGTAATGGCAGAATTGAAGTACAGCTAAGATGGTAGCCGAGATAGCCTAGTGATAGGTCTCACGGACTCGTAGCTGGAGTGTTATGAGTTCGAGTCTTGTGCCGCTAACCTCTCACTGTTTAGAGGAAACCGCTGCATATTAAATTAGTCGCGGCTCATTTGTCTTGCTTTAGTGTGGTTGAGGCGATTGAGACATGTTCTCGGTCAATTTGGAATATTAGGGTAAATAATCAATGTTCCGACGTCGAGAAAGAAGTTTCGCTTCCATGACGGGGCATTCAACGCACCATTTTTTATAATTCTAGAAATTTCTTCAACCCTTTTTAATTGAAAAACTTACGATAGAATAGAGTACTAAATGAAATGAAATTATGTGCTCTATTTCTTCGTCAAAAATGAAAATTGTACAAGTGAGGTACTTGTTCAGATATTGTTCACGTCACTCGTGCAGAGCTCAAAATCACAACGTCCAACTTCACACACTGCGAGCTTTTGCATCGATGAAATATTAGAGACCCTTCAAATCCAACAACAGCCCATTGAAATAAATTACAGCTTGCTTATTACGGCGGGAGATGGGGGGGAGCTAATCAAAGATCGCAGTGTAGCGAGTTTGATATACGAAATGAAGATTATCATTTTCCGGTGATAACTTATAATATTTATGAAATAATAATTACATAATATTAAAATTACCATATCTTTGTAAGTTAAAAATATAACCTAGTCACTTGGTTACCTAGAATTCTTGGCAGCCCCCATGATGCGGGGGTTGAGGAAATTGAGCGCGTTTTCTTGCTCTCATATTCAAAAATGAATACAGGATGCTTTTTTCTGGTTCAAATCGCATTACCAAAAAATATATGTATTTTTAATTTTTAAAAAATGACAGAAACCTAAATTATGTTGGAAGAAAATATAATTTTTTTTTCAACTTCTAACGCCCTATTTATTTCATTTTTTTCTCCTTTTTTGCTCTTCATTTTGTTTTAATTTTACTGTGACTGAAATATAGGGGAAATGACTGACATACAAGATTGCCCAAGGCAACTTAACAGCTAGCTGTAAACGATTGATCTCTTGGGTCTTACTTGACAAAGGAACCGAACTAAGTCAGAAAATTGTTCCCGTTTGACCCCCAAGTTTTAAAAGGGGGAAAGGAAAGAAGTATGTTGCATTTTTAAAGCGAATGTCAAAATAAGAGTAAACGCTTTCGAAATAACTTTTCAGGAGGAAGCTAACCACCCAGAGGGTTAAAATATGTTACAGATTAACAAAGTTTGGGAACCTGATAATACTATAGAATCACTTACCTCATATTTAAGCATATTTATCTTGTTGTCTTCTGGAAAAAAAAATTTATGACGAGATCGGTTAAACAGGAAGTTGCACGGCAGAAGCCAGAAAATAAATTTATCAAATAATATGTTAGAAACCTGGAAAATCTAAAATATGCAATTATAAAACTTTCAGAAAATGAAAGTATAAAAACAATCGAACAATCACTTAGCAAAAACTAGAATGTCCCTGAAAGGAAAAATTAAACATGCATAAAATCAAAGCACAAAATATAAAAAATAGTACAATTAAATAAAGCAAAATTATAATTAATAATTACGAAATATATCAGTAAATCCTCAAGTTTATAGTTTGGCAGAAGCTAGAAAATGAATATACAAATGCTAAAACCCTGGAAATTTTAAAATATAGCTATTAACACAGTATGAAAATTGTAAAAATAAATAGGAAAATAAACACAATATTAAAATAAAACAATTCAATAAAAAAAGGAAGATTAATACAAAATTTAAATATGGTAAAAATATTAACCGCTTAATATAAAAAGAGTAAAATAAAACAATTCATTGAATAATGAAAGATTAACACAGTATAAATCTAGTAACAAAAATAATCATATAATAAAATTTAATAGGAATTTTAAAGAAGAATAATCGGCGAATTATAAAAAAATAAAAATAACGCATAAGATTACTCGTGTTACATAATTATAAAATAAATAACATAATAATTATAAATAAATAACAATATTAATTATAAATAAATAAGAAAATATGTCATAATATTTATAAATAAATGTTAAAAGAAACAATTATAAATAACGGATATTAGATGATTATTAAAAAAGTAATAATTGCATTTTTGTATTACATTATGAATTAAATAATTACATAATGTATGATAAAATTAGTTAAGAATTTTAAGTACAAAGTAGTGAAAGCTTGCAATATGAAACTTTCTCCGCAAGTTCCTTCAACGAATTACATCGAACGAAGAACGTAAAAAAAACATTTTACAAAAGTAAAATAAAACAAAAATAATTTATTTATAGCGATAGTTAAAAGCACAACCCTTATTCTTCCGAGAAAAAAGTAATCTAGTACTTACTCATTTTTGAAATATCCATCTTCGAAAATAGTACAGAATTAGAGAAAAGGCGCAAACAGTAGAAAAATTACACTGAAAATGGTAAATTTTTACAGAAAATAGAAATTTTTATTAAAATCGACTGAAATTAATAGGTTTACAGTGCGAAAAAACCAATAGAAGCTATTTCTAATATACGTATTCTCATAGCAACCACATCGGCAGACGATAAAAATATTAAGGTAACCATATTGTAATGTTACCGCCCATCTTGGCAAACATAAACAACAACTTGGCGCTATTACCCCCGATGTCAAACTATTACAGCAAAGCTATTAAATTATTTTAATATCCATATTTCGTAACAGATGGCGCTAGCACTGCATTAAAAAAACTATCTGGGTGTATTAGCACTGTCTCGATCCACTCAGTTCAGTTCAGTTCTGTGAAATCACTGAAAAAGGGGGGACTTGGCTAACGCCTTCTGCTCCGATAAAATTTTGATCAGTTTTTAATCCAAGTTATAACACACAGTTCGTGATTGCACTGTCCATCAGTAATTTGAATTATCGCGTTGTGCTTCAACTGAGGTTGATGAAAGTAGTGCATAGAGTAACTGGAATTTTAGAATCTATTGGATGATGTCAGAAATTTTACAACTTTTTGAACATGCTCTATTGTTTTACATTTCGCTATTGATGAATAAGACCATTTTCCGTGGTTGGAGATAAAAATTTTCAAGATTTCACGCTGTGATTTGTATTTGGTACAGTGTAATATAAAATGTTCACTAGTTTCTGGTACTTTACAATCAAAACACAAAGGAGAATATGTTAGTTTAAAAAGGAAATATATATCATTTAATGGTAATTTTTTAGCTCGCAACTTATTGTTTAGAACTTCTGTATTTCTTTTTTTTGCTGCCTGTCTGTTCCATTTTTCAAGATGAGAAAATATAAAAATAATTTTTATGTCTTTGCTCTTTTTCCATATTTCTTCACTTTTGATTTTGGGTTGTTTTTTGAAATATGTATGTAGATCTTCATAAGTTATCCAAGAACTAATATTCCACGGCTCTGGAGAGACTTTAGCTAATTTATCAACTACTTCATTAATCCCTATTCCCTTGTGAGCTGGTACCCAACGTTTTTCTGAAGCCCACTGTTTTTGGTTACAGTGAATATATGGTAAAAAATTAAATTAACTCCAAATAAGCAATCAATTATTAATGCCTTAATATAAAATTATAAAAGTCATCTCTTAAAATTAATATTTATTGTTTTTTAATATATGATGCATTCTTTAATCTTTTATTTAATTTATTATATTCACTCTGAATGAACGGAGAAGATATTAAGAACTGAAACGAAGGGAGAACATAAACCTGGTAATGAAAATGAGGTACTTTTTTTGCCGAGTAGTGAAAAGAATTTGTAAAAAAAAAGATATTTATTGGAGAAATTAGTAAAGAATTTATAACGATGCACAATAAAAAAATCATGAAAGCTAGAAAGCATCTTAGAAGATGGATGATTTACGATAATTTACTTTATTGTTCGTTCATTTTATCGATTGCCTTCAATTCAGCTGAAGTCGTGCATCCATCTATTGGCAAAGAAATGAACGATTATTGTTCTAACACTTTGCAACAACCTTTAAAAATAGAATTTTTTAAAATACTTATTTTACATAACATGAAGAAAATGATTATTGTGTCATGAAAATAAACATTTTATTGATAAATCATATAAATGACGGTTTTGATTCAAATGGAAAATAACAGAAGCTTCGAACAGGTTCGTAATGATATTTACTTATTGGCTATTTTAAGATTTCTTCTGTTACACGTCAGCATTGCATATTTATTGGAACATTCTTTTAGCACCATTTAGTTATAAATACTGTAGATTTTTTACAAGGCTATTATTATTTTTTTAGAATAAAAAAGTTAAATTTCAATTAAATATATAAAGCAAAAAAATTCTTAAAAATCTTGATTTTTGCTGTCATTTGTAATATGTATTATAAATAATATTTGTAATGGTTTATATGTCGTATTTTTTAAATTAATGCATTTATGTTTACCTTAATATTTGATCTTTTTCACAAACTTTTATTATTATTTCTTTTTTATACATTTGATAACTTATGAACTTTGTTTTGGTCTGGAGAAGTCCTAAAGTGATTGGTTTTTGAAAGTCTCACCTAAGATAAATTCACTTTACATTTCTACATGTAACTATTTTTATACGTTTTTACTACAAAATCATTAAAATATAGATTTTATAAGATACCCTTTAAACCCGAAGATGACTTAAATAAAAGAGATAAAGATGAAAGAAATAAAGATATTTAATGGAAATGTTTTAAAATAATTTAAGACTTGTATTGTTATGCCTTGATTATTTCAATTACTATTTGTCTTGGATCACATTTCATTTTTCATGCTTTTCACGTAAGGATTATTTCAATATTTAATAAGTATTTTTTATTACAGTGGGTTTTTTAATTACTAAATCAATAGGAGTCAACTATGCGTTTTTTAAATATTTAACCCGTTTAGATTAAGTGAATTTTATGCAATTTAAGTGTTATTATTATTTCTATTTGTGTTATTTTAATATTTGTATTCTTATGCAACTACAATCACCGCAGAACTGTAAAAAGTTTTAGATCTTATACACATAAAAAAATGGTAAGGATAGAAAAGATTTCAGCATTTTCGTCTGGCATTTATATATACATACACATATAAATACTTCAGTGGCGCATACAAGGGAAGGAGGGTTCTGGGAATCCGGAGCCCCCAAAGCCCTTGATATTTTTCCGATTGATTATAATTCTAAGTATATAGTATGTAAAATTTATTTAAATATCTGTTTTTTATGATTAATTGTATTAATTAATGCTATTTATTTATTCAATAATTAGTTTCTTTCTGTGTTTTGTTCCCGAAAATCGACAAAATCAAAAGTATCATGATACAAGATAGATGAACTTTTGACCCCGGACCTCCACCCCCCTTGAAAAGTTCCTGTGTATGCTACTGAAATACATACATACTTTGCTTTTAAAAATTGGGGAAATACAGTCGGACCTCTATATAACCACGTTGCAAAATCCAGGAAAAAAGTTTGTTATATGGAAAATTCGTCATATAGAGGTTCATCTCTTAATATACTTTATAAACCCCATAAAACAAGTATTTTAAATTCCTAAACACACTATATATTAAAAAATGTAATTATTCATACCTTTTTCGTCAAATTAATTTATGTTTATTTCATAAACTTTGCCCATCAAAAAAGAAAGGAAAAAAGCAAAGAAAAAAAGAAAAAAGAATGTCGGAGAATTCACTGCATTTTCAATATTAAGAAAATAACTTTCTACTAAAATTAATGAATTTTGAGGACTTTTTTAATTTAAAACTTACCAGTAACATTACATACATTATATTATAATTAGAACACGGGGACAAGAGACAATTCCAGCGAGGGTGAAATAGGATACCGAAGGTGTTTCTAGTGGATTCTTGAAAAAAGGGCCAGAACTCTGGTGCACTCGGCGAATTAGGATCTAATAAAACCAGTTCAAGATTTATGACCAACATAAAATGTTTTAAAGAGAGAATAACATGAGTTTTTTTCAGAAATACTTAAAAAAAGGGTGAACAAAAATTGAATCACAAAAGAAAAAGTTTGTTTTATACAGAAAATGCACTTCGCTATTGAGAGGTTCTTTTACGAAGAAAATCGTGAAATGTTCAAGGTTCCAGGAAAATGTTCGCTATATAGAAAAATTCGTAGTATAGAGGTTCGTTATACAAAGAGGTTCGACTGTATTTTTAAAATAAATAACACGAAAAGTTAACTTACAGATCACGCACCTTTAATGATTCATGTTAATTTCATCAAAGCCAATATATTTTACTCAAACTGAAATCCAAGATTCATATGCCTCAGGGGGCTGCAATAGCCCAGTGCTCAAGCTATCGGATCATGGCAGGCATGTCCTGAGTTCGAGCTCAGAACCACTAAATACCCGCCGGGTAGGGCAGCGATGCACGTTAAATCTGTCGAGAGCTGAAACGTCCTCCCGTTATAGTGTGGTAATTAGAAGAGGGAGGTGCCAGCTCAGGTGTCGTCCATGTCACTTGACCATGGCTCAAAATTACGTGGTCCGTTGCCAAAAGCCCTCGTATAGCTGAACAGTGCAACGTTAATATTCACTCACTCATTCACTCATATAGCCTCAGGTAAAAAGAAAAATATTCTTATTCTTTTTCTAATCCCGATTTTACATTGACGATCAATTTTGTCAGATCAAAGAAATTTCGTCAAAGAAAGATTTAGCTCCTTATTGTCACCAAACGGCATGATATGAAGCCAACAGTGGAAGACCCTTTCCCTGCGTGTTCGAACACAATAACAATGAATTTTTCGAATTCACGCCGTCTTTTAATTTGGTGAAACTGGTCGATATATAGTAAAATACTGAAAAAAGTTCAATGTTTGACACTTCCCGCTTCTAAACATTTTATTAGTGACGAAAAAAAAAGTTAAGATTGTTATAAGAAAGCTCAAACGAGAAAAACCGATCTTGGTGTGCAGGGACATAAAAACAAACCCTTGCAGACATTCGAATGATAAAAACGTGTCTTAACTTGATAACTTCGAGACCTCTTATACATTCATGCTTGAAATCTCTCAATAAAGGCTCTTTGGGTTCCCTTAAATAGTAAACAGTGTCGAGTTTCATAGAACTTAAGAAGCTATGTTTGAAGACATGTGAGTACTCAGTTTAATTATTATATTTTCGAATATTGTCGATTGATTTGTTTTATTTAAATGACGTAGAAAATAGAGGTGTAAAGTAATAAAATTTTATAAATTGTTACTTCCTGTGCCTTTGAAATTTGTTTCAAAACAACATGTAATAAAATAAAGAAATAAATGGATATATTAAAGAAATTTTAATATACAAAAAATGTAGTACTTTTTTCAAGTCTATAAATGATAGAGAGAGAAAATTGTTTAATTCGTTCATTTTTTTCTGTTACTTCTTTAGATCACGAAGGTATTAAAACTAATGTCTTTTAAAATAATTATGAAATTTATTTTACAAATACTTCTTTCAATCTACGCTATTATAATAATCTAGTATATTCAATGAACTAAAAATAAGAAAAAAGGCATAATTTTTTTAATTACTTTTAGAAGCCTTTCTTTCTGTTATTAAAACTGGAATTTTGACTAATTAAGAGTGGCCTTGGTAGCTTAGTGGTCATTATCAACCGTCGTTGTGGATTCGCGGGTTCAAGTCCTCGTGTCACTGAAAAACCATCTTGTAGCAAGATTGATGTCCGTTAAATTTCTCGAGAATCAAAGTCCTCACGATGATGTGGTGTAGGGAGAGTGGAATGCCGGCTAAGAAGTAATACTTGTCATTTGATAGATGTTCAAAACCACTGCGTCTGTTTCCATTAAACCTCGTGTTGTTTTAAGTGGGACTTTAATAAACGTTCATTCATTTAACTCATTATTTTTCTTAAATAAATCTTTGCCTTACTATTTATCTATTTTTGAAGTATTAACATATGATACATCTGAAATTTAAAATTTAGTTATGCTGACGTTTAAAAATTCAGAATGGAAATATAAAAATTGGATTAAAAAATATTGCTTCATCAATTTACTAAAAATTTTAAAATCTAACAAATTTGGTGTGGTTTAAAAAGAGAAAATTTTTATCCTGAACCTCATGTAGAAAATAAGACAATATGAATAGTAAGAAATTTTCTCAAACGCTTTTAAAACTGGACGACGAATCACAAACATAAGTTGGCTTAACTTAGAATCAACGAAGGGGAAAATAAAGATTAGCTCTATAAAATGAAATACGGTGAATAAACCTTTAGTTTTCTTTTTATAAAAAACTTGCATCTCTTTTTTATTGTATCTTACTTTAGAAAAAAAATGTGGAAAAAACTAAATCTGTTTAAAAATTGGTAATCGGTGTCAAATTTTTCCCGATTTGTAAAAAAAAATTAATATCTGAATTAAATTAAGAAAATGTAGTTTTTTAAACAAAACACACACACCTAGGTTCCAAGGATCTGCTTCAGAAATAAAATTGTTTCCTTAAGCAAATCAAAAGAACCAAAAAAATAAATTTATTTAAATCTTGCGTCGATCATTAAAACTATACTACCGTATTTATTCGAATGTAAGTTCTTTTTTTTCCGATACCAATACCATTGAAAACGGTGTGCTGCATAAAATCGAAGGTGGAAAAATTCTTTGGTCTTTCTACATTTTTTTGATTTAATAGTTTTAACTTAGCATACCTTGAACATAAAATTCAGTTACACAAAAAATGAACATAAAATAATTTAACTTTTTATCTAACTAGAGCGGAGAAAATTCCATCCGGGAATAATACCAGAAAATGGCACCCGAGGTGTGTTGCTTTATTTCCAGCTTATTTCGATATTTTCACTGCTGTCACTACAAAAAACCCAGTTTAGCACAGCTAGGTTGTCGGAAATGCAAAGGGATTTAAGTGCTGTGATGGGAAATCTCGGGGTATTCCACCATGGACTTTAATCCAGAACACCGGTAGAACGTCGAAAGTAGTTTTAAGGTCGCCGTCATTTACTATTTCCATCAGTTGATCCTTATGCACAGACTACTTGTTGACAAATAAGTCGTGGATCTGTTGCTTAGCAGTTCTTGGTTTTTTGTGGTTGGAAAGTTGCACTCAAACTCAACAGTAAATAAAAAAATGGAAATTGAATGTTCCTTGGGTGGCCCGGTAACAATTGATCTACGGACCGGTACAGACCCTAGGGTTAGGAACCACTGTGTTAGGTAATTTGGTGATACTTTTTCTTTCATTTTTTAAAAGTATAAGGACTTCTGTCCTTTTTCTAACCTTATTTCGTAAGTTATATTACTCAATGTTATGATTCCACACGTTAAGGTTTTTACATTCTCATAATTTGCACCATCGGTTCTTAAAGCATTACAGCTGTCTTGCGCTGAAATGTTTCTTGAATAATATGTTGTTCTTGTCGTGTGTTTTACTGGGATATATACGAAAGACGTGAGATAGATGGACAGAAGCATATAACACACATTTTATTACAAACCATGATCCCAGCATAGAACAAGAAGCGGTGCGCTGCTTTTCCCTTCGAGACGGGAATCCATTTTAGGCGAAAGACCAACTTCTTTCCCGAAGGAGATACAACCAAGTCTTACTCGGGATTGGAACCAGAACCCACTCGGTTAGAAGCCGAGGGTCATAGCCATCATACTGGCTGGGCGACGAAAAATAATATGTACTGCTGTTTTATTAAATATTGCTAAATAGAATTCCTAGAATTTTTGTGAAATTAACTTCCTTCTGACTAATATATAATGAGTTAATTATTACATGTATGAGAAATATCATTCACACACAAATTTATTTTTACCAAAGAAAAAAATATTAAATATTGATACGCTTCATCCTCTTTTTACAATGAATAGAGAGCTGCGGTAGCCCAGTGGTCAAGTCATCGGATCATGGCAGGTTTGTCATGAGTTGGTGCCCAGTATCACTGAAGACATACCGTGTAAGGGAGCGATGCACGTTAAATCTGTACAGAACTGAAACGTCCCCCGTTGGTGTAGTGTGATAGTTAGGAGAGGGCCAGCTCAGGTGTCATCCACGTCACTTGACCAAGTTTCAAAATTACGTGGTCCATCGCCCAAAGCCCTCGTGTATCTGAACAGTGCGACGTTAATATTCACTCACTCTACAATGATCAGAAAAAAATCATGGAGAATATAGAAATAAAACATATATTTAATGATTCATAACGCCAAATAATAGAAATTGGGTTTTCAGTGTATGTTTGATTTCCTCACTCCGTCTGTATGAAAATGTCTTGAGCATTTTAAGTATTAATGTCTATAGATCAAACCTTTTGGTGCAGATTAATAAATATTGCTGAAATTAAAGCATATCCCTACAATTATATGCAATAAAGTTCTAATTTTAGGAGGAAACCTCTATAATCCCCAATTCGTTAGAAAAAATTGACTGTGGTATCCGCGCGCGAGAGTTCATGGTCGCAAACTCGTGGATGACATTTCTCTGTTGAGTTGAGGATTCGAATCCTGGTACCACTAAAAACTCTGATGTGCATTAGAAGGGCTGATGAACATTAAATATTTCGTGATTCACAGCTATCATGTTGACGAAGTATGGATATTCGAAAAGTTTTTCCTCCAGTTTAGGAGACAGCATGATGTTGATCATGGTTCTAAATTAGCAGATCCGTCACCAATACCCTTCGCATTGCTTCATAATGCGACCTATCTTCACAACCAATCGATAAAATATGGTCAGAGAAAATAGTATAAATTCTAAAACTTTTATTTTAGGATATAATATCCCATGCAAAGCATTTATAAAATTGAAGTAGATAGCTTTACATTTATAGTTTTAAATCAGCACCCAGCATAAATTGTGTAAACATGCTTTTACAATAATTTAAACAATTAGAATTTGACAGAGGGCATTTAGGAAGGTCAAATTTCGCATAATAAAAGCATCATTTCAAGTTTACAAACAAAACGTTGGGGGTGGGGTAGGGTGGAGAGTATAAAATGTTATCATTAGCCAAAAATAAAGGAAAACATATCTCAGATTCCCAGACTAAAGATAAATCCTTCAAAAAAGGTCTCCCAAAGTATTAATATCACAACAAAATCAATATCAGAATTAAGACCACGAAAAAAACCCCATAATTTATTGACAAAGGACCGTGTAGATTTAAACCACTGTCATATGACTAGGACGACACCTAAGTTGGAGTTCCATTCTCCAATTTTTTAATAACACACCCATGAGAAACCTTTGAATTTTGACAGATTAGCGTGAAACAGCTTCGCTACATGACAGGTCCTTAGTGGTTCTGCTACAAGCAATTGACCTTAGCTTTGATGTATGGTAGAAACCATCAATCGATTTGGATATAGACATGCGCCATGCTTTGTATTAGATGACAGGAACGAAAAGAAATTTCCCTTGAGTAAACGACCCTCAAACACTTTTATTCTTTTGCATTGCTTGTACCGATTTTGGAGATGAAGCGTCATCACATACTTATCTGTTGTAAAACTTTTAAAGCTGAGGGGGAGAGACTTTCTATGCGATTCTTGAAGAAAGTTTCTTTTCCAGCTATATTATTTCGGTTTATATATATCCACCTTTGTATTGGCCACACCTTGGATAATCTTTTCTCATGTCCGAAGTAGCCGAGCGATCATGGTCACGAGCTCGTGGCCAGAGTGTCATGAAATCGGGTTTTGTGCCTCTAAAGATTTGCCGTGTAGAGGCATTAATGCACGTTAAATCGGTCGAAAGTCAAAGTCCTCCTGATGACGTGGTGGGGAAATTAGAAGGGATTACAGCTCAGATGTCACCCTGGTCAGTTGAACGTGGTTTAAAATTACGAGTTCCGTCGCTTTTTTGCCCTTGAGTTTGTTTAGAGAACGAAATTAATAACTACTCTTATTCACTGTTAGCGTCTTCGCCAGTCTCTGAGTTAATGGTTCTACTTCACCCATGAACCTTAGGGTTTTGTGATTCATTGGGAGTTTGTAACTTTCCATTGAGGGTAAACTCGACCAGTAGTTCTAAGCTGTGCTGCCATCTAGAGTCCGATTTCTGAACAATCCTTTCGTGACGGTCACCCATATTGACCATGGTTACGCTTTAGGAAAATCGCCCATCTTCATGATTGAGACGCTTTTAACATATTAATCAAAAGGAAATACTAAATAAAGGGAATAATTTGCTGCTTAACACTGTATTGAGTGAAGTCACTCCCATCTCATTTTGTCAGTGTACAATTAAAAATATCGATATGGAGAAAAGTCCACTCAAGTCGAAACGAGTGTGAAAAACGAGCGGCACGTTTTTTGTGCACTCAGAAAAAAATAGATCTTGGAATTCTCTTCCAGGACCTCTAACTACCTTGAAAAACTATTACTACAACTTAAAAAAACCCAACTTGAAAAACTAAAATATTGTGTTAAAAGGTACACATTTCGTTTATAAGGCCCATCGGATATCAATTGCGTTTTCGTGTTGAATCCCAAACGATCATTGGTAATATTATCTATATACAGTTACATTGGCGTAACGGAGAATATTGCGGCACCCTGCAAAGTGAGGTTTAAATCTCCAGCCGGGTCTTACAAAGGACTGTAAAACCATAAAGTAACATAGGTTTTAGGCACCCTATAAACCTGCTCCCCCCTTCCCCGTGAAGCGAAGGTGTACGTTACATCACTGTACAATTGATTTTGAGCTAAAACTCATTTCCGCTGATTTCAAGACATAGAAGCTCGTCGGCCCAATAAAATATAAAGCGCAAGGTTTCTGTAAGCAGAATCCTATATCCCAAGAATTCACAAAGACTAATATTATTCCATCTTATATATATATATATATATATATATATATATATATATATATAATATATAGCAACATAACATATAATGTATGGAAATTTATTGCGTCGCAATCAAATTATGCTTTCATGTTTAGTATTCATTCTCGCACATTCACTGCTAGCACAAGAAAATATTTACCTGATACATCCGGTAAACAAGATGGGTTTTGTTTCACAAAAACACAATTGTGCGAAAAGAAAATGTCTATCTGATCAAAGTGGCCGATTAAATTGAAGTCATCTGAGAATTATTTTAATTGTGGTTTTTCGAAAGAAATTTGAAAATAATGATCATGTGTTAACAATGTTACAGAATATAAATACTAATCTTATATGATGTTTAATTTTGTATTATCCCTTTCTAAAGTACGAAATATTTAAAACCTTTTAACTAATTTCGATAATCGTATGGGAGTAAACTTAAAATTTCATAATTTTTTATGATTACTACCATATCCATAATGATAATTGTAGAACTGAGGAACTAGCTAGGGTCTTGTGAACGCGTTATAATAGTGGTCAAGATCATGGCTCGTGGCTGGCGTGTTACGAGTTCCAGCCTAGTTTCCCCACCACAAACCGTATAGCTATGGGGGCGCTGCACGCTAAGTCTTTCATGGCTCAGACGTCCTTCTTTTAAGTAGAAATCTGATTTCAATTAATGACAAAGCCAATTTTTTTTCAAGTTTTTTTTTTTTTTTTTTTTTTTTTTAGTTATGAGAAGAGATAAGAGACAACATATGTTAAAGAGATTTGAAAAAAAAAGATTCCTTGATGTTTTGAAATATAAGTCCCAATTAAATATGTTTAATTTTGTATTGCCACTTTTTAAATATTGCATATTTCTTAAAAACGATTTAACTGAATTGGATTATCATAAGGCGGTAAACGTGGGAAAGGATACGTATGAAATTAAGAAAAAAATTAATGAGACAAATAATAAGTTAATAATTTATTTATTTTACTAGTATTAAAAGCTTTCAAATACATACGTGAACCTATAATTACTCTAATCGTAATTATTATGTTTCGAGAATATTTCGTCACTTCCATTGTCACAGCTAACTTCGAAATTGGTGCCGGCATCGCACTTTACCCACACGATATCGTCTGTCGTACCATCCGAAACATTTGTTGTACAATTTTTTTAAAAGAATGTATTATAGAAGAATGCATAAGAATTATTAGACTAATGAACATTGGCAATAAAAAATCATGGTTTTGTTTATGACACCGACGTTCACTTTCCGTTTTTTGTTCCCATATAAAATTGCCTCGCTTTTCATATTTTCGTCATAGTGAACTCGTCTTGATAATATTCGTGACGTGTTTGATGTTTAGGTGATTAAAAGAAAGCGTATACAATAAAATGCCTTAAATACGAGCAGACAATGATGTTTAGAATTGACTGAATACTGTAGATAAACTGCGGGAGGACATAAGTCACCAATGCAAGTGAACACAATGGACGGTTAAGTTTTCTTTTTAAAAAGAGAGGAAGCTCACTTTCCCCTATCCAACAAATATTCTGCTTTCGATTCTAAGCCGCACTCGCTTTTCAGTAGATGAACGTGAATGTTTTCCGACGAGTCCAGGTTTAGTTTGCAGTCTGATTCTCTCCGGACTTTAATATGGAGAGCGCCAGGTACCCGTTACCACCAATAGTTACCCGTTACCACCATTGAACCTTACCACCACCCTTACGGTGGTGCAGGATGGCTCGTTTGGGAAGGAATTATTCTTGGTTCCAGAACTGACCTACATGATCAGAGTGTAACGACGACAGGCTACATCTATCGGGATGTCATTCTGGAACAACATGCACGTTTGTTTCGGGGCGCCATGGGTGCTGAATTTCTGTTTATGGATGACAATGCCCGTCGGCACCGTGCAAACATTATAGACGAATGCCTTCAATCGGAGGGTATCACCGGTATGGATTGGCCATCATATTCATTGGATTTGAATCCAGTAGTACATGTGTGGGATATGCTTGGCCGAAGAATTGTAGCCAGTCAACCCCCTCCCACCTGCCTACCGGAATTTCGGAAGTATTGCTTGTTGAGTGGTGTAATATTCCCCAAGATCACATTCATAGTTTGATACTCAGCATGCCTAGGTATTTTAAGGCCTGTATTGCATCGTCCGGTGAGACATACTCCGTATTAACCATCATACTAACCATGTTATACTGTTTTTTGTAAATAGGTTCTTTTTAGAAATTTGCTCCAGGCAGTAAATATCGCACTTTTTTTAATTATGTTAAAAATATAGCATCTGTTTCTCTTTACTTTTTGTTTAATAAATAGACCTTACAAATAAGTCAAATTTGTTTTTGTTCTGTCTCTTTCTTTGCCTGAACTTCATTATCCTTAATTTATGGACACGTGTGTATTATTGGATTTCTGCATTGTTATTGGTATTGAAGGGGGGCGATGAGAAGTATTTTTGAATATTTGTTTGCAAATATTAAAAGTTTGAGAAGCACTGCTTTAAACCCTAAGATGACTTTTATTTATGAAGATATTTAATTGAAACGATTTAAAAGAAATTGAGATTTGCATTGTTCCGCCTTGATTAATTCAATTAATTATTGTCTTGGATCACATTTTATTTTTCACGCACTTCACCTAAATATTATTTCAATATTTAATAAGTTTTTTTTTAAAAATGTCAGTAATTTTTTATATGCAATTAGAACATTTGCAAAATAAAACACAGATTAACTTTGCAAATACTATATCAAAATTGTTGGGGTGAGAGAGAGAGAGAGAGAAATTTACTTCATATACCATTTAAAATTTTTACATTGCAGTTATAGTTCGGAGAATAATTTCTTTTCTGAAAAAATTAAAATGTAATGTGGTTTTAAATTTTATGGTTATATTTATCCAATCAGCTTGTTCTAAATCATTCGATTCTACCTATTTTTGGGGGATATTGTACAACGTCCACATCAGTGAGTTCCGATTACCGATATTAGTTCTTGATTTTTGTAGGTGGCCGGCGTGTCACGAGTTCGAACTCCAGTGTCGCAGAAGACCCATTGTGTTGAGCAGTGGCGCCCACAGGGGGTTCCTGGGCGTCCGCACCCCCAAAACCCTTGATTTGTTTTCAGATTGATTATAATTCTAAGTACATAGTACGTAAAATTTAATTATTTGCTATTAATTATTAATTTTATTAATTAATGTTAATTATTTATTCAATACATCGTTTTTTAATGTGTTTTGTTCCCGAAAATCGACAAAATCAAAAGGAGCATGATACAAGAATTGTGAACTTTCGACCCCGGATCCCCCTCTGAAAAACACCTGTGTGTGCCACTGGTGTAGACAGTTGCACGTATCATCTTCCTTGCAGTGTTTTTAATTTTAACTGTTTGCTCTTTTATCCTGTAAATTTATAATGGCTAAATAAGTACTGTAGATTAAACACTACAAACGTATTCTATATAAATGAGATCTTTCTATTACATAAAATTCGCGTTTAATTCCGTCCAAAGTTAATAAAAAAATTATTTGATACGATATATATATATATATATACACACTAGCTGGTATACCCGTTCTTTAAACGGGTGAATTTAAAAATTAAGCAATACAGACTGAAGGATAAAGAAGTTTTCAATGAATTATAATTTTATGTGAATTGTAATTTAAACACAAAAGAAAAAGCTAAATAGCTGTTACCCGTGACTTCGTACCTGAGGAATTTAACAAAAAAAGTGTTTATTCGCAAAGGTTACAAAATCTGAATTATGTATTCTGCGCAAAGAAATACCTATGCTATAAGTTTGTCATTCTTCTACTTTGTGATTCTATGATTCTTTTTTGTTTTATTTTTTTCCCTTTGTTTTTTGTTGAGCTAGGGGTGAAAGGGATGCATGACCTTTGACACTCTCGATGGGGTGAAGACTAAAATCATTAGGATAAAAATAGGTCTAATTAGCAGTAGTGTGAAGCACGAACACAAACGAAGCCGCAAGGAAGGGGTAAAAAGGACGCATGACCTTTGAAAATGCAGTTAAGGACTGTAAAATCATTAGAATCAAAGGACATGAACGGAAAACTTCTCGAATGGCAGCAACCTATTTAAACAAAACTGCTAGAAATCGTTGAGACAGAAGGTTCGTGAAATAAAATAATCCCTATTGAATAAAAATAATCCCTATTTGAAACAGATATTGTCCAATTGTTGATATTATAAATATGTTGGGATAGTAAAACTATTAACAGAATAAACACGCTAAAAGAAATGGACTATATTTAATGAAATATTACGAGAAAAGAGAATCTTAGGCTGTATACCCGTTAATGAACATGTGCTCGCAGCGCCCCCACATCATAAACGAATGGACATTGATATGTATCTGTGTGTTTTAAATTCACATTAAAATATATTTCTGGTAGAATATATAAAAAAGCTTTCAATCCAGGTGTTTATAATATTTGTTATCCATTAACGAGAAGATTCCTTTTTAGGTAAATGAGCTAAGGAAAAAAATGTTAATTAAATCTCTCATGTAAATTATCGTAAATTTTAAATGTCGTATGCATAGTGTTAACAAACTCGTATTTTAAACAGATTCTTGTTGAATTTTTCAAATACAGGAAATAAGTATTAAAATTGAAAACTTTTGTATTTAATAAATTAAGACCCAAGGCTTTGAAAATTTCTGCCGGATACTATGCAGCAGTGATAATACAAAAATAAATTCAATCTTAAGTATTATTAACAAAAAATTAATATTTTTTAATTACATTTTTATGTATCTATCGCGAATCCTTATCGTATACACATTATAAGTAGGCTCCGATGATCATCGTTCTTTGAACTTATGCTACATAAACATTTGTCACGATTTCGAGCTCAGTACTTCAAAAGATGTCGTTTTAAGTAGCACATTAAATCCGTCGTGAGCTCAAACTTCCTCCCGTTGGTGATGTAGTTAGGAGATAGGGTGTGCGACTGCTCAGGTGTCGTCCTCGTTACTTGACCATGGTTCAAAATAATGAGGTTCGTCACCAAAAGCATTTTTAGCTGAAAATTACGCCGTTAATATTGACTCACACTGCATAAACTTTGCTAATCTTTTACATATATTTATATAAAAAATTCTTCTCTGCGTGTGTATGTGACTGAACTCCTCCCAAACGTCTGGACCGATTTTGATCACATTTTTTGTGTGGGTTGAAGTGGATTTGAGAATGGTTCAGATTCACAATTCGGTCCAGTATAGCAATTAGTTAAAAAGATATTAATTAAAAACCTTAAAACGCATAATTATTTTACGCATGTTTTTTTTATTCCGCTAATTCAAGGCAAGTAAAAAAAAAAGAGGGGATTTTTTTGCACGGTAAATTATATGTTGCGTGTCTAAGGTTTGGCAAACCATCGCATTTTTCAGTTTTTACCTCGCAAGCATTAGCCAAATATATTGTGCATTCAATGGCATTACGATTTATTTATTTATTGTGCATTAAAAAAGTATGGTTTTGAAAATATATATAACTAGAGTTTTATCTTTCTTTTTTACCATTTAATTAAAACAGAAAACTTTGAAATCACGGGAAAAAATATCAAAGTGTTCGATTAGCTAAAAATATTAAGGATGGCTAATTTTTAATCCTTTTTTGATTTTTCAGAAGTTCATATTCAGAATAGCTTCTACTATATTCCACTTAGTTCTTAGTATACACTTAAAAGCAATCGATACGTCGAAATGTGGTAACTGTGCATGTTATCACGACAAGTATTGTAATAACTTTTTTTATGAAAATTTTAATAAAGATGATTCAGACTGTTACAACTTATTAAAAAAGTTTGAAGTTCTCTCATTCACGGTTAACGTTATCGCCAGTCTCTGAGTTAATGGTTTTATTTCAACCATGCGCCTTAAGTTTTTTATTTCTTGGGGAGTTTGTAACTTTCCATTGAGGGTAAACTTGACCAGTAGTTCTAAGCTGTGCTGCCATCTAGAGCGCGATTTGCGAATCACCGTTTTGTGACGGTCACTCAATTTGACCATGGTTATGCTTTAGGAGAAACGCCCATCTTCATGTTTGAGACGCGTTTAGCATCTTAATCAAAAGAAATACTAAATAACGGGAATATTTTGCTGCTTAACAATGTAATGAGTGGCGAAGTCTCTCACATCTGAGTTAGTCAGTGTACAATTACAAATATCGAGATGGAAAAAGTCCACTCTAGTCGAAATGTGTTGAAAAACAAGCGGCCCATTATATGTGCACCCAGAAAAAAACAGTTCTTGGAATTCTCTTGCAGGACCTGTAACTACTTGAAAAACTATTACTACAAATTAAGAAAACTAACTATTTGAAAAACTAAAATATTGTTAAAAGGCACATTTCATTTATAAGGCCCATTGGATATCAACTGCGTTTTCGTGTTGAATCCCAAACGATCATTGGTAATATTATCTATATATTACATTGGCGTTACGGAGAATATTGGGGCACCCTGCAAAGTGAGGTGTCTTTGATCTCCTCCCGGGTCTTACTTAGGAATGTAAAACCATAAAGTAACATAGGTTTTAAGCCCCCCTCCCCGCGATGTGAAGGTGTACGGTACAACACTGTACAACTGATTCTGAGCTAAAACCCATTTCCGCTGACTGCAAGAAGACACAGAAGCTCGTCAGCCCAATAATACTTAAAACGCAAGGTTTTTGTAAGCAAAATCCTATATCCCAAGAAAACACAAAGACCAATATTATTCCATCTCCTATATTCATACAATAATACTTGAATCTAAACCACACAATTTTTCCAGCGTTCATGCTACTTAAAATCGACTGCGGCTTAAAATCGAAGGCAAAATATTTTTTGGATAGGGGAAATTGAGCTTCATCTGTTTTGTAAAGGAAAAATGTAACCGTCTATTGTGCTCACTTGCATTGATGACATATGTCATCCCGCAGTTTATCTACAGTATTCAGTCAATTCTAAACATCATTGACTGTTTTATATGGAGGAACAAAACGTTAAGTGAGCAGCGGCCACTGAAAATTTAATACGCAATAAAACAAATGTACGTCGGTGGCATAAGCAAAACATGATTTTTTATTGCCAATGTTCAATAATCTTTAATAATTCTTATGCATTCTTCTATAATACTTTCTTTTAAAAAAATTGTATAACAAATGCATTGGAGGGGACGACGGACGATATCGTGTGGGTAAAGTGCGAAGCCAAAACCAACTTCGAAGTTAGCTGTGACAATGGAAGTGACGAATGATTTTCGAAACATAATACTTATGGTTAGAATAATTATAGGTTCATGCATGTATTTGAAAGTTTGTAATACTAGTAAAAAAATTATTAACTTCTTATTATTTATCATTAAATTTTTTCTTCATACGTATCGTTTCACACATTTTTGTTTAATTTTTTTCTCAAAAACGTGTAGAAGAAAAGGCGGGGCTGAGAAATCGATCGTGGCTTAGATTCGAATAAATATGACACACACACACACACGCACATATATATATATATAAAGTAACAATCTTGCATATTCTACTATCTGGCCGCAGCAGCCTAGGGGTCAAGGTCACGAACTCGTGGTTGGACTGTCATTAGTTCCAGCTTAGTACCGCTGAAAGCCCCGTGTATAGAGGCGAATGCATGTTGATCACGTTGAGACTCTAACATCTTCCCTTTGGTGTGGTGTGGAAGTAAGAGGGGGTGCGTACTCGCTTAGATGTCATTCTCGTCAATTGGCCATGGTTCAAAATTCCATCTCCTTCGAGTCACTAAATCGAACGACGTTACTGTTCACTCCCTCCCCCTCCTACTCTCCGCATGGCGAGACCATTGGATTCAAATTATCTGTTGTAGTATTTTTAACTTTTGAAAAAAAAACTTATTGCCTTTTCTTCGTTTCTCTGCATTTTTCAGATGTTCGTCTCTGTAGGGAGATTGTAGATTAATCCATCAAACAGTATGATATACGAAATAGCAGTAAAACTGACAATAGTTGAATATACTTAAATTTTTATATTTTTTGTAAATATACACCTTAATAATTAGCTCAGCGTCATCTATGTATAAAAGAAAATGGATTAGAGCGAGATAGTTGTGTGTTTTCTGGGGTACCTTCAATTATCATTTAGGATAAAGAGGAAAATGTAAAAAATTTCATGTCAAATATTGCACTTACCCCCTTTTGAATATCCGAAACAGTTAAATCGTTTTAAAGAAATATTCCATATTTAACAAGTGGTAATAAGAAACTAAACATTATATTTATTATTGGGGATTATATTTGAAAACATCAACAACAAATTTTTATTTTCAAATCTCTTTACGATATTTTTTCATTTATCTCTTCTCAGAATAACAAAATATAAATAATAATATCAAAAATAAATAACCCTTAAAAAATTTTGCTTTGTCATTAATTTAAATCAGATTTCTACTTAAATGGATGCCTGATACATAAAAGATGTAATATGCAGTGGCCCCATATCTATACGGTGTGTGGATCGGGGGTACTAGGCTCGAATTCGTAACACGCCAGCCACGAGCCCGTGATCTTGACCACTCGGATACCGCATTCACAACACCCTAGCTAGTTCCTCAGTTTTACAATTATCATTATGGATACGGTAGGAATCATAAAATTTCATGCAATTTTAAGATTCCTCCCTTATGAATATCCAAATCAGTTTAAAGTTTTTAAATAAGTATTTCGTACTTTAAAAGTGGTAATACAAAAGTAAATATCATATAAGATTGGTATTTATATTTTGTAATATCGTTAACACGTGATCATTGCTTTGGAATTTATTTAAAAACCACAATTAAAAAACATTACACTCATATAATACTTTCCCAAATTATTTAGATGGGCATTACTTATTTTTCAAATAAGCTGCTGATATTTCTATTCTTTCATAAATCTTTCAAGTTGACATCCAAAACAGTTCTGATATTTTATGAAACTCAAACGTAGTTGCGCAAAAGTTTATGAAGACCAGAGCCTACTGTGCTCATCCCAGTATACGTGACAATTGGGCGCTTAAAATTACACCTTTGAAATGCTACAGATTGATGCGGACAAGACCTTGCGTCTGTCCGTTGCGTTTCCGGTTTACAGAATGCTCCGGCACGGGGTTCAAAAAGTGTCCGTTGTTGTAGGAAAGCGGAAAAGTATCGCGCACTCAATTACAGTTGAGTGTTTGATTGATTGATTGAATGTGAAATTTAATGGTGCAAGGGCCAACTTTGGCCAGGCTGCGCCAAACACATGTTAAAAGTAAGTCTGGTCTGCCCCAGGACTTCGTAGCAGAAAAAATAAAGATAATAAGTAAAGAAAAGCATTGTCAATTGAACACAAAGCAACAAAATCAATAATCGAACACAAAAGAAGCAACAAAATCAAAATATTGAAAGAAATTTAGGAAAATCAAATTAAAAAAACGTAATACAAAATGCAAACCACAATACGGTAGTAAAAAAATATATCAATTTTTTTACTAGAAAAAAACAAAGTTGGAACAAAGTTCATTGTTTAATTTAGGTATGTGGTCGGGACGTTATTATTCAAACGTTTCATATTCCAAATTTTTTTATATTTTGATAGATATTCACAAAGTATATCAAATTTCTAAAGGACATGTAGGCCAGCACAAAAATAGTGTTTTGTGCTTAATAACTGGTAAATTCTGCAAAGTAAATTTGAATATTTATGTTGGTCGTTATTCAAGCTTTATTTCAAATTCGTGTTTTCAGGATTTTACTTTTTTAAGTCTTAAAAACGATTATATTTTTTATGAGGATATGAATATTAAGAATTTGAATAAGTGTATCGGAATTTTTTTCGATAGTAAAATTCAAAATAGTGTAGCTATTACTGACTTATGTAATAATAATAAGGAATTTAAACTTCAGAAATACATTGTTTGGCTCTGTGGAAAACTATAATATTTAGTATAACTCCAAAAATATAGATATACATACAAAATTTTAAAATGACAACAACAAAAAATAAATAAAAATAAATAAATCAGCTAAAGTTTAAAAAAAAAAAAAAAAAATTTTCGAATTTAAGACAAATATATAATTTTTTCACGCTTCTCTTTAAAAGTTTTCAAACTTTTACCAGTTTCTCATTTTTGCACCCATCCACAAAACTCAACGTTACTTCAGTTTCGTGATATTGTATATATCAGAATCGAATGTAATATGTCATCCGATCTTGTGTTATTGCTTCATCTTGTTTTACGTCCCAAAATTAACCAAATGCTATTAATCAAGTTTTTATTGGCTATGATCTCTAGACATATTTACCTCTTTCCTAGAGGACATTTTGCCTCCTGTCAATATGGTTTTGAATTAACTATGTTTAAGCTTTCACTTGACCCCCAGAACTACATTTAGGGGTAATTAACTATAAAATTTTTTTTTAACTTAAGTGAAAAAAGTTTAAGAAAACTATCATAGAAAAGGTAAAACACATTGTAAAGGAAAAAAATTAACCA
>BMAU01008499.1:0-10217 GCA_019973935.1 Trichonephila clavipes
ACTGAAATTTAAAGTGGATGTTATTCTTAATGAAGAGGAAGGCAATGTACCTTAAAAATAAACTACTTCTACTTCTAAAGACGGGGGTGAATGAAGGATAGATTTGTATGAAATACTGTTTACATACTTATTTGTTATATTTGTCAAGAGAAAGATATTGATAAATTATAAATATTATATATATACATATATATAGCAATATAACGTATAATGTATGGAAATATATTGCATCACAATCAAATTATGCGTTGATGTTTAGTAATCAGTCTGGCACATTCGCTGCTAGCGCAAGAGAATATCTTCCTAATCCAACCAGTAAACAACATCAGTTTTGTTTCATAAAAACACTAGTGTGCGAAAAGAAAATGTCTATCTGAACAAAGTGGCCGATTAAATTGAAGTCATCTGAGAATTTTTTAATTGTGATTTTGCGAATGAAATTTCAAAATAATGATCATGTGTTAACAATATTACAGAATATAAATCCCAATCTTATATGTTTAGTTTTGTGTTACCACTTGTTAAAAATATTGCATATTTTTTCAAAAGAATTTAACTGATTTGGATATTCATAAGAGGGTAAGTGCTATATTCAACGTGAGATTTAAAATTTTTTTAATGCCAAACTGAACCAAAAATCGTTATTTTTGAGAAAACAAAAACCGGAACTGAGCCAAAATATTTTGTTCTTAGTTGAACCGGAAGGAGAAAATTAAGTTTTAAAGACCTCTTCTAAAAACCTTACAGGTAATAAACTTAGTAACGATGATAACCTAAGGGAATCATGTATGAAGAATCCTAAAAACAGATGTGCATGACACAATAAATTATTTGGAGTATTAGAATTGAACACTTACTTCATATGAATCTGTATGCATTCTGATGGATTGATACTCATTTCCAAGAATTTAGAAAGCAATAATAACGAACATTTCCATCAATCTGATGTTATGTTAAAGTTGGTCAAAAACTTCATCCTGAAAATGAAAGTTATACATATTTTTCAAAAACAAATCTACAATAATATGAGTATTTAACAAATACAGGATGCCCATTAAAGAATCACAAACTTATTCAGTCCACTGTTATTACGTTACACATGAAACAAGAGAAAAAGCTGAAACAAAAGAATTAATAAAGTTAAAATGTTACGTTGGAGTGTAGATTAAGGTGTCTCTTGGTTTCGACAAAGTTTATTAGATTTCATGGTAAGATATTTATTTCAATATTGCAGTCTGTTCACTTTAGTAACTTAGGTGCAATGAAATTAGTGTTTATTCCAATAAGATCACATCTACATTCGATTGCTATGTTATTTAATATTGGCAGATGTTTTTAAAAAGACAGATGATTCTTTTTATATTAAACATTTCATTGCTGTTTTTAAAAATTTTGGTATTGATATTCATTGCAAATGTATGGCACTTTAACCTTTTTAGGATTTGCCTTCAGTCGTTTTGCCAGAACAGTAAAACTGGGATGTTAAATTTAGATTCCTTTTCGATTGATTGATTGAGTGAATATTAACGTCGCACTGTTCAGCTATACGAGGCTTTTGGCGACGGACTACGTAATTTTGAGACATGGTCAAGTGACATGTACGACACCTGAGCTGGCACCTCCTCTCCTAACTACGACACCACACCAAGGGAAGACGTTTCAGCTCTCGACAGATTTAACGTGCATCGCTGCCCTACACGGCTGATCTTTAGTGGTACTGGGCTCGGACTCTTGACAAGGTAAGCCACGCTCCGATACCTATACCACTCGGCTACCGCGGCCACTACATTACTTTTCGAAAATGGCTTTTAGAATGCAAGGTAAAAATGTCTGTTTTACAAGGATACATTAGTAAAGATTTGATTTAAATTATTAAATATCCAATTGGGGGAGAAATGACAAGTATTTGCATAAGAATTTAATTTAATTTGTTTGTAAATGTCTATAAGAAATTAATCGTCATTTTATAAGGAGGTATGTGAGAAAGAATAGTTTTAAGAATCTAATTAAAATATGTGAAGATTTTTTTTAACGAGTATGTACATTCAGTAAGAAAACTGTGATTTCCTTTGTTTTCAAACTACTGTCTCTGAGTACAACTTTCTCTAGTCTTACCAAAGTTCAACTACTTCACATTTGAGGTTAAATTTTGATCTAATTTTCAGATTTTATATGGAAAGGGATGCACAAAAACTGCAATTTAATGAGTGAAGTTGAATCATTTGAATGATCTAAAAAAGGTTTATTTTTCTTGGGAAGAATTATTAGCCTAACAGAAAATATGTAACATATTAAAAATGGGACATTTCTTAATGTTGTAACGAGAATGGTAAAAGATGGACAATAGTACGCACTCTTTTCTAGCAAGAGATGCAACCAGTCGGCGGGGAAAGCGGATGCCCATTTCTGCTCACGCACAAACCTTTCCTTTTTATACTAGATATTAACTGTTTGATATGATTTTAACTGTGATATATTTGGATGTTGATGAGTTGGAATTCGAAAACCATGAATTAATGACGATATGAGCTAACCGGCGTGGGAATTCTTTGATTACAGCATTACACAATGTTAAAATTTTTTATTAATTTATTAAATTTCAATCATCTTTTAGATACATAGAAATTTTTATTTTACAATATTTTGTTTGGAGTTTCCTACTTTACTAACAGCCAACAACCAAATCGACACATCAGTGGCGTAACGTACACCGTCAACCCCCGCATTATGGGGGCTGCCAAGAATTCTAGGTAACTAAGTAACTAGGTTATATTTTTAACTTACAAAAATATGGTAATTTTAATATTATGTAATTATTAATAATTCCTAAATATTATAAGTTGTCACCGGAAAATGATAATCTTCATTTCGTATATATCAAACTCGCTACACTGCGATCCTTGATTAGCTGCCCCCCCCCATCTCCAACCGTAACATGCAAGCTGTAATTTATTTCAATGGGCTGTTGTTGGAACTGAAGGGTATCTAATATTCCATCAATGCAAAAGCTCGCAGTGTGTGTAACTCGACGTTGTGATTTTGAGCCCTGCACGAGTGACGTGAACAATATCTGAACAAGTACCTCACTTCTACATATTTAATTTTTGACGAAGAAATAGAGCACAAAATTTCATTTCATTGAGTACTCTATTCTATCGTAAGAAGTTGTTCAATTAAAAAGGTTGAAGAAATTTCTAGAATTATAAAAAATGGTGCGTGGAACGCAACGTGATAGAAACGAAACTTCTTTGGTGACATTGGAACATTGACTATTTACCCTAATATTCCAAATTGACCGAGCACATGTCTCAATCGCCTAATTTGCGTGAAAGGTATTCGTGGCGAAATGAGTCTTTCTGATACCAAATCAAAAGTAGAAACATGTCCTGGAATTTCTCGGTATACAATACCATTATATTTTGGTAAATTTCGTATACTTTTCCTATTTAAACTTTGTCGGCAATTGTAGTATACTTTAATGGGTCTTCTAAATCAATTCCTGGTAAAGTATTTGTATAATATTTTTGTTCTCAGCAACAGACGTTCTCAAATCATCTCCAAGCCATTATTTATCATAAATTAAACGCCCGTATCAATTGTACGATTTATCAATTAATCGCTTTTGAAAATGTTTGTGAGATTCTTATGGGAATCATAGTCTTTGTAGAATTTATTACTGATTTACATGCATCAGTTCCAACACGCACTAGAATTGTTGAGGGCTCCGTAGTTAATGACACAGGGGGGTTCACAAAGTCCGTATTAATCTGTGCAGTCGTTAGAAGAGTCTCAATAGCATTCCCATCCCTTAAATTGAGCATTAAGTCTACTTATTAATCTCACTCATCGAAAGTGGGAGGTCTGGAAACGAGGCCGCGCGTATTAAATATGTTGGGATAGTAAACGGATTAACTGAATAAAACACTAAAAGAAATGGACTGCATTTAATGAAATATTACGGGAAAACAGCCTCTTTGGCTGTATACTCGCATACACATATGCTAAAAATAGATTTTTCTCTTATTCGTTAACGGGCATGTAATCGGAGTGCCCCCACATCATAAATGTATGTACATTCATATGTATGTGTGTGTGTTTTAAATTCACATATTTTTTAATATATATTTCTCGTAGAAGATATGTAAAAGCTTTTAATCCAGGTGTTTATAATATTTGTTATCCATTAACGAGAAGCTTCATTTTCAGATAAACTAGCTGCATGGCCCGGCGTTGCACGGGCTATCTCTACTTTTATAAATTTTCCCTTTCTTTCACAAAATCAGAACTTCTAATACTCATTTTCAACATGACTTCCCACCCCCTCCATCGCTTAGCCCGTCGTTGTGCTCGGGCGCTTTCTCTTTTCCTTATGACACCAGCTTTTCTCTGTGTGTGTGTACGCGCACAATGTGAGTGCTTTTCTAAAATTATGTCAAAAAATTCCCTTTTTTGAAATTTGTTACATTCCACTTATTTTGATTAAAGACAGGTTTCTTTCCCCTCTCTACAACCCGAACACGGTTTTTTTAGTGTAAAATTTTTGTTCTATATTCCCCTCCTTCCCACAGATAAGATATAGCTTCAAATTTTGATGTATGGCTTATTAAAAATATATTGCGTTAGAATTAAAAAAATTATTAATTTGAAGCAATAAAAAGAAATTGATTCTGATGCTAAGAGTAAAACAAAAAACGTTCATCATTTTTTTTAATATAGTTAAACTCTAAGAAACTAAAATAATAAAACAGATTTCATATTTTCATGAATCAATCAATCGATACTTATAGTTAACTGAAAATGTCTCTAAAATGTATTTTGCTCCAAAAAAATAGACGATGTACTTTTTAATTAACAAAGAATTCCTTTAGTAGTGAAATAGAAATAATCCTTTTAAAAAAACATATATATATTTATTAAAATTCAAATTTCTATAAGTAATAAATAAAAGAAAAATTTACAGATAGCTATTGAAACGATTGCTTTTTTCTGAACGTCTGAATGTTTGATTAAAGATATAAATATATATAAGTTAGAAACAAAGTATGGGGAAAGCCTAGATATATATATATTTATATACATGTACTGAAAAAACATTAAAAAATAATCAATCTTATAAAAACATTTTGAAATCTTATTTTAATTTTAACCTTTTCATTCCACTGAAAATTTTAAAAATTAAATAGTAATGTAATGCAAAATTGAATGTCTCTTCCTCTTCAGTTTTGAACCTGGGAACTGCCGTTTTATAATACCACTACCGTTTTATAAAGCAACGGGTTTATCAACCTCGTCATGCCTTCCTTCAGGGAAGAGAAGTCAAAATACCTTTAAAATATCGGAAGATTTTTGTGAATTTCTCATTTCGTTTTGTGTTAAAGTTATAAAAAAATTTCGAACTTCATTTTTAAGTTGATGCTTTTAAACTTCATATATAGATTAAAAACAACGGTAATTTTTAAACAGAAAACTTTAAAAAAAGTAATGTTTACATATTTATCGCAAAAGGGAAAAAAGTTCAAAAACGCATTTTTTAACCGTAATTTTTAAGATATTTTATCAATCTTTGTAGAGATTAAATATAATACTGTTCTACATGCGGAAAAAAGTTTCGTGAGAAAATAATAAAATAGATTTCAGATTTTTAAAGTGTATTTTGATCGTCTAATTTAATTAACAAAGAATTAATTTATTTTATTTTAATTTTAACCTTTTTCATTCCACTAAAATTTTTTTTAAAATGAACTTTCCGATTCTCTGCAGATGACGCCACGTTTATAACTATGCATTTTAATGCATTTCAAGGTTTTTAATTAATATATTTTTAACTAATTGGAATATTGGAATATAAATGGCCAAAATGGATTTCTCGAATCATTCCCGAAACTTTGGTACCGTTGGCGAGTTTCTGCGTCTTGTGGTTCGTGAGAAAATTGGACTACATTCCTACAGCCCTACATAGATATGTTTATTTATCTACGAATTTTAATGGAGTAGATAGTTTTCGTTGTGTACGAGTTCTTTCTGTACCTCCTAAGGTATAGATAAGTGATGGTTTAGAGCATTTTGTACAAATTGTTTTGACATTTTTCTAAGATTTAATTTATTCTTGTTAAGACAATTCTTAAATTCTTTATAAAAATTGCAACCACTATTTCTTCTAAAAACGGTAGTTTTTAAATGCATTAGATTTTAATGGGGAAAAATGTGTTCAAAATTTTTATATGATTACATATTTTTGAAAAAATTTATCATAACTATGAAGATAAAAATAGTGAGAATAAAATGCATATCAAAGAAGTTTGCACAAGGAACAATTGTTCTACTTAGGACTTGGTTTAAACATTAAATATCTAAGTCTTACCTAAATGATTTTGAACTAGAAACTAAACTACAATTGGATATTGAATATTCCCGGGGTTTTTTTTCTGCAAGAATTGAGCCTCTGCGATCATTTAACTGTACCAAACTAGATATTTTTGCAAGATCTATTTGGCTCTAGCACTCTTAATACTTTAAACCAGTGCTTCTCAAACGGTGGGGCGCGAGCATATCGAAAATAAAAGATTTAAAAAATAATTAGTTTACTGGAATGAATTAAAACAAAATACTTTCAGACATAATAAAAAATGCACTTTTACTCTGATATAATTTATAGGCGATATTAAACCATCAAAAATAAAAACTTCTTCAATACCTAATTAGCTATCTTTGATCCTATAACCAAAAAAAACTTATTTGATTTGCTGTCATCCCGCGATGAGAGATTTTTTTATTACGCTTTTTTTAACCTAACATACTACTCTTTCAGAGAAAAAACAGATCCCGGACCCAGAATCGAAAACTTAAGGAAAATAAAAAATTCATCACTGTCATTATTTTTGAAATACTGCACATTATAGCTGTAATCTGTTTGTTACAGCTGGGTTATTCTAAGTTATTGGTTCAGTTAGTTATGACCCCTCTCTTACGTCTTCTCTGTTGCGCTTTTTTTCATTCAAAAGAGTTTTATGATATTTGGAAAACCACGGAGAGCACACACACACACACAAGCAAATGAAGGATTACTTGGCCAAGCCATATTTTTATAAATATTCTCAATGTATAAAGCATAACGAAAAATGTTTCACACAATCTTTTTAGCAGTAAGATACATATTATCATAATGAATATACTTTTTACCCGGAAGTGGTCGCGCGGGACACACAGATTACGAAATCGTTCATTCTGGCAAAACTGTTTACTTATTACCAAAGAAAAATTGAAAAGTCCTTGAAAGTAGGTAAGTAAACTTTCTCTTAGTTCAATTATTCACTGGAATCACAATTTGTATCGTGTACAATAAAATAATTATAAAAAAAGGATTGGGGTGACTCAATAACCCCGACCGTATCGAGTGCGCGCCTGCTCCCGTGTTAAAACATGTTGAAGTCTTTTCGCTTTAAATATTAAAAAAAATACAATTATTCTTTATCGATATTTTGTATTATTGATCATTATTTAACATCAGTGACACACACAAGGGGGGGATCCGGACCCCCTCCTCAAAGCCCTTGATTTTTTTCCGATTCATTATAATTCTAAGTTTATAGTACGCAAAATTTAATTAAGTATTTGTTATTAATGATTAATTTTATTAATTAATGCTAATTATTTATTCAAGAATTAGTTTTTTACTGTGTTTTGTTCCCGAAAATCGACAAAATCAAAAGGAACCTGATACAAGATTGGTGAACTTCCGACCCCGGAACCCCCCCCTTGAAAAATTCCTGTGTGCGCTACTGTTTAACATCAATCATAAATGCTAATTCTGTGAGGCTTAAAATTACAATTCGCTTAAAACTAATTATAATTTGAGCAACCATTTAAAAAAATCATTTTACGTTTTTGTAAACATTGTCGAGCACTTGGCTTTGCGCGCGCGCGCGCTTCCCTTACAATTCAGCTATTATATCAGTAATGTTTTATTTTCTTATAAATGAACTCGTGCAAAGAGCGGGTATTTCAGCCGGTATACTTTTAATGTATCAGTGCTGCACAGAATATTTTATAACTAATTAATTAATACTAAATTAAGAACAAGTTTAATAAGTATTAATGACGTCCATGAGCTTGTCTTGGAAAACAAAGTTTTTATAAGGAATACTTATGATTAGAAATTGACCATCTGAGTTCTTTTTCTATATTTAGCAGATATCTGTATTTTGTCTTCTAAGCAGCCACCGCATTTTGCAATATGTTCAATTTAAAAATTAGAGAAAGGAAAAATAACATAATAATTATCCTATTATTTTATTTATTTATTTATTTATTTTGCTTAAAAGTAGTATACGAAATTTAATACTTATGTTACTAATTTGTATGGTTTATAATTAAGATCGCCTGTTGTAGCTTTAGCGTCAAAGTGCATTATTATTGCATTCAGTACATTATTAATGTATAAGGGGGCGCAAAAAAAATTGTGATCGAAAAGGGGGGCGCCAATATTGAAAGTTTGAGAAGCACTGCTTTAAACGATCTTCTTTAAAATATTAATTTGACAAATGAATGGCGAGTGAGTGAATATTAACGTTGCACTGTGTTCAGCTAAACGAGTGCTTTTGGCGAGACTGACCACGTAATTTTGAACCGACGTCAAGTGACGTGGACGACACCTGAGCTGGCACGCCCTCTCCTAACTACTACACCACACCACGGGAGGACATTTCAGCTCTCCGACAGATTTAACGTGCAACGCTGCCTTACATGTCGGGTCTTTAGTGGTACTGGGCTCGGACTCATGATATGCCTACCTTGATCCGATACCTTGACCACTGGGCTACCGCATCCTTAGACAAATAAATGGTAATTATTTGCTTAAAAATCTAATTATGCTTTCATTTTTAGTAATCTTTCTGGTGCGTGTGGTACTAGCACAATGCAATAATATCTCCACAATACAACAACCGCTATACAAGATTAGATTTTTACAAAACACCATTGTGCAAAAAGGAAATGTTTAAAAATCAGGTGTTAATTATATTATGAAAAAATAATTCCCGATATGATTATATATAGCGAAGTTACTGATCGTTAAATTGAACGAGGCTCTCAGTTTTCGCGTTGGCTTGGCGTGTAAGTGTAAGCAGAGCGTTTTGAGTTCGAGCCTTATATCGCTAACCTCTCGCCGTTTCGAAGCAACCGCTGCATATTAAATCTGTCGCAGCTCAAACGTCTTCCCTTAGTGTGGTGTAGAAGTTAGAAGAGTTGAATTTATCAGCTCATTAGTCATCCTTGTTACTTGACCATGGCTCAGAATTACAGTTTCTGACGCCAATAGCCCCAAAGGAGCTTCCTAGTGCGACCTTTAACGATCACTTGCTGGTTAAGGTGTTGTTCACAATAAATGCAGGGTTCATTGCCACAGCATTAATAGTCAATGGCCTTCGTGTCATTGTAGTGGAACTGTCATTCCAAGCAAACTTTTCAATTAACATGGATTTCAATTTTCTTTTGGAGATTGGTCAGTGGACGCAATCGGTATTTTTGGAGAAGGTTGATTGCCGATAATTGATTGCTAACAAAGCACAATTCTCAACCGAGATAGGTCGAGAACTACGCCTTTGTAAAAGATTTGAAAATGAAGATCCGTTTAAATGTTGTAATAAAAATTCTCAGTAATATGTAATAAGTTCTTGCTTGTGGTACTACTTTTTGAAGTGAAACTTCTTAGCGCTCGAGAGTGAATAAGAAATTTGCCCAGTTTTGCGCATCAGTGAAAAAGCGAACAGAAGTAGTCCCCCGCCTCCCTCCCATTCCCCGAATTGTCACCATGATGACAGCATAGCGAGTTGGGAGGAAAAGGAGGAGCAAAACCCCACGTGACTTGAGTCATATCCGTGTAAAAGTTGGATGATTACTCACCTCCGATTAGTCAACTTGTCAACATTCCTATTGGGAGTCCTTTCTCACTAGACCCGGGAACATCTACCAACGGTTGTATGAGATGCAGTGACATTACGGTGTAGACAAAATAGTTCTCGCAGTAAAAGCGTGCTTTTTTTTAAAATATTTTCTTAGATTGTTTGCTACATTGTGTGTGTGTGTGTTTTCGGTGGCTAAGTTGTTTTTTTTACTTTTATTTGCGTTGAATTATTATATTAATTCTAGTCAGAATGCCTAAATCAAATGTACAAAGAGGAATAGAGTTTCGTGAAAGAAAGAAAAAAGAAAAACTAGCA
>BMAU01008501.1:0-15075 GCA_019973935.1 Trichonephila clavipes
AGGGAATTTCTGTGACGGTGGTAATAAACTCGTAACCGTTGTTGTTGTTGATTTACAGATTCAAGTCCTCTAGTTGGAAATAATTTGGACTTTGGAGACTAAACTACTAGTTCAGATGTTATTTTCATCGTGTGAGTAAATAATAAAGTCGCTGTATTCAGCTATACGAGAGCCTTTTTCGACACGGCCTTCGTGGCTGTGGACCATGCTGGAGTGACATAGACGACGTGAGCAAAAACTCCTCTCTAATTTCCACACCACACCATCGAGAGGACGTTTGAGCTCCGACAGATTAAACGCATATCCTCTTTACACTGAGAGTCGTCAATGACACTAGGTACGAGTTCATGACATGCCGGACGCATGTTGCTTTCCTTGACTACTAGGTTACCGTGGCCAGGTCATTTGTATTACATGCCCCTGCATATAACAATGGCCGTGACGGTCATTTTCCTCACATAGTCGTGCTTATAAATTTTAAGTTCGTCGCTCAAAGCTCAAGTGTACCAAATAGCTTCAGTAGACGTGAAGGGTTGAGTCCTAGGAGGACCCACTTTTTGTCGCCAAAGTTTGAGCGATAAAAGAGTTACAATATGTGTAACCCTTCCATTTCATCAAGACTTTTTGGATTTTCAAATCGCCGAAAAAAATGGCAACCCTAAAAAAATGCAACGTTTATCGCCTTCAGGAAAATCTTTTTGACATTTGACTTCGCTTGAGAAGGTTCCACCGGTTTTTGTTAAATGGCTTGTGAAAGAAATTACTTTAAAGTGTGAGGCTGGTAGGTTTTTCTTTTTGCTCCTGGGCACATGGAAAGAGAGACGTTAGAATGGTGTATGAAAGCTAATTTATTGCTTCTCGTTGTGATGATTGGGTGTACAAAAAAATATGCGTTTACAAAAGCGAAGGGAACAGTTGACGGCTACGAATGGCGTTGCCGCAGCCAGTCGAAAGATAATCCCACGACGTCGTTCGGAGTGTGAGAAGAGCACTTGGTTTAGCGAGAGCAACTTTATAACTATTATCTTGCTGCGTTTGACCAGATATTGGTTTGGCAAAACGCCAAAGATGCGTTCGTGGTGAATGACGAAAGTTAATAAGAATAGGTCACAAGTTGGTAGATGACAATTTTCATAGATACCTTGCATCCATCACAAGGGTATCGCATCCTCAACGGAACATGACGAAATGCAAGCGTAAGGTAGTGCCTTTTAAATATTTTAAAATGATTGATTTCATGTATTTCTTCAATTTTATATTTGTGAAACGCCCCTTTCGTCCTTTTTTAAAATGTAAATCATGTTCTACACACTGGTTTTTAGAATGCTTTTTTAAAATGAATTTCATTGCTTTCTCGTTTTATCTTTTTATAATGATTAATTTAATGTATTTTATTCGATTTCATCTTTGCGAAACACCAATTTCACCCACCACCCCCTTTGACTGCTACACTTCCAAAGAGTCATTTTCGTCATTGACGCCTTTTTGGCTCAATTTGGCGCTTTTTGGCGAGAAAAACAGAAAGTGGTCTGGGATTTTACCGACGTGAAGGAAAACAGACATGTTTTCTCATCAGCTGAATTTCTAGCACTTTTCCTGAGAGTGATTCAACATTCCGTACAGCTCTTGTCAGAAAAGCTTTCATGCTTCAGGGATACAGATTCTGATCTCTGCTACAATGATCTAAGAATCATCCATTAAAATGGATTTTTGTCCAACGAAGAATAGTCAACTCACAGCCTGCAAAAAACTTAGAGATACCGTGATAGGTATCTCAGCCATTCACCAGACTGTATAAAAAGAAATATTTCTTACGTCCAGGAATTTTTTGGGACCTCTATCGGATGAGCGCCGGCTATGTTCAGAAAAAGGATGACCCTGGTAAAGTAAGTGAGCTTTGACTCACTGAGCACCCCTGCACTATAGCTGATTACAATGAGCATAAAATCCCACTACCGAGGTAGTAGGGGAGTTTAATGAAAATGAAATTAAACTTATGACCTAAAAAACTTACCGTTACTAAATATCAAAAATAAGAAAAATAACAAGAAACGTAAAAATAAAAGCAAGGGATCCCCGGAAGAATTTGTCTTCCCTAAAGACTGCTAAGCACGATTCCCCAGCTGAAACCCCTGATACCCCTCAAAACAAGCGACAGCTTCTCCCGCTTTGATCAAAATGTGGAACAACCAATTCTAGTAAATATCGATCACTCTGGGGAATTTATTAGCAGACCCAATCCTCCTCCTCCTATTACGTTAAGAATAAAAAGTAACTATATAGAGATCAAATTAAAATCCTGTATGAGCAATTACCCAATCTTGCCTGTAATTCCTCCAAAAAATTCATCAAGCTTTCTAACAACGACTTCGAGGAATATCGTAGCCTCAGTCACGCGTTAGTGGAGAATAAGGACTATGAATTCTACGTAAACTACCCAAAGTTGAATAAACAAATCAAAGGCCTGCCGACTTTCCCCACTACCGATTGATTGATTGATTGAATAATAACGTCGTACTGTTTAGCTACACGAGGATTTTTGGAGACGGACCACGTAATTTTGAATCATGGTCAAGTGACGTGGTCGACACCTGAGCTGGCACCCCCTCTGCTAACTACCACACACGTTTCAGCTCTCGACAGATTTAACGTGTATCTCTGCCCTACACGGCGGGCACGCTTTGTGGTGGTACTGGGGCTCATTTGTGAAAAGCAAGCCACGATCCAATACCCTGCCACCACTCGGCTGCCGCGTACTCAGCACTACCAAAAATTCGGAGTGATTTGGAAGTGCTAGGAGTAGAAAATAGTATATATATAGATATCCATTTTCGACCTAGTGAAAATGGGGTATATGCAAGTTAAAGTATAGGGCTTCTCCGTAAGAGGATTAAAAAACCCAATGCTTTAATTGCAGAAACTTTTTCCACACCGCCGCTAATTGTCCCCATAAACCACGCTGTCTAAATGGCGAAAAAGGATAATCTTATCCGAGAATGCCACATTAAAACCCGTCTAGAAAAGCCCTAGTGCATTCATTGTGAAACTTACCGTCCCGCAGCATGCCACACAAAATGCCCCAAGTTTCCTAAACCCAAGAAAGGTTCCCTACTCCTCGAAGCAAATAAAAATGAAAACAAACTTTTCAATAGTAGCAATGTTAAAAAATTTATCTTATGCAAAAAATATTACCAGTGGTGCATTTCCCAACCAAAGAAACCAAAACACCCTAATCTAATAATTGAAAAACCAAACCAACACTTTCAATGATTCTTTCAAGTACCCGAACTTTCATAATTTCCGATCTCACATTTAAACTTATGGCCGCTTTCAATAGTATTCTGATTCAACATTTTAAATCCTTTTAAATTTTACTTTGTTAAATTTTTTATATTATTTTAATTCTTATTCTAAAATAAGTTCACAGGAAATCTACCTAAGATAACTGCAGACAGCCCTATCAGAAAGAAGATCTTCCACTCCCTCAATCGCCCATTGCTCCGCTCTTTTCAACCTATGCCTGCAACTTTCCAACCATGCTTCCAACACAAAGATTTTCAATACCAGAATGAGGGATGAGGATTGCTGACGCAAGCCGGACACCTCATTCCCCAAACATCACCGTTATAACTGTGGTGTTGGTTCTAAAGATGCTATAAATATAAATATATAAATATATATATACATATATATACAAGTTCTATCATATTTAATATTAGCGAAATCGAAATTCAAGTCTTCAAAGAACAAAATCGAGCCCAACAGTGACAAACAACTCAACTCGACAAGCTAAGTTAAATCTCGATTTCCTTTTAAAAATTTGCGTAATGTATCTATAATTTGGAGCTCTTGTTATATTCTCTAACACTGTGAATTATACTTCAGAAAATTATTAATGTTTTTAGAACATTTTACTTTGGGAAGAGTACTTCATAATCGTGAAAATTAGAATACAGAACAGAAAAAATTGATTTCTTCCTAAATTTTGCATTTTTTATCGATAGTCAGAACACGTGTGCATGATAGAAATTAAATCTTTGTTGTAATGTCCTGTGTCTAATGTTCTGAAATAACCGTAAAATTAAAAAATTCAACTATATATTTTACAAAACCGTTAAACAATAAGAAGAATTTGAGGTTTGTGCCTTTAGCAATAAAAATTTTCAATGCACTATGGATCACAAGTTTTTTTTTCGAATGAATACGAAACACCCACTGAAAATGATTTAGAAAGGACCTTTGCTGCTTTGCAACCCCTTTTCATCAACAAGTGCAATTGCATTTGAAAATGTTCAAAAATGAATACCGACCAATAGCATATGAAGAATTTTTTGAATTACTCCCACAAAGCCTGCAATTAATTGCAGTCTGCCAATGGAAGACTGTAGGGGAGGAACCTCAAGTATCCAATGCGAACGAACTCTTATCTTGTTTACAAGGGCAGAATAATTTTCAGAAAGTTCAACCTAATTTAGTTTCAGAATACATTGAATCTATTGGGGTAAATAAGGAAGTACAAGGAAGTGTACAAAGAAGATTCAGGTTAGTATATCAACTGTTGGGGGAGTGTATACGAACTGCATGTGATAGTCTGCTTGGAATAAATTCGCAGCATAATGATCTCCATTCAAGAAACTTTGATTCTCGATCTGAGGGCTATATTCAGTCTGAAATTCCTTTATTCGATCCTAAAGCTGAAGTATCGGTTCACTTGGATGCGAATGTGCGTAAAAATAGTGAAAATAAATCTGAAAGCATTTAGTTCAGAAAATATTTTAAATCAGACTCCGGCTCGAATTTTTATGATTCTTCCATAAACTCTGACCTATTTTTTTACTGAAAAAAATAATTCTCTTTCTCAAACAGAGAAACCCAGTTTTGAGAAAATTTACTGCGAAAAATGCTTAAAAACATTTAACAGAATATACGCTTTATTGAAACTCAAATGTGTAAGCACCGGTGATAAAGATTTCCAAAATGTTAAATGTCAACAAAATGCTCATCAAGAGGAGCAACAGTTCGAGAATTAAGAAGAATACTGAAGAGAAGTCTTTTCAGTGTGGTATTTGTGAGAAAAAACTTTCAAGTAAAAAAACCCTTACTCGGCATATACGTTTACACACAGAAATGAGACCTTTCCGATGTAATGTGTGTGGGAAAAGTTTTGCTCAATCATCAAATCTTACTTGCCATATGAGGACACACACAGGAGAAGCCTTTCAAATGTCCTTCATGTAAGAAGAGATTTTCACAAAGATGTGATCTTAAAAAGCATCTTACACATACTGTAAAAAATACTTTCTAAGTGTTACTTAAACGTGTAAAACTTCTGCGGGTAAGAAGTCTGTATTAACATAAGTATTATATAGTCAAAAGTATCCTTGTGCGTCAAAAGTGGATAGAAAGTTTTTCTTAAAATGTAATGAAGGTGCTAAAAGTTCTACAATAATTCGTACAAAACAACCACTTTTGCTTTTTGAGAACCACATAATACAAGTAAGAGAGCAAAGGTTTGAAAATTTTTTCCTTGAAGAAAAATATTTATGTCGAAAATGCGATGCTTTTAAACCGGAGTTCAAGACGAACTAGTAAATTTTAAAAGTAATATTGGGCTTTTTACTTTGGACACTAATTTTATTGATTGAAATGTACGCTGTAAAAATGCTACTCATTCTGCAACTCATTTTAATGAAAAGGGGATGACGTTTTTATTTGTGTAAATCATTTTTATTTTGGAAGTCATTTTGAAATAAAACATACGAAAAACATTTTTATGCGTGAACATTTTATTTCAATTTCAAATATCTTGTTTTGGTTGAATCTAGGAGGACCCACTTTTTGGTTGCCAAATTTTTTGCCAAATTTTGAGCGATAAAGGTTACAATATGGTAACCTTTCCATTTCATCAAAAATTTGGTTTTCAAATCACCGAAAAAAATAGCAACTAAAAATTGCAACATTTTACGCCTTTTTCCGCAAAACGTCATTTTTGACATTTGACTTCGCTGGAGGTTGTTAAGAATGGCGTGTGAAAGAATACTTTAAAGTGAGGCTACGGTAGGTTTCTTTTTGTGCTCCTGGGCACATGGGGAAAAAGAGACGTTAGAAATGGTGTATGAAAGCTAATTTAGTTGCTTCTCGTTATGAATGTTCGAAGTGTACAAAAAATATGCGTTTGCAAAAGCGGAACGGTTGACGGCTACACGAATGGCGTTGCCGCAACCAGTCGAAAGATAATCGCCGCGACGTCGTTCGGAGTGTGAAAGGGGACACGGTTTAGCGAAAGTAAACTTGCTATAACTATTATCTTGCGTTTGACGAGATATTGGTTTTGACAAGAGCATGAATGAGTTCGTGATGAATGACTTGAAAGTTAATAAGAATATGACAAAGTTAATAAGACACATGTGGCGGCGATCTTACGATCACAAGTTGGTGAATGAGAATTTTTCATAAATTCCTTGCATCCATCACAAGGGGTATCAACAACAGATCATGACGAAATGCAAGCGTAAAGGTAAGTGCTTTTTAACATTTTTAAAATTGATTTCATGTATTTCTTCGATTTTATCTTTGCGAAACGCCCCTTTCGTCCTTTTTTAAAAATGTAAATCATGTTGTACACACTGGTTTTAGAATACTTTTTTAAAATGAATTTCATTGCTTTCTCCGTTTTTCTTTATATTATGATTAATTTAATGTCTTTATTCGATTTCATCTTTGCAGAAACGCCCATTTCATCCCCCCCTCCTCCCCCTCCGCTGACGCATGCGCTTCCCAGAGTTTTCGTCATTGACGCCTTTTGAAAACCTTCAATTTGGCGCTTTTTGGCGAAGAAAATTTTGTCAAAAAACAGCAGTGGGTCCTCTAGGATTTTACCAATATCCCAAATTCGTATGTCATTTGCAACTTTCGGGATTTTCTTCCTATACAATTCTGATACTCTAAATCAGGTGTCTACACGCGGCCCGTGGGCCAAATGTGTTGCCCACCAAAGTTGCAGCCCACTAACTCATTTTTTAAAAATTTAAATATAAGGTTTTTAAAGTTTATTCCTTTTGAAATTTATTTGCGCTCTGTGGCGCGCCTTCTGAAGTTCGCGACAGCCCGATCTGCATTCGGGTTAGTTTCAGCTTGGTATTTCAGCAGGATAACGATACGATAGCATCATTATTTCCCTGAGTAAATTATGTTACCCTTAGGAGGGGTGCCTCGTCTTATATTTTATAAAAGTTTTTAATTTTTAATAAGAAGTGAATCTCCTGAGTGCCGTAATATATCAGTTGCGCAAATTTGGATTTCTGGATTTATGAGTGTCGTAAAGTTTTATTTTTCAATAGAAAAAATCATTGTAAGTGCACTTTAAAATGAAGTATCTGTTTTGCCCCAATGGAAGAAAAAAACATCAAGCACAGTCAATTTCGTTGGAAACGCCAGAAAATTGCAATTTTAGATCGCTTTAGGAAAAGGAGAAGGATCTACTAAGGCTATTGGAAACAAAGCCTTAGATTTGTATGAAACCTACTAGCTCTGAGTGGCAATTAAAAAAGAATGAAGCTGCAATAAGAAAATCGGTCATTTTCGGCAACCAAACTCAGCACCAAATTTGGCGATCGCAGTACACAAGAGATGTAATATTAGAAAGAACGGAAAGAGCCATCGGAAGTTTCAGAGAGCCTTCGAGGAACAAGTTCAAAGAAGGATTCCCGTAAGTGGTTATTTAATCCAAGAAAAAAGCTCTCAATGAAACAGGTCAGAACCATCAACTTCCACTCCCCCAAGCTGGTGCAACTGAGCTAGCAAAGGATGAAGCTAACCGGGTTCTTAAAAAAGAGAAGTCGCACTTCCTACATTATATTAAGATGTGAACAGGAGAGTAGAGAGAGAGAGAGAGAGGGTGCGACAGTGCAGAGATGAAGGAGCAGCAAAAATATTTCCAGAGGAGCTAGCGAAAATTATGCCGAAGATGTGCAAAAGGACTATATTCTGCCAATCAAGTATTTAACGCTGATGAAACAGGACTTTATTGGAAAATTGCTCTAATCGTACCTATTACATCGCAAAGCGATGAAAATCCTTCCGCAAGTGGATCATAAAGCAAAAAGTAAAGATCGAAGAGTCACCTTATTACTTTGTAGCAATGCATCAGTGAGCACCGGATGTTGAAACCCTCTCTATAAATGAATCTTCTTAGACCACGCGTCCCTTCCAAAGGCAAAGTATGATACTGAAAACAACTGCCCAGGCATTGACGGCTAATCCCGAAAGCCTGGATGACAAACAAATGCTATTTCTTTCTTACGCAGGAATGGTTCAATAATTGCTTCGTACCAGAAGCGTGGAAGCCAGATATGAAGTGCGGAAAAAAATCTCTCTGGATTTTGAAAGTTTGTTAATCGCTGACACTGTAAAGTCATCCAGAATTAAAGAACATCTAAAATGTTCACAACTAGTATTTCTTCCGCCGGGAATGTTGGACAAGCCTTATCCAGTGCATTGGGATCAAGGCATAAAAATATTTATATTAAGACAACGCAATCAAATCATCTTGAATAAACTAGAAACGAGTCCAGAACAGTAGAGAAAGAAAATACGTGTGGAAACGTGGAATTTCTCTTCTTATTTTTGATTGTTCGTTTAATTTATGTTGCATCTGCTTCCAGCTCTAACAAGACCCTACAAGGCTTCAAATGCCTGTTGGAAAAAGACGGGCCAGCATGTGTGTACAGACAATACAACCACCCAAACGTAATCGACGCCATCAGATGAAATGATTAATTTAAGTACTGCTGAAATTGGAGGATGGCTTTGATACCCTTCAGCTACATGACAATGATGTAGACCAAAATTTGCTTGTGGGTGATGCATTAAGTGACAATGATATTATTCGATTTTAACTTTAGATCCTAACTGTAGAGCTAGCGTCGTGGAGTCCAGTAGAAAAGTGAGCAATAATGAATAGAGAAAAATCGGCCCCTCACTGGAAAATAGGAATCAGCAAGACAGGTCTTCAACCTTGCGAGCAGAACTAGAAAATCACCATTTTCATTGTGAATGCCCCCGATCCCTGAACGAGCCTCTAAATTACAAGCGTGAGCTGCAGAACTGCATGTCTGGAAGGGTGATGCTCCGAGACCTCTATAAAAATAAAGAATCCTCTATCGCAAAGTTTAATTACTGTTGCACATTGTCAAGCAGAAAAGGAAGAGCTACACAGTTGGACTAGAACAGAGATTGCAGCGAAAATCCACGCCAGCTTCCTTTACCGCAACATATCATATGCGGAGACAGTCTCTCTTCTGATAATGAATGTGGATTTGGAACCAACAGCAAAGCAGTGCAAACCATCTAGCGATATGGCGAGAGTGATGATTTGACAAAATGTATTTGCCTGTTACCTGTTCTTGTTTTAAAATAAATCCTTTTTGATAATAGAAATGTCCTTTAGATTAAAATATATATATATTTTATCAAACAGTTACATTTGATTTTATTATAGAAAATTACTTTTTTAGTAAATTTCTAATTGCATTATGCATATCATTTACTGTGGAGGGTACACTGGGTACCCCTCCTCTTCTGTTTGGAGTGCCCAAAAAGCAAGAGGCAGTCAGAGATATTTTTTAAAGTTTAAAAGAATATATTCAGGATATTTAAGATAAAGGGCGATGTACACTTAATCGCTTACGAATGACAGCACTAACAAATTTCAACAATGAGTAACGAAAGATCAATTCAAAATGAACACCATAACTTTCAAGAAAATGGCAACTGCAATATTTCATTGCATTACTATATTATATATAAATTATTATATTATCTATGTCTGCATGCGTGAAGAATAATGAAAAAAATAATAATAATTCATTCTCTGTTTTAAATTTCACACAATTTTTTTTCTCCAAATCTGATATAAAGTTACATATTTTTATGTGTGGCCCGCGAGATTACAATATTTTTCCGAAGTGTCCAGCAAGGTCATTTGGGTTGATACCCCGCTCTAAATTACAAGGAGATTGGTTGGCAAAGCCAAAAGCACTTTTGGCTTTGGGTCGAAAGAAAACATCTTCCTATCTATATATGAATGAGAATTTATAATATGGCATTATACTTCCATAGACATTATTTTTAACTGCAGTTTGTTGCTTTGTCTTGGTAACAAAATCTTTAATATTTAGTTAGATCTTATTTTAATTTTTTATACCTCTGAATTAACACAAGGGCTTTTAGCGTCCCACCTCACAATTTTTGGACCATGATCAAGTGACAAGTGGCTTGAGACGATAGACCTCTCCAATCTTGCAAATATCTCGCACTATGTGTCAATAGAAACAAAAGACAACAATTCTTCTGCACAGCAGAATATTAGTGGCATATTAGTTGTCGAATCCGCAATTTGAACCACTCGGCTAATGCAATCACTATAAGTGTTTAAATACATTCTTTAGAATTTTACAATTAAAAAGATCCCATCAGAAGTAAGTGATTTATTTAAAGAGTTTTCAACAACACACACGGGAACACATCAAATCTGTCTAAATGCATTGTTTCATTCCTTTGTGCACTCTACCTGTGAATGTATCGCTCGTCAGCCTACCAACGTGCAATGCATATAAGTCGTGTATATCTTTTATATGTTATATATAAAGAAAGAGCAAAGAGTAAAGGGAGCATATATATATATATATATATATAAATATAAATCTTCTGTGGGCGTGTATGTGACTAATATCCTCCTAAGCGGCTGGACAGATTTGATGAAATTTTTGTGGGTTTACGATTCAAGAATGGTTTAGATTTACAATTCGGTCTGATATCGCATTCATTTAAAAATATATTGATTAAAAACATTAAAAATGGTCAACTCAATATTCACATGCATTGTTTTTAACAACGTTATTGTCATAAAAATGACATAAGTTGGCGTCGAAAATCGATTTTCAGCCAAACTCGTCAAACCGGGTTTTCAATGTTACAAAAATGCAAACGAATCATTCTTTCTAGCGCATGCGTTTATTATTAATATCTTTTCAAATAATATCTTTATATATAAAAATCTTCTGTGCGTGTGCATGTGACTAAACTCCTCCTAAACGGCTGGACCGATTTTGATGAAATTTTTTGTGTGGGTTCAAGTGGATTCAAAAATGGTGTAGATTTACAATTCAGTTCGATATCGCATCTAGTTAAAATATGTTAATTGAAAACATTAAAAACATTCAACTCAATATCCACCTGTATTGTTGTAACAGGTAAATTGGCGTCGAAAATCGATTTTCAGCCAAACTGGCCAAACCAGGTCTTTATTATTATAAAATGCAGAGGAATCATGTTTTTTTAGCGTTTTTAATTAATATCTTTTATATATGTAATTCTTTTGTATGTGACTGACTCCTTCTAAGGGGCTGGACCGATTTTGATGATATTTTTTGTGGGGGTTCAAGTGGATTCGAGAATGGTTTAGATACACATTTTGGTCCGATATAGCAATTAGTTAAAAATATATTAATTAAAATCAGTTTTGATAACCACCTTTTGGCGCCAACTTTGATTTGTCCGCTTTGTTGTAACACTGCTATTGTTACAAAAATGACAAAAGTTGGCGTCTAAAATCAGTTTTCAGGCAAAATGGAATTTCATGACGTTGCTCTATTGACTGTATTAACTAACTTTGTTTAAAAAAAATGCTTTTAACATGTGAATAACTTGAAATATATTTTTTAAATCTCAATTTCTATACAATGTTTTAAAGTTTTCTCATTGAAATTCCTAAAAAAAGATAAAACTATTTTGCAAGGAGTTTGGTATATTTTTTTAACCTTTTCCAACTCTGCTCAGTTAATTTTAAACAAAGTATAGTAAAACTTCAAAAATAATTTGGAATTTTTTAATTAAAAAATAAATTCTACTTTCTTTATACATAAAACATTTTTAAAGATGTATTGCTTCCGCCTTGGGGAGCCGTAAAAATGCAACGAAAAAAATTGGAAAAATCACCAAATGCCAGTAATAGTTATATATATATAATTATGGGAGAGCTACCTCAGAACACACAGAGTTAGAGCACTTATAGCGCATGCGCGGAAAAACAACTTACGGAGAGTACGAAAGCAGATGAAAGAATTTTCTGTCAGACAAAGATATTTTCTTTTTGATTGTTTTTTTCTTTTATAACGATTGTAAATAATGAATCGTCCAAATCCAATTAATTAGTTTGAATTTTAAAAAAAGTATTAATTGTTTCATGTATAAAATAATTAATACGATCTTAGTTTTTAATAATACAGCGCAACTGATAGTTTTTTAGAAAAATAATTTAGTTTTAGCGAATGTTAGGCGCAGTTTAGCCAAAATTGGCTCTTGTGCCAATAACCCCAAAACTCACTCATTCAAAAGTATTTATTTCGATTCAATTGTAATCCTAAAGAAAAGATGACAAATCGAATTTGCAAAAAAAAAAAAAAGAGATGCAACTCAGTAATTGGGGATAGCACAACTCGCTCTGTCTTCGTACTATCTCTTTTTGAATAAGAATGTTGCTTTTTTTTAGTCCAGTACAACGGATCATAATATATTCAGTCAGTTGCACATTCAAAATGGGTGTTTCAAGGAACTGGGGCTGTTTTAATATATATTGAAAATATGTCGATTTGGGTGAGGGAGGGAGAGATTATATAGCGAGAGATTAAATATTAAATAAATTTGATACATTTTATCACATCATTTTTTTATTATTTATTTTGTGGCCCACTTGTAATAAGGCGTTATCAATTTGGTGGTTTTAAACCTGGTGCCACAAAAGAACCACCTGATTGTTCTTGTCGAACATAAACCTGCCCACGTTTGTTTGTGTCACTTGATAGAAGTTCAAAATTATTAGGATCTTTGGCAATAACCCACGTGTATCTTCAAATTGTGAAGTTATTAAAAAACTAAATCACTTTTTATCTGCTATTTAATTAAACGCTGAAAATTGGCTTAAATAACCAAAATAATCACTCTAAATTAATAATTCAACAGTTATCCTACGTTTATATATAGAGTGATATATTTATAAATAACAATAGAAATTAAAATGTTTTTTTTTTGTGCGTTTCTGGCAGAACTCTTGAAAACGAACCTAAGAAGAAAATATCCTTCCCTCCCTTTTGAAAGAGTTATGTAGGAAATATAGCGATCCCCAAAAGGCACGGACGAGATTCAAACCCGTTATCTCCTGTTAACTAGATAGGTGCTTTAACCAAAAACGTTACAATAACACTGCTAACGATTACCTTGAATTACCACTTAAGAAAATAATTTTGGGAAGATAGATTATTTCGATTAAGCTAAAAGGGTCTCACACTAACTTCACTTCTTGTTTCTATGAATACAATTATTCTTTTGCATAACAAAATAATTTGACTTTGGCTTCACGATCTTTGAAGTTTAATAACACACCAAACAATCTAATGTAACGAGTAAAACAAATTTTACCAATAATATGGAGTTGTATAAAAAAATAAACAATACATAAGATATTTTGCATTTATAACATTGTCTGGGGGATTAAATGAATTATGAAACCCCGATAACCTCGATATGTTTGCAATGATTGTTATAAATCCAACATAACGCATAAGGAATTATCGATACTCCTAGGGTATTCGACTACCCTAAAAACATGAATTTTTCTATAAATTGACAATTTTTCTTATGATTTTAATTTAGAGGCCATTTTAATAGCCTTATAAAAATACCGTTTATTATTTTCTATTCACTAGAACAAAAAGTATAATTTGTATAGTAAAAGATGCCATGACCTTAAGCAAGATGGCAGACATTAAAATGCGCTATATTCGAAATATGTGTTTTTGAAATTGTGTTCAAACGGGACAGAGATTGCTCAAAAAGTTTTGAAAATAACTAAAATTTTTTGTGTTTGTTCTGTATAATATAAGTGTTTCAATCTTCAGAATTATCAATCACTGTTTTATAACAAAATATACAGTACCTTATGGGAGTATAATCAATGTTTTTTAAGCAGTTTAATATAATAACTAATATTTTTCCCCTTTTTTTCTAATGAGGCTGCATATTATATTTTTTACCTTTGCAGACCTAGTTCATTCCACCAGGAGCTGATATAACATTTTTTATATTTTGGCACCACATATAGGCGATACCAATTGCCACAAGTAGTTTCGACACCCTGTTTCTTCTCCAGAGGGAGGCTCCTGAGTACAGACAATGCGAAATTGAGCATAGGAATTTAATTTTGCAAAGGGTACTTAGCCAAACGAGCACTCCAAGATATTCTTTACATGCTGCATAATCATACGACATGGCCGCTGTCCATTTTCTGCATCATGAAAATCATAAACTTGTACCGAAGCCGAAAGCGCAAACTTGGGTGCAGAAGATCAACGACAAACTAACTACGCCACCCAGTCGGCAAAATAACTAATATAAAGTGATCCAGTTTGTGTAAAGATTAAAATATCTCTTATCCTGAAGATCTTTTCAAAAATAAATAGCAAAGCAACTTATAAAAATTGAGAATTGATCATGAACGTATTGTTCAAGAATGAGCCCGTTTGGAATTTTTTTTGTAAATTTTTAACATTTTTCCCCATTTTTAGTAATAGTATTCTCATTTTTTATCTTAATGTTAGCATATTTTCTTAAAATTTACTAAATAAATCTAAAAACCACAAAATCCCCATATCTCCATTTTTTTAAAATTTTTTTTTGTCAAAGTAATCGGATACCTTAAAAGTATAGCAGAGATATTATTCTTCTCTTGGACACTTTTTAACAGAATAAATAGTACAAAAATCTCTTTTTCATATCTAATTACCAAGTCAAACATAATAATTTCAGATCCATGAAATCTACGATAACAGATCTCTCTGCTCTTACGTTTCAAAAATATTTAAATTTTTGTGCAGTTCCTGGTTTGTATCTTTTCTAAAATATCCACTCAGATTCCTCATTGAAAATACTTTTAATGAAAGTTTCATTTTTGTATTAAAATGATTAATTATTGATTAATTCCACTTCGAAACACACACACACAATATAAATATTATATTA
>BMAU01008504.1:0-24835 GCA_019973935.1 Trichonephila clavipes
CTTCACTGGATAAAGCGTTCTTTAGATTCTGAAAAGCTATTCTTTGTGCATGCCTGTTCAAAAGGATTTGTTCCTCATAATAAGTCACTATGGGTCTAGCTATCATGGCGGTTGAAGGAATATACTTTCTAAAATACCCTGTCAGCCTGAAGGAAACTTTGCACATCTTTCGCGTTTTTAGGTCTTAAAGAATGTTACAAACTAGCACTGTCTTTTTCCAAGCCGAAGGTTGAATTATACCGTTCTGGATCATATGCCCTAAAAATTACTTCCCTGCAAAACTGACATTTTTTAGATTTAGCTCAATGCCGTACTAGACGCGGTTTCTAACACACGAGCCGGCCTTTATAAGCTCTTTCATCAGTAGCCGGAATTATTATATCATCTAAATAAATAATTAGTGTACCGTCCCTTAACCTCTAAACACGTAATTAATGTATCTTTGGAGATAGTTACTGCTAATAGACATCCCAAATGGCACTTTTAAAAATTCATATTGGCCAGTTTCCGTTACAAACGTGGTATATTTTCTACTAGCTTCATCAACATCTACATGAAAAAATGCATTTTTTAAGTCAAGCGTCGTGAATATTTTCCTATTCCCTAACTTATCTAATGCCTCTTCAATTATAGAAAGGGGATATCTATTCTTAATTATTTTTTGTTTAATTTTCTGTAATCTATACACAATCGCATTGTTCCATCTTTCTTTTTACACACCACAACCGGAGATGAAATATCGGAACAACTCTCTCTAATTATTCCCTGTTCTAACCACTCATATATTTGTTTATCTACCTCTTGCTTTTCAAGCAAAGATAGCCTACGCGACCTCTGAGCAATGGGTTTTTCATCCGACAGAATTATTTTCATTTTCAAAGCAGTTGATTCTCTTTTTTTGGAACTAGCTGGTACCGTACCGTTCTTCGCAGTAACGGGTGAATTTAAAAATTAAAAATTACAGACTGAAGGATAAAAGAAGTTTAATAATGAGTTAATTTTACGTGGATTGTATAAATTAAACAAAAAAAAAACAAAAAAAAACCTTTTTACGTAACTCAGCTGAACGAAAAACCATGTTTGCTAATTTTAAGTCTTTTAGATATAATTGCTGGAGTTTTTTTTTTTTATTATTGTTATTATTATTTATGACTCCCCGTAACTTTCTTGTGAGTCCATTTTTGAAAACACCTACCTGCGTAACAAAAGTAACACATTGTTACAAATTTTGTGTAATAAACGCTAAAAATAATGTAAATAATTTTTAACTGGCTGTGTCATACGTTAATATTACTTTCTGATGCATTATATATTATTTTAAATAGCTGTTAACTACGATTTCGTCCACGTGGAATTTAACAAAAAAAAGTGTTTATTCACTTCGCAGAGTTTACGAAAACTGTTCTTCTACTTTGTCAATCTATGTTTCTTTTTTGTTTTATTTTTTTCTTTGCTTTTTGTTGAGCAAGGGGTGAAAGAGACGCATGACCTTTGACACTGTCGATGGGGTGAGGGACTAAAATCTTTAGGATCAAAATAGGTCTAAGTAGCAAGTAGGGTGAGCAAACGAAGCCGCAAGGAAGGGGGTGAAAGGGACGCATGACCTTTGACAATGCAGTTAAGGACTGTAAAATCATTAGGATCCAGACATGAACGGGAAATATGTCGCGAATGGCAGCAATCTAATCAAAGAAAAAAAGTTTGATATAACTGCTAGCAATGGTTGAGACAGAAGGCTCGCGAAATAAAATAATTCCTATTGAATAAAAATAGTCCATATTGAATAAAAATAGTCCCTATTGAATAAAAACAGTCCCTATCGAAATAAATAATCCCCATTTTAATCGGATATTGCTCACTATTTCATTGGTTTTAATTTTATTTTCTCGGAATCCTAATTTTTTTTTCTTTCTACACTAAAAGTAGCCTAAGATTTTCCTTAAAACATTAGCTATCTGCCAGTGAAAGTTTCGTCAAAATTGGTCCAGCCGTTTCAGAGATTAGCCGGAACAAACAGAAAGACAGATAGATAGACAGACACAAAAATTTTAAAAATTGATTTTTTCATGTAAGTACCGTATATACTTTTAAATGCATTTAGTAAAAAGCTGTTAATTTCAAATATTACAAACAGACACTTCATTTTTATTTATATATATTTGGAATGTAATATGTTCTATTAACGTCTGACTTTGTCCCCTTATTCCGCTATTTGAAATGTGTGCATACATCACATAAAACATTCATCAAATGTCTCCGATACCTTGCAAGCAAAACACATTAGACTCCATCCATAAGCTTCTTCCGAGTTAGCTACACCTCCTGACACCCCAACGGGATTTCCCCCTGTTTCATTTTGTAAACACACCGGATTGCATGCCGCGTCCGTTGACCTCTATATTCCTCTGACTCACTCTTTAAGAACTCAAAAACTTTCGAGGGGTAGCAATATAGCTGCCTCGATCTCGCCACACTGCCGCTATGTATTTTTTTTCTTTCCCACCCCTTCAATGAGATCGTAAATTCTGAAACATTTGCATTTCTCTTTCTCCAAACAACTCTTCAAAACGATTTTAGAATGAATTCTTTATTCTTCCGAAACGTACTTAGTTCATTGATGATTACTGAATTCGCACTGCATAGTCAAAGTATCACTTAGTGGGATATCATCAACAATAACGTCTACATACTGCAATTCATTAAATAAAAGTTATTTTGATTGAGAATAGAAGTTTCAATTTGATTTACGGTATAAGCTGTATCTTTATCTTTATTTTCTGACTCCATCGTTTTTACACTCTTAATTATATTTTCTAAATTATTAGTATCTCCTTTTGAACTTTGTTGTGTTGCTTGCCGCCTTGCCAAAGTTTTCTGAAGTTCAATTTCTCGTTCAATTTGTTGTAGTTTAATTTTTTCTAACTCTAGTTGTGAGTTGGTCACTAGCAGCTGCTGTTCGGCTTTAGTCTGCCTGTCCTCAATGGACAAATTTAGCAGATTCATCACAAAATCGGGATCGTCTTTAAAAGCTGCGGATTTTTCCAATTTAGTTTTTAGTTGGATTATTGTTTCTTTAGAAGTATAGCTTCTTCTCCAATTTCCTTGAGAACATTTATAAAGTCCTCCTTTCTTGTATTTTTATGGTACGACATATTCTAATACAATTTTACTTATCACAATAGACCTTACCTTTTTTTTCTTTCGTGGAACTCCCTTCTACACGCACAGGCACAGAAATAGGTATCCAATGAAATGCACACACACAAGCACAGAAACTGGTATCCAATGAAATGCACACACATACAAGCACAATTCAAATGTTCACAGTCCTAACATTTCTTTTCTTTTTCACTGTATTAATTAATATTCCTTGCAATCCAGATCGCGTTAGTCGCAATATTAACAGTCCTCACAATCCACATCGCGTTTGTCGCAATATTAACAGTCCTCACAGTCTACATCGTGGTCGTACCCCCATATTTTGTAGGATTATGGTACAGTTCTACGGGTATTCAATGATTACACTCGTTTTTTGCTAAACTAACGTTTAATGTCGGACAAGATACAGCTCTACTCACTACGACAGACGTTTAACACATTTAACGAAGCATTTACAATTCGATTAAACACCTCTGGCTCTTAACGACAGTTCTAGTACAATTGCTGACACTTAATCTTCTCGATAGTCTCAGGTATATGGGCGTTGAGAGTGACCTACGCGTCTTTCTTGTGAACAACGGGTGGTGGTACCCTACTCGGCGACTGTTCTCGTCGCTCTTTTCTCAGCCCTTGATCATCGACCTCCGCGTCTAGAGTCCGCTCGCTCAATCCCCTCTCCCTCGTTAACTCGCCGGTGGTTGCGTTGCCAGCGCCCTCTAAAGAATGTTCATGTGGAAATTTCCCACATATTCACAACTCTTTATACTGCACAAATCATTGTCTTTTTTCAGATGGTTTTGGATCATATCTACTGTATTAAATAGTGTTGTGTAAGGAGCAATGTTGTCGGTGTTAACAAGCCAAAGGGATCAAAAATCTTTTGCACAACTGATAAAATTAATCTTTCAGTTATTCTGACTTCACAGGTTAACGATTCTAAATCCGCACAACATTTCAGAACATCATTATCTAAATTCCATATTATACCCCAAACTGAAGTATCTCCTGAATGCTTGTCAACATTTTTACAATCAACATTGCTTTCAAAACAACGCAAGTTAAAAAATCCTTTATTCTTGACACATTTTGCTTGTTCAATGAAGTGTTCCAATTCACTAGTGTTATATATATATATAAACTCCACATACCAGATTCTCTACATAAAAGGATCGTTTCATATTCTGAGCAATTCCTTTAAATTCAGTGGGACAATTTTCCAAAAGATGTATTATAAGGATATGTTCAATAGATATGGACTAGAACAAACCCCAAACACAACTTGGCAATGCTTATAAATTTCTTGTCCCTCCGAACCCGGGGAAAAAATATAAGGAAATCCCTGTCTTTAGGAGCAACGGATAGCATTAAAAATGCCTTTTCTATATCGGCCATAATTCCGATTGGAAACATTCTGAAACGATCAAGAATATCAGGAATCATTTCTGGCAAATTGATCCCCTTATGCAGACATTCATTCAAAGAGAGTTTCCCTCTCTGAGAAGCAGAAGCATCAAAAACAGGTCGAACTTTTGTTGTCTGGCTATTTAATTTTATTAATGGCCTATAAGGTAGATAATGACACTTATTATTTAATTCTATTTCAGGCACGCGTTCAATTATATTCATGGATTCCCATTCCCTGAAGACATTTTGATAATCCTCAAAAAAAAAATTACCACATTTTAATTTGTTAATCATTCTTTCATGCCTTTTCCAAGCTAATTCCTTATTATCACATAAATTCATTAAATTACTTTTCCATGGAAGCTCTACTTCATATTTCTCTTCGGGGAGAATTCTCATTTTCCCCCCTAAAATCAGATAAGTCTTCTCTTTCTTTAACAGTTTCTGTGGGGTCAGTTATATTCCTTAAACTTTTAGCTCCCACAGATTTTTCAAGGGGATATTTCCCACGGGCATTGACAATGTTGTTGTAAATTTACCCTTTCCACAAAATTTCTGTTTTCCAAATATCGTGCAGCCCAATTTTCTTTCAACAGCTGTTAAGCCAGAATGCAAGGTGGCTGCATTTCCTGTCAACAGTCTTCCCATAACATCGGCCCTATTAAAAGATCTATTTCCGCTCCTTCACAAGAAGAATCAGTTAAACGTATCTTCTTCCCTCTTAGCTCCTTCAGAACATTTTAATCGTTTATCTTAGGGACTAAACCACAAATCTTTCTTTCGGAAAGCACCTCAAAGTTGCACGTGTACATTCCCCGCAGTTCGCTAACCTCAACAGAAAACACCCGGTGTGGTTTAGGGTCAGTGTGGTTTCCCCCGAAAAGCGCGTGGCATACAGTTTCCGTTCTAAGGGATTGAACCGACTGATTTACGAGTCTTTCGCTTATGTAACTGCTCTGACTACCAGAGTCAATAAGAGCTCGGGCTCTTTTTTCACCCCCTGTAACTTGACAACAACGCAAAGAGTTTGTAAAAACACCGCGTCGCTTCTGCCACAATTAGAGAGGGAATTCTCGAAGCATTACATCATAGGGGTGGGGGCGTGACGTCACTCCACCCCAGAGCCATTCAAAGCAGGGCTATTTTCACAACACTAATATTGTCGACAGTCTTAAAAAAAGCAGACAATTGATTAAGAGCTTTGAAAACTAAACAAAATATATTAACTTAAATTGCATTTCCCATCATGTGAATATTACTTACCAATTAATTACATTACCCAATCTCTAATGCTGTAGAAAGTCTTTCACAACCGCGATGAAATTAAAATGTATGTCACCACAGCTGGAAATCTCATCTAGCACTTTTTGAGATCAAAAAGTCATTTAAGAGTTTCTAAGATGCAAGAATATTTACTTCGTGTGTTTTGTTCATATACAGAACACATTAAATAGTAATTTTTCAATTTGCTTTATAACTATTTATAAAACAAATACAGTATATCAAAAACTGGTTCATAACTAGACAAAAAATTGCAAATCTTTATTAATGTATCTATACAATAAAAAAGATAATCACATTATATTATGACTTTCACTGTCACTTTCCCCATTGCCCTTGAAACGTGGTGTATGGGGATGCAATACCTCTGTTTCTAAATAGGTAAGGTAGATTTTCCAAGGTCTATTCCTATATCTAATAGCAAAATTAATATCAAGAGAGAGATGATGAATAATTTATTATTAAGAATTATTTATACATAAGTTAAAACATATCATATTCACTTTTGCTTGTATTGATAATAAGCATTAATATCACCTGATCCAATACATTTAATATTAAACACTTACTTGTAATAGAAGTAAACATGTATTTTCTAAATTCGTTTTTTTCCAAAAGTATGAATCAATTTTCTTTGCCCAAAATTTTATTAGAAATGTATGATATAAAAAGTACCGTAATACATTTTATTGGACTGCATCAGATGAATATAAAATACGAAACATCTAAATCTTGTTCTTAATGAAATAAAATACAGTAGAACCTCTATAGTGCGAATTTTTCTATGTAGCGAACTTTTTCCTGGAACTTGAACATTTCACGATTTTCTTCGTAAAATAACTTCTCTATAGCGATGCGCGTTTTCTATATAACAAACTTTTTCTTTTGAGATTCAATTTTTTTTCTCCCTTTTTTTAAAGTATTTCTGAGAAAATTTCAAATTATTCTCTCTTTAACACATTATGTGGTGATCATAAATTTGAACTGGTTTTATTAGATCCTAACTCACCGAGAGCAATAGAGTTCTGGTCGTTTCATCCAAGAAGTGCAACCTTTAACCCCCATTGCCCAGTTCACTAGAAACATCTTCGATATCCTCTTTCACCCTCAGTAGAGTTGTCCCGCGTCCCCGTGTTCTAATTTTAAAAAAATGTATGTTTAATGTGACTTGTATGCTTTAAGTTATAAAATGACCTTGAAATTCATTAATTTTAGTGTAAAATTATTTTCTTAATAGTGAAAATACAGTGAATTCTTCGACATTCTTTTTTCTTGTTTTCCTTGCAGTTTTTCTCTCTTTCTTTATGTGTAAGATATATAAAAATAAACATATATTAGTTTGAAAAAGATGTGAATAATTACTTTTTTTTAATATACAGTGTTTATGAATATGAAACTTGTTTTATGTGGTTTAGGAAGTATATTAAAAGATGTACCTCTATATAACGAATTTTTCATGTAACGAACTTTTTTCTGGGATTTAGCGACTTTGTTTATATAGAGGGGTCCGACTGTATTCAATTTTATTCTCCACAAATCAATCAGCTTAATATACCTAGCATTATTTCCAAATCCAAATATTTCATATAACTAAGAAAAAAATAGCCAAGAGCATTTTATAAAATTATGCCTCTCTAATACAATAATTGTATCTTTACATTATTCACGTTTATCCTTTTTAGTTGAAATTAAATTTTTACAAAATGCATTTGTTAATAAAATAAACTTGTGATGATCCCCTTGGATCTCACTTTGAGAACGAGAATAATTTTGAGTCAAAGAAAAACCAGTAGCCATTTTTATGAATAACTTTCTTTATTTGGTTATCTTTCCCAAATAGAATCAAAGACTTTTAATAACAAATAATTCAAATAGCTTTATGAGGTTTAAATGGGACTTTCCTTTATATTAACTTAAATATTTACTGATCCAATTAATTCAGTGTTTCTCAAACTGTGGGGCGCGCCCCCGTGGGGGTGCGTGATGACCTTACGAAGGGGGCGCGAGCATATCGAAAATAAAAGATTTAAAAAATAATTAGTTTACTGGAATGAATTAAAACAAAATACTTTCAGACATAATAAAAAATGCACTTTTACTCTGATATAATTTATAGGCGCGCGTGCGCGATATTAAGTCAACAAAAATAAAAACTTCTTCAATACCTAATTAGCTATCTTTGATCCTATAACCAAATAAAAAATATTTTATTTAATTTGCTGTAATCCCATGATGTGAGAGTTTTTATTACGTTTTCTTTTTTAAAACTAACATTCTACTCTTTCAGAGAAAAAACAGATCCCAGACCCAGAATCGAAAAAATTTAGGAACATAAAAAATTCATCACTGTCATTATTTTTGAAATACTGCGCATTATAGCTGTAATCTGTTCGACTTTCTAAGTTATTGGTACAGTTAGTTATGACCTCTCTCTTATGTGTTTGTTTCTCATTTAGGGAAGTTGTAAGTAATGTATTTCTCTTGTATAAGGGGGCGCGAAAAAATTGTGATTGAAAAGGGGGGCGCCAGTATTGAAAGTTTGAGAAGCACTGAATTAATAAACAATTAGAATATCGATCACGCAAAGATTACCGCAATAAGAGATCCCAGAATTATATTCAATAATGTTCATATTGAACATTTAACTTTAATCTCACTCCTAATATAAAACTTTAATGAGACTTTAATTATAAATCAATATTTACCACACTGAATCTCAGTTCTTCCTGAGCCTAATTTATCCACCTAGAAATCTTCAATAATAAATCTTTTACTTCACTATTATAACTTCCTGCTTCAATCTCTCTCTCCTACTGCCTCTCACTTTTCTATTCCGTTTGACTTAAATACTTTATCTAATCTGCATAACACGGAATCCCTGTCCTCTTTTTGGAGCTGATTGGAAATAGGTAGGGAATTAAATTTCCCTAAAAAAGACGTCTCAGAAGGTTAGTGATAAAGTTCCGTATAGATTTGTCACAAACTCAGTGGCTTAACAGCTCATGAGGGACAAGACCTACTGTGCCTTTTCAGTTTTCATGATCTTGGGCACTAAGGTGCATGAGCCGATGTTCCGGTCAGGTGGTCAGTCTGACACGAAAACCCCAGTGTTCAGTTCCCAAGCAAGCTTGGTACTCAATTATCGACCCACTGAAGGATGAAAGACTGAGTCGATATTGCCCAGAACGGGGTTTGAACCTAGGACCGCTTTTTTAGACTTGTGCACGTGCCTAGGGCGCAAAAGATTGGAGGTGCCAAAAGAGAAAATTTTAAAGTTACAGCGAACGTATCAACACTACGAAGATAGTAAAGCAATAAACGATAAAAGAGCTGATAATTAATAATTTGAAAACAGTTCATACATAATATATACCAGCGGTTGCCAAACATTTGACCTCAAGGACCAGTAAATTCATAATTTAAATCCCGTGGACCACTAATAGGATTTTTAAGTGTTTTATTTATAAAAAAATTGTGTTAAACAATCAATATATGTGATTGACCAGGGGGACCAGCTAAATTTTCTATATATACTATAACAGCAAACGATTTTATTAATTTACATACAAAAGGGTGGGTGGCTCGTGATGCTGTAACGCAGTAGCGCACACAGGAATTTTTCAAGGGGGGTCCGGGGTCAAAAGTTCACCATTCTTGTATCATGCTCCTTTTGATTTTGCCGATTTTCGGGAACAAAACACAGTAAAAACTAATTGTTGAATAAATAATTAGCATTAATTAATAAAATGAATCATTAATAACAAATACTTAATTAAATTTTACGTACTATATACTTAGAATTATAATCAATCGGAAAAAATTCAAGGGCTTTGGGAGGGGGTCTGGACCCCTCCCCCTTGTGTGCGCGCCACTGCTGTAACGTAAGAAATGAACGAGAGTGTCCAAAATGAGATTTCTAAGCAAAACGGTGTTAACTATTGAATTTCTTTCTTCTTCAAAATTGAAGAATTGTAATCTTAGAATATTTTTTTTACATATACATAATGAATTAAATAGTTTTTGTAAGTATGTGTATAAGCAAACGCATTTTATATTTGAATGAGTAAAATTTTAAAAAATATGTATGCAAAGAAATAGAAATAATTTGTGCATTACATATACAAGCACATCTCGTTCAACAATTTAGAAAAAAAAAGAAAGAAAAGAAACGAGCCTTACACAGTATTCGAATATGATGTGTAACATCTGATATGTTACCGTGGTAAATATGGCGTGACGTGAGAATCTAATTAAGGTTTAATCCAAGCCATAATAATAATAATAATAATTCGTGATAAAAAAGGTTAAACATATTTTTAATTTACAATTACATTATAAAAATTACTAACAAAATTACTTAGGTTAAAGCATGAAAATTGAATTAAGGGAAGGGGCGTGCTGATGTCTCGTGCGAGTCAGGCGGAGAAGAAGGAACGAGTGAGTCTAGAGAAAACGGCTTTCACACACATTTTTAAGAACTACTCTTCCGGAACATAAAAGAAGCATGTCTAATTTATGGCATAAAATGCAACCCAAGTAATTTATATTTCATAAACTGCAGTGTATTCTTGATTTCTTTAAACGATTCCAGTGTTGATGTATATAAATGGTTTATAAAGGGTGTTTTTTTTAGAGGTATAGAACTTTAAATTGCAATAAAACAACGATGTATTATTCGATTGACATGAATTTTTTTTTATTCGAAAGATAATCTTGTGGCATTACATTTTAAATATGACTTCTGGCATATGACTGCCACAGCTGGCTCGGATGTAGTCCAATCTGGACGTCCAATTTTCGATGCCTTTTTCCAACATTTGTGGCCGTATATCGGCAATAACACGGCGAATGTTGTCTTCCAAATGGTAAAGCGTTTGTGGCTTATCCACATAGACCAATGACTTTACATAGCCCCACAGAAAATAGTCTAGCGGTGTTAAATCACAAGATCTTGGAGGCCAATTCACAGGTCCAAAACGTGAAATTAGGCGGTCACCAAACGTGTCTTTCAATAAATCGATTGCGGCACGAGCTGTGTGACATATTGCGCCATCTTGTTGGAACCACAGCTCCTGGACATCATGATTGTTCAATTCAGGAATGAAAAAGTTAGTAATCATGGCTCTATACCGATCACCATTGACTGTAACGTTGTGGCCTTCATCGTTTTTGATGAAGTACGGACCAATGATTCCACCAGCCCATAAAGCGCACCAAACAGTCAGTTTTTCTGGATGTAACGGTGTTTCGACATACACTTGTGGATTAGCTTCACTCCAAATGCGGCAGTTTTGTTTGTTGACGTAGCCATTCAACTAGAAGGGCGCTTCTTAGCTAAACAAAATTCGCTTATGAAAATCGGGAACAACAGCAATCTCGTTTTGGGCCCATTCGACGAATTTACGCCTTGCTTGATGATCGTTTTGATGAATTGCCAAACCAAACTGAGAATAAATCACTTGACAGCTGTTAAATCGGTCGCCATCTTGGAAAGTAATGCCAACTTAAACTTCTATACCTGGAAAACAAACACTCTTTATTTTAAAGAGAAATTTTAAATTATCTGCCCAAATTTGGATATTGGAAACGATTTCATTTTTTAACAGGATAATGATGCCAAGCGCGTTGCTCTCAATGTACGTCACTGATGTCTCTATAACTGTCCCCAAATTATGAAAACACCTCCTCATACACTTTATTAGCCCAGTAGAACATATTTTGTGAGATTTTGATGTAAAAAAAAAAGAAAATATGACAAATAAAAACAAAATGTGAAGTAAAAACAATAATCACTGAAGAATGGAGGAAAATCGATACAGAAATTACAAAAAACTGATTAAATCTATACCAAGGCGTTTAAAAGTTGCCATGGACACTAAAATACATCCTACTAAGTACTAAATTAAGAAAGAAATACAATATTTAAAGCTAAGTTGAGATTTTTGTTAAGTGTACCAAGACTTTTGTAGCGTAATTTTTCAATAGTTTTTTTTGATTATTAATTTTTTAAAAAATTATTTATACTATTTTAAAAAATTAATTATGTCATTCCATTAAGAACAAGTTGCAGAAGAATAGCGGAAAATCGATACAGAAATTATAAAAAAATTGATTAAATTATACCAGTAGGCGTTTAAAAGTTGCCATTAAAATACATCCTATAAGTACTAAATTAAGAAAGAAATACAATATTTAAAAAGTTGAGAGTTATACCAAGCTAGCGTAATTTTTCAGTAGCTTTTTGATTATTAATTTTTTTAAAAAAGAGTTATGCTATTTTTTCAAAACAATAATTATGTCATTCCATTAAAAACAAATTGCAGATATCACAAAAAAATTATAATTACAATATATTAATTTTTATTAGTCGAAAAAAGAAATTGCAATTGTGCGAACACTTTTGTGGCCCACTGTATATAATAATAATAATATATATAACATCAGATGAATAAGAATTTTTAGAAATATCCCAATAGTTTTCAATCAAAGCAAAGTATTATGTTCATGAAAGTATAGCGTTTCTGCAGTGGCGTAACATACACCCCCATATTGTGGGGTACCCTGTGTCCTAGGGGGCCCAAAACCTACAAGCCACCGAGTACCTACCTTTTGTAAAATCCAACTGGAGGGTCCAAATCCTGACTTTGCAGGGGGGCCCAAATGTCCTCCGTCACACCATTGCCTTTCTGCACTATGTTATAAGATAAATCAGTACTTACATATTATTGCAGATTTCTTGCGTGTTTCTGTTCATGTACAATATACCTGCATACAGAAGTTTTTGTACCAAAGCTGGATTAACTTTTGGTACTAGCATATTATTGCAACTGTTTTGGTGAGATTGTATGCATTGAAACACATGGTCGTGTCAATTGAGCATAAACATCACATGGAAAAATAGGGTTACCAACTATTTTGAATGTTGGCATTGTTGCAATATAATGTAAGTTCCTAAATTTTCTCGCCCTTTAATCCGTTCAGAACCAGTTGATTTTCGCTGTCAAGCCTAACTCCATTTCAAAATTCATATAAATTCTTTGTCAAAATTTATGGTTTAAAATTTATCATTCCAAATCCTGATAATACCAGCATGATCACAGGACTCAGAAAGGGGAAAACGTAATCTTGCATATTATACCATGTTCCTTGAAGTGACCACATGCACGTAATCACGGATAAATAAATAAAAGCGTAAAATATACTTAATCAAGTTAAATATCAAAAATCTGATATATATCTCATTTATTTTCACACAAATAAACAAAACACTATGGTCACATTAAAGGTGTGTTATAAACCAGAAGACCGATATGTTGTGAATTAGAACTTACATTGACTGAGATTGTAAGTTTATTATAAAAAAATATCAGATTAATAAGATTTTTTAGAAATATCCCAATAGTTTTCAATCAAAGCAAAGTTTTATGGTCATGAAAGTATAGCCTTTCTGCAGTGGCTTAACATACACCCTCATATTGCGGGGTGTCCTGGGTCTTTGGGGGCCGAAAGCCTGACAGTCGCCAAGTATACCTACCCTTCGTAAAATACAACTTGGGGGCCCAAATGTTCTCTGTCATGCCGCTGCCTTTCTGCATTATGTTATAAGGTAAATTGGTACTTACATATTATGGTGACAACGTTCAAGATAACTCACCAAGTTGGCAATACCAATTTTGCCTATGTTGTTTGCGCTGAATTGGCAATTTCATGTGTTTCGTTTCATATAATGTTACCAAAAGGCTGTGATAATATGTAAGTATTGTGATAAATCTAATTTAAACAATGGAGATCAATTATTAATAAGACAAAATATCCATTAAGTATTAGTAGTTAAGTAGATTTAATTTTTATACTTAATGTCTAATATCGAAAATTACAAATCATTCTTGAAATATATTATGTTCAATTTTACTAATTAATTTTACTCATTCTGTAATTTCTGAGCCGTTAATTTTGATTCCTTCAATATTGGAAATTGAAAGGAATCATAAAATAAGTGTATTGAAATTGTTAAAACTCTTAAAGAATTTCTGTATGGGAACTTTTAAGACATTTTCCATAACTTAATTAATAAGCTAAGAAAGAACTTTTAAAGTTTCAAGAAATTAGTCTCCTCAAAAGATTAAAAATTGTCAACAAAAACTTATTTTGTAAACTTGCTTTTTATAAGACAGTCACTCACAACACGCAAGCCATTTTAGAGTTCAGTATGAAAATAAAACTAAAATTATTCCAAACTAGAAAATGAATACTTCAATTATTTGCCTATAAATAAATGTACGAAGAAATAGAGTAATTTTTGTGGGCTTTGAAAATGTAGTAAAATTTAAATAGATCCTGAATCTTTTTAGTATTGATTTGGATTGAATGTGGGTTGTATAAAATTGTATTTATTCCCACATTCATGGCATCTTCTACCAACAGTGTTAATTGATTAAAAACTTAATACTATGTTCAGTCCATAAAACCATATTGCATATTCAAACATGTTAATGCTACAATTCACACACGCATATTCTACTGCAAAACAATAGTACTATTACTGCAAACTTCATGCGATATAATGATCATTGGATGACCACCTTTCAAAGCAGAATCAAAACTGGGGTTTAAGTAGTTGGCTATGCGTAATGACATAGATAAAAGTTTTTCCAATTTTGGGTTAAAGTGTAAAATTGTGGCCCTTTGGATTTGGCGACTGGAATTGATCGTCAAACGTATTACTGTTAACTTTTACAATTTTTTTTATTTCTCATTAACATTTATTTATTTTCATAGAAAAATTCCGCTTCGTAACACCTATCCTAAATTAAGCCAATTATCCCCAATTTTGGTTGCTACAAAATTAACTTTCCAAAGCCCCCTCTCTCTATTCTACACTTGAACCCAGGATGAGTTTTATAAGAATGTTGCTGACAGTTTAGTTTTGATCTGAATAAATCAAACAATTGACTAATAAACCAAGTAAATTGCATTAAATTAATAACACTAGTCTTTTTTAAGTAATTTGTCAATACAAAGTAAATATTTATCACATAGCTAAATTGGCTGTCAATCATATAAAGAGTGTAATTAATAATTTTACCAGCATATTAAACTTGTATTACAAACAAGTCACGTACTTTTCGATTTCCAAACAAGAGAAAATCAGAAATAACAACAAAGAATTTATACTCATTTTAATACTCAAGTGTAGCGTGGTAGATATGAAATATAGTTCAGTAGATTTAAGAGAATTAAGTTTGTTGTTGAACCCCACTTTTTAAAATACCTAGCCAGAATATTAAAAGAGCTTCTGTAATCCTGAATATCTTTTAAATTTGTCTGAGAGTGTTGTTAGGGGGTTTTGAGTACATGTACTGTATCAAATTCGAGAAAGGCTTGCGTTCAAATCTGATACAAACACACTAATTTCAAAATAAGCACGTTTACGTGATCATTGTTGAGTATTTCTTTTTTCTCCGTGCGTTTTCCAATTTAAGAAAAACTCGTTATTTCTTGTACGATTGGGGCATAAGAGATGGAATATGCCACTTTTTTCACAACTCAAACACCGATTTTGGATCGTACCTACCATATAAAAAATTTAAGTATAACTAACATTGATGATAATCTTAAAAAAGCAGATGGCAGAAAAAAAATGCTGTTATAACTAAAAAAATACATGAACAAATTATGTTCTCTTCATACATATTACTTACCTATTACTTTGTAAAATTTTCAATACTTTAGAAAATCTTTCACAACTGGGATGCAGTAATAATATACATAATGTCACCACAGTTGGAAATCCCATCTAGCATTTATTTCATATGATTTAAACACACTTTCTGATGAGCAAACATATTTATATCGTTCATCTGGTTTGATACACAGAACAAATGGAAAGCAACCTGAAAAATCAAAAATATATAAAGCAAGGGTGGCCAACCCGCGGCACGGCAATGTTTTAACAGTAGCATGCGAAAATGTACTGAAAATTTTTTAAAAAATTGAAAATACAACAAAAAACATGTTTTACAGTTTTATTGAAATGCGGTTATCTCACACAAAAATAAATAAAACCCTCAAAATTTATTTTAAATACACTTAGTTGAATTACAATAGAAGATTGTCTCATGTAGAGAACACACCATTGTGTGTGGCGGCTCTCCAAACGGAGTGCACTCACTATACTTTGGTATTTGAAGGATTGTGTCTCAAAATATCTGGGAGAAAACAATGAGCTGCACTAGAAGTACTTGCTACTCAAGTATGAAGACTGGATATGGGATTTACTTTTTCCTACTGATATTATGGGACGTCTCAATAATTTAAATTTAAGATTATAAACAGGTAATATATTGATTTTTATCCTATTTGGTCATATATATTTTTGTGTGAATAAACTTCTACTTTTTTGTCACCACTTTTGAGTAAAATGTTTAACGCACTTCATATTATTGCAGGATTTATTTATGAAATTTAATAACGCTTCTAGTTATATGATGTATATAAAAATTTAATATTCATTTTGCATGATTTATTCAGTACTAGATTTGATTATTTTCAAGATGATAAAAAAAACCACTCATCTGTTCCCAAATCCCTTTTTAACTTTTCTAGATGTTATTTGTTACACGCATTATATCCAGCAGTAACTGACTACTTAGTAGTTTAGAATTGTGTTTCAAATTACTAATTTTTATTTTTTTTCCTGACCTAATTATTGAACTAATAAAAAGTTTATTTTTAAATTTCCACTAGTGAAGTCTAGTATAAAAAAAATTCTCTATTTGCTTAAAAATCACATAAATAACATTTTTTCACATCTTTATTGTTGGAAAAATTGAAAGTGGCACTCTTCTCCCACAGTTTGGCCACCCCGATTTAAAGCATACACAAAACAAGTAAATAATATGGCATATCAAAAGCTGATTCATCACTAGATGGAAAAAATAGCACATCTTCATTAGTGTTTCTGGGCAGTAAAAAAAGGACACAAATTGCATTTTACTATTATTTTCAGCACTTTCCACATCACCCTTGAGGTATGGTGTATGAACGCATTACCCCTAATCCTAATAGGAAATGCGTGTTCCCCAGGAGGTCTATATTCCTTTATACTCAATAATACACAAATGGAATCAAAATTACAAATAATGATCATTTTACACATATATTTAAAATATATTACCTAATGTATATGATTTTGCTTGAATTGCAAACAAGCATTAATGTCATTGGATCTAATACATTTAACATTCTTTAAACACTCACCTGTAATAGAATTATACATAAATTTTCTAAATTCTTTTGTATCAAAAGTATCAACAATGTTCTTTTTGTCTAATATTCTGTTTGAGAAGTATGATATGAAAACACCACAATTTATACTATCAGTCTGTTTCACATGAACAGGATAAGAAACAGGTCAATCATGTTCTTCACAAAATAAAATATTTAATTTTTTTCTCCATAAATCTATCTGATTAATGTACTTACCTTCAGGTCCAAAACCTAAAGGATCGTAAAAATTTAGCTTCTTTAGACTTAAATTAGCAACCAATAAAACCCAATGACAAGAGACATTAATAGGAATGAAAAGGAATTCTGCAGCATTAAGTTTATTAGGAGTGAAAAGTTTCCAAGATTACCTCCCCTTTCTAGAATTTGTGTATGGTAACATCTTGCTGCAAAACAATCCTTCCCCTGCATGATTTTTAAATTAAACGCATCAATTATACTATCGTAAAGTCATCCATTACGAAAATTTGTCTTTTTTGATAAATTATTTACCTCTTCATCTGATTTATAAGTATCCAAAGATTTTAACTCATAAAAACGTAATTGAATGTCTTGTAACGTAATTGAATGTATAAAACAACTTGACCGCAATCAGGTACATAGCCTATTTCAGGCGTAAAAGATCCAATCAGTTTCTTGTACTTGCTTTTAGAATTTAGTACTACCGAAGGCTACAGCTCAAATTGCCTGTTTCTTTTTTGACAGGCAAGGAAGGATATTCCAGTTTTCCTTTTCACATTTTTAACTCTGCTACTACGTTTAAATGTATATTGCTTACTTAAATGTTGTTGGGAAGGCAAATTGGGATCAGATAAATAATTTTCAAGTTTAATTTCTACCCCTCCCTTGTATTGATTCATACATTGAAACCTTGGTTTTTAAACTACTATTTAGAGATATAATGATACAGTTCTTATAACTACTTTATCTTATATTAAACACTTTAATTTAACAAGTAAAAGTTCAGTCTCACAGATTTTCCTTTCTTCATCACATGTTTCTTCGACAGAAGATTCAATGCCACTTTCTACAAGGGTTACAGAAGGGACTGAATCAGGAATACATTCTACATCTTCGGTAATTTCATTATAACTAGAAATATTTTCAAAAGAAGAGATCTGTTGAAAAATTAAGGAATGAATGTTATGAATATGTTTACAGAGTGCGTGATTATCAGAACATTCACATGCATACAAATGCATACGCAAAGATAAACACGCCTGCTTTATACACCTACCAAAGCCCTGATCATTATCTGAACATGTTTTTGCAGTATTTTTAACTTTATAAAGTATATCCCTGTTTGTCTGTGATTTAACAAACCATGAATTTGTCGACTTAACATAAATATCTCTATCAGGAATCCTTAAACCATTGTTGTGACATTTATAATATGTTTGAGGATAAACACTGGTGGGAGTGCCAGTTATAATTCTGTATTGATGAGATAAATACATATCATTCTCTATTTTTAACAATGTATCAATTAAATTATCCACTCTGCGATTAAATTTATGTTTAAAACAACTGGTCTTTAATTTATTGTGAAAAGATTCACAATACATATTTGTATCTGTATAGGAATGTGGAAATTGACGTGTGTGTGTGACATACTCCATAAAACTGTTCTATTATAATAATAATCATCAAAATATTTAATAAAAGCAGGCTCTTTATCAACAAATGCAACTCTAAAATTTTCCATCATTTGTTTAAACTTAGTTACATTTTTTTTCTTCTAAAAGCACTACCAAAGAAGCATAAATTTCATTTCTAATTTCGAAACTAGAGACAAGATTATTTAATTGTTTCTTCCAAGCACGATGAAGGTGCCATTTGCAAAGCAAATGTTTAACACCTTAACTAAATACTTTTTTAAATGCAGGGCCAGTTGTTTTATCATCATCGGTCATGACACAATTAATATTTAAATTGGGAACCCTTTCTTTCAAACTGTCAAATAAACGATACATTGTTACCGCGTCTAATTTATTTGTAATAAAATGAGCAACTGGGTAACCTATTCTATATTCATCTGGTGCAATTAAATTTAGTAAATAGAAATCATACCCGTTAGTTTGGTGTGTGGAGTCAATACATAATATTTTTGAACAGTTCTTAATCATGATTTCTTTTTGTTCTACTGTTTGTAAGCCAATTGCAAGATAATTATTGGGTAACATTTTTGAACTATTTGGTCCATAAACTGTATCTTGCCCTTGGGGTTTACATAAAAGAACACAATCATGAGTTTCTTTTTGTAGCTTGTTAATTAGAATATTGACAGAAACGGCATCATTTTTAGGAGGTTGGAAAAGTGGTTTCAAAGAATTAACATAGTATGATAAGTTTTTGTTTGTTAAAAAGGATTTGTAGGTATAGATTCGAACCGGGCACCTTCCGTTCGGAACGCCAGTACTTTATCGATCACGCCAAGACGATCGTCTTCGCGTGATGTCTAAGTATTGGTTTATTTAGATACCACTACAGATTCCTTAATGAGACATTTATCTCGATCATTTCTTATTTCCCTATTACCACATACATATTCTAATACTTTAGATTTCTCAATACCCATTTGAAGGTTAGCTATAATGAATTCCCTGCCAGCTTTCTTTAATTGGTTGAAATTTAATGTTTTGAGGACACAATTCATGATTGTTTTTTGAAAAATATTTTACACTGATGCCTTCACCATTCTCAGAAACAACTATCTGTGCAGGGCCTTCAATTGGTGGTATTGAACCTTTGATATTTCTACGACTCATTTTTCTTTTATATGTCTCTGAAGTTTCATTTTTAGAAAATTGACAACTGTAATAGGAATAAACATTAATGTCATTTCTTTTACTTCCAGTATCTTTTTTGAAAGATGTAAAAGTTTTAGTTCCTTCATGCGCTAATCATAATTGAAAACTTAACTTATCTACAAAGCTTAATTCCTTTATAGTCATATCTATTCCACGAATCTCATTTTTATGAGATAGTGAATGCGTTAAATACCTAAATCTATAGTTACACTCAGGATGTGGACAATGATAAGGCAAAGTTAAATCTGAACATATTTTGATATGGTTCTTTAATTGGGATTTATATAAAAAAAATTGGTTGATTTGTCGAATCGGGCGCCTCTCGTGACAAGTGTTTTCTCGCCAAATCGATAAATGCGCCAAATCTGGTAACCCTTCTGAATTTGTTTTCCAGTGAAGGAGAGTCGTTTTTAGGCGAAATTTTGAGCATGCACAGTAGAGAGAGAGAGATTTCTTTCATTTTAACAGTTTTAACGATATCGCGGCAATTTAGTGCATTTTTTTTTTATTTTAACAGTTTAATTCTTCAACGGTCTTTCTCGTGCATGAGCAGGAAGCTTTTATTACTTTAAAAATTCCGTTAATGAGGAAACGGTTATTTCTTTTGCTCCGGTTGTGTCAGATGTTCGGCTTGGTTTTGGGAATTACTTTTTACAGGTAATATTTTTATTTCTTTCTCCACATAAATTTCAAAAGATTGCCATGATGTCCAGCGATACTCTTAGGATTAATTTGAATGAATGCATGAAAAGATACGATTACTATTGTTAAAGGTTTTTTTGCCATGTTGCCTGTGCTTGGAAAGAAAGCTGTTTTAGAATGGTGCATGTGTGAAAGAAGGTTTGATTGGATCATCGTATGTATGTCCGAAATGTGGATAAAGTATGGAATTGAGAGAAAGAACGGGTATGAAAGTGAATGATCGTCTTTGAATGGTACTGCAAAATTCAGTCCAGTGTGAAAGAGGATACCCATCATGTGTTTAGGAGTGTAAAGAAATGGTTTTGGTTTGAATTGAGTAATATGGATTTGTGTGTGCACCGTTTTGTTAGTGATGCAAAAATAAAAATGTTTTGGAAGGTGCTCTCAGAAATATGCAGTAGCACACTGGTATAATTTCAGTAGGCAACTCATCATCATCATAAATGTCGGAAATATAGCAGCGTTTTTTAAAGGTAAGTGAAATTATTTCCATTTTTAAATGCTTGATTTTTGCAGCAATTTTCAGTTTCAAAACTTTAAAATGCAACTTTTTTAATGATTTTCCTTCCTCCATCTTGAATTTCGCTCTCCGGCGATGCGTGTTGTGGTAGGGTTGCAACTCCGAAACACAACACGAAAAAATGCGCCAAATTGGCGATTTTTCAAAATTTGGCGGAAAGGCGCCCGATTCGACAATTTCACCAAAAAATTTGGGGGCAGATACTACATTCGAATAATGATTTTTCTTCCCTTTGATTATTTAACTCTATTTTCTCACTTTTTATAATGTTATATCCTTTGCATACTTTACGGTGATTTGCAAACGATTGTGAAGAAAAATTAGTATTTCTACAATATATACAACATTTTGAATATCCTCCATTAACGGGTGCACCTCCAAAACAAATTGGTTGTTCACTATTATCAAAATAATTCAAATATTTAAATGAATCTCTATTACATAACTTTTCTCTTTATCATAACTGATTTTGCTACAAACTTCATGATCTTTAAAATATGTATTACTCATTAAGAAAGTTTGGGAACCTGATAATACTATAGAATCACTTACCTCATATTTAAGCATATTTATCATGGTGTCTTCTGGAAAAAATTTATCACGAGATAGGTGAAACAGGCAGTTGCACAGCAGAAGCCAGAAAATAAATTTATCTATTAATATGTTAGAAACCTGAAAGATTTAAAATAGGCAATTATAAAACTATCAGAAAAAGAAAGTATAAAAACAATCGAACAATCACTGAGCAAAAACTAGAATGTCCCTGAATGGAAAAATTAAACATGCATAAAATCAAAGCACAAAATATAAAAAATAGTACAATAAAATAAAGCAAAATTATAATTAATGATTACGAAATGTATCAGTAAATCCTCAAGTTTACAGTTTGGCAGAAGATAGAAATTAAATATATAAATGCTAAAACGCTGGAAATTTTAAAAAATAACTATTAACACAGTATGAAAATTGTAAAAGCAAAATGGAAAATTAACACAATATTAAAATAGAACAATTCAATAAAAAATGGAAGATTAATACAAAATTTTAAAAAAATCAATGTAGTAAAAATAGTAACCACTTAATATATAAAGAGTAAAGTAAAACTATTCAATAAAAAAAGGAAGATTAATACAAAATTTCAATATGGTAACAATATTAACCACTTAATATAAAAAGAGTAAAACAAAGCAATTCAATAAATAATGAAAGATTAATACAAGTGATAAGTGAGACTTTCAGCCTCTAAATATGAGAAGAAACTATTGTTTGACCAAGTACTTCAACAAACTGCTCAGTTATTGTGATCAACATAGAACCTCTCAATACTTAAAGCATTGGAAAGATAATCAAAGGTTGAAACGAAATAGTCACTTCTCCCAGGCACTTGCACAAAACTTGCGTTTTAATGTGGAACACCACTGCCTTACTTCATTCATCAACCCTGTCCTTGGACTCCAGGGGGTCACGTTCCATTACAATTTAATGCCCAATGTCAATAAAATGTTTGACCATCCCGAACTTCTTAAGCCATTGGCTATGGAGGTGATTGATGGAATTTCACTGGATACAGTCAAGATCTATACTGATGGCAGTATGTAGAAGGCTTTGGATGGTGCCGTTTCTGGCGTAATCTTCAATTGCATGAAGCAATGCAAAAACATGTTTGCAATATGCAGGAGCACTCCTTGCAGAACAAGTGCATTTTGCAGTGATTATCTGAAATTAGAAAGAAAGAGCATTATATTTTAAACAAATAAATTGTAAAATTAAAAATTTTAAGCATGCATAAGGTGTTTTATATTTACATACCATTCCGCTGAACAATAAACTGGCAAATATGTTTTAGAATTTGTGCCAAAGTTTATTAACAAAATGAATACTTCATTTTCCAAATCAATTAACTCCATAAACCAAGAAGTTGTAAAAATGATGAATTATTGTGTGTGTATTGTTTTTTAAAATTCCTTTTACATTACAAATTCAAAAATATGATGTATACTGTATCACTGCAGGTGCATCTGCTATCTAATGACATACAGAAAGTATAAGGTAGAATATACTTGGATTCAATGTTATTTTTCGTGATCAAGGAGTTTATCGATTTGACAAGTGACAGAAAATTAGTAATTCAAATTCAATATTCCAATTATTTTTCTTACTGAAAAACTTCATCATATAAATATCTGTTTTATTAGATTTTAGCAAAAATGAATAACTATTCTGTTATTGCGTTACATAAAATTACGAATATGATTACTTTGTTTAAATTGATTTATTGATACACATAAAAACTTTTTTTGGCTATATTTCAGCTCCTGTCAAGTCAATTTGCCTTTTAAATTTTATAACACCCATTTTTTCTGTATGCTTTTTGAGATTTCAGTCCCATTTATTAGGATTATGGCTTATTCTTCGTCCAATTATTTGTTGAAAATTTTTCATTCATGAAATTAAAACAATTTTCAGATTTAATAGAATCGCTAAAAAGAATTAGTTGTTTAGTGGTGTTATTGCTATATTATAGAAGAAATATTATTTTCTTTTAATGCATTCCAATAAATTTAAAATTAAATGATAAAAAAGCAATAATTATACAATCATACGTTATTTTGAAATACAAAGTGTTCAATCAAACCATAAAACTATACAAGATTAAAGCTTGATAATGCATATTCTTTAAAACAGAAAATAATGTTATTCACATCCAATGCTGTTTTAAAAAAATTATCAAGTTATGAATTTATGATAAATAATGTTTCATATATTACTACAAAATACTAAATATTCATTTAGTAATTTACATTTTTTTAGATGTTTACAGGAGCTACTGATTTAACTTTTTAATCCATAACAATCTTCTTTTGATTGAATGATAAAAAAATGTTAATATCATTGAAAATTTATTTGTATTTCAAAAATAGTGAGTAAAATCAAGACAAACAGTTATCTAATAAACACAGTTTTATAGATTATATTAATAGGAACAACAAAAAATTCATAGCTCACCTGAGAAATTGTTCGAATTTCCACAGAAGGCTGGTACGTTACTCGCTTTTTCATCTCAGCACGGACTTTGCAATTAATAACAAAATTTTCGTTAGCAGCGTCGTCCGGCTTGATGAACCATATACTGCTCACAAATCTGTGATTAAAAAACTTTTGTCATTTGCCCATTCTAAATAGCACGCTATTATTTCCAATGATTTGGGGAAAAGTATCGGCGTAAGCATATTTATAACGACTTTGAAAGTTTTTCAAGTTTAATGGTCGCAGTTCTATACTATGAGCCATTCTTGTGTGCAAATAAAAACGATAATAAACTAAAAAATAACTAAGAACTAAATAAAAGTATACTAAAAAATAACCTAAAATATTAAGAAATATATAAACACTGCAAGTAACCAGTATCAATAGGCTTGGCACATTAGCACTAAATAACACAAATATAAACTGAAATACAACAAAAATTACACTAAGAACAATTATTTAAATTACTTCCTATGTAATTATTAAACTAGGATAACACATTAAAGCAACAAGTGGGAAATGTTTTTATCCTTCTCACACGTGATTTCGGCTAAGCGTCTCATTGTAGCGAATCAACCTCATTGAACTACCTGGCCGCGTTTGATTCCTTTAAAAATTTCCTTTGAACTTAATATTACATTATTCT
>BMAU01008505.1:0-12309 GCA_019973935.1 Trichonephila clavipes
GTAAAATATTTTAGTATATTGATATATTTTTGATTATTTGCGATTTTTAGTAAAATTTTATTAATCCTTATAACATTTGAATCAGGTTTAGCAAGTTTTTTCTAAACAGCCACCTGAAAATTATGTGATAATTGGTACAAAATCATTTTAACTTTTGCAGTTGAAATTAAATTACATTTTCATTTAGAGCAATTCTTATATATGAATATATATATATGTAATATCAATGATAAAAGAAGAAAATTGTGTTTTATATTTATTTATATATTGACCAGTGGCGTAACGTACACCCCCGCATTGCGGGGAAGGGCTCTAGAGGGCCCACAGCCTAACTATCACCAAGTACCTACCCTTTGTAAAATCCAACTTGGGGGGCCCAAAACCTGACCGTGCAGGGGGGCCCAAGTGTTCTCCGTTACGTCACTGATATTGACTATTATAAAATGATTTGAATTACATACATTGCCTCTTAAATATACTGTTTACAATTAAAATTGTTCTTAGCCTATACTAAACAAAAATTGAATTGAATTCCATATAATTTTTCTGTTAAAAAATAGTCGAAAATTATGTTTATATGGTGAGTTAGCTCATGTATAAAGAAGATAATTTATTTTTTGGTTCTGTTCTTACTGTTCTCAAAATCCATTATAAACATTGCTCATAATAAGATTCATATTTCAGATATGCTTAAAAGGTGATTAAACTTACAATTCTGTAGTATAAAGCTGAAAACAGTACATATTTTTAAAAAATTGTTAAAAAGTATAATCATTTCAAACTTCAGTAATATTAATGCACTTCTTTTAATTTTAAAAGTTAAATTCATGAAACAGGGGTTTTTTTTAGTAATATTGAGTAGAGATAATTTTATAGTAAGTTCTATGTATTTCAAAAATAATTATTAATGGCAGAAAAATAATGCTTAATTTTCAAAATACTGTGATGTATATTTTGCTCGGAGCACACATTCCAGTCAAAATACGGTTTTGTTATAGTTTTGAAAAAAAAAAAAAAACTTTTTCCAACAAAATTCTTTTTTTAAAAGAAAATTTCTGTTCTTTATAAATTATATTACATAACAGTGGCTGTTTCCTTTCATTGGATTATATATAATTTTTTGAAATAAAAATTTTATTTTAATGTATTAAGATATACAAATTAAATATTTGTTTTAAAAATGAGATTGATTTTTCCTGAAAATTTTACTTCAATGAAGAAAAATGTATAAATTTTTCTTCCACCTTTTTTTTTTTATCTGGGGGTTGTTAAGAAGAAAGACTAACACATTTTCTCGTTCTCATGTTTGATTCCTTTAATAATTTCTTTTGAACTTAATATTACATTATTCCCGAATTTCCAAGGACTGTCCCGAATTTTCAATGCTTGCTTCGATTTTACACCTCTAATTTTTTGGTCCCAAGTTTATAGCATGCATTTTTTAATTATCTATACTGCTCTGTCTATAAATCCCTTCACTTAGGTCAATAAGATGTAAAATCTAGGAAAAAAGTTATGTTCAGTATTTGAAGTGACAAAAAGAAATGGAATAATCATTCTGCTGTGTATGGAAAACAGTATATACCAAAGTTGTCTAATGTATTGTTAACCGAATATTTTCACTACACTAAAACTAAAATTAACGTACAATGTCCAAGTATATTAAAAATGTGTTGAAGCTTATAAAAAGGAAGAAAAATTCCAGGAGAAATCTCACCTCATTTTTCTAATTCACTAAAGGACAAAAATGAGATTAAAATAAAAATTGTATAAATGAAGAGATCAGGCTCATATGCCTCGATAATAGATTGACTTGAGTTAAGCGGGACTTGCAGCAATAAAGATATTACTTATTTAGGAGACTCAAAAAATCAATTTATATTCTTTTGATAGAATCTGCATCAAACTAGATACATTTCCAAACAAAGAAAAAAACTGAAATCACTTCATTTTTACTCTAATGATATCCTTCCCCAACCACACAAGCTTTTGCATGCAGTTGTGTGTGTGTGTGTGTGTGGTGTGGTAACTACAACTCTCATGATTTCTAAATTTTCTTGTGTTGTGACTAATGCCACCTGCAGATCGAGGCCTGTGAAATTCATTGTGGCTAAGGGCTAGAATGCTTACGCCTGTCGTTAGCCTTAGATTTGAGCACCATGCAGGTGACAGTACAATTTGGCTCGTTTCCACCCCAATTTTGTGGGAGGACACTTGGGGATGGTCAGGGGCCTCCCACCACTCTTCCCCTTCCACCAACCACACGAGAGAACTTGCGACTCAATGGTTATTTAGAGTACCCACATTCCACAAAGGCACTACATTTACAAACATCCATGTCTTCTCCGGGATTCAAACCCAGTCCTTACGGCACCACAGTCAGCGTCACTAAACACTATACCAGTTGAGCAACCTAAATTTTCTTATTTCATTTACTGCACACAGTTATTTAAAAGGTAAGGAGTAACGGACATAAAAATAATACTCTTTAATTCTTTCTATTTAAGAAATTTTTATCCCTTTTCTCTCCTCATTCCATCAAGATGCGGCGGCCAGTCGAAAGAGAAGGAGATGCAACGTCATTTTCTCTTCGCTACGCTGACGGAGTGAGATCGCGCATTGTTGAGATGCGCGATTTCATTGATAAGCACTCCCCTGATTTATTTTTGATACAAGAAACTCATCTGAGACCAGAATACTCTTTCAATATTCCGAACTATATTTGTTACAGGAACGACAGGACCGGCTCAACCAGAGGTTGGGGCGGTACTGCGATCCTCATTAAAAGATCGATTCCCCATTTTCATGTTCCCACCCCTCCCCCCCTTACTGGTGTTGAAGCAACTCTCGTTGCGCTCACCCCCTCAGATCAGGAACCTTTCTTTGTTGCCTCTATCTATGCCCCACCTAATCGAAATTACAGAAACTTGGGAGCCGACCTCGACGGTATTTTCAAAATTTTTAAATCGGCTTTTTTCGCCGGTGACTACAATGCTAAGCACACCTCTTGGGGCTGTAATTACAGCGATCCCAGAGGTAATTATCTACTAAGATATATAACAAATAATAACTTAGATCTAATTGCTCCCCCCACCCCAACTAGATATGGAACGGACTCCGCTTCCACTCTAGACTATGCTCTGATTAAAAATTTAATTTGGCCCTGTACTGCTGATTCCATTCCGGAACTCAGTTCTGACCATAATCCGGTCAGATTTCACTTTCCAAGAACTTCCAATTTTGCTATCCCCCCTCCCCAACTAAATACTACCTGGAGCATCTTCACTAAAATACTCGCAAATTCTGATAACTTTTTTCTCCCGACTGCAAATTCTACCCACGAGATCGACTCCCAAGTCAGCAACCTCACTGATGAGATCCTAAATGCGCACGCAAGTGCCTCTCGTCCTTTCTACCACACGGAACAACCGTACGTGCAGGGTGAGCTAAAAGAGCTATTCAAGGAACGAAACAAAGCCAGGAAAACCTGGCAACATACAAGACACCCACAACATAAAACTGAATTAAACAGATTACAAAATGCTATTAAAAGGAAAATTTATCATTACAGACAACAGGCATGGGAGGATAATCTTTCTACCCTGAATGCTGAGGACAATTCCCTTTGGGGAATTGCGAAAGCTTTCAGGAAGAAAACCTCCCCGATTTCCGCCCTTAATGGCCCCACTGGTATTGCTCTCAGCGATACAAACAAAACTGAAGTAATTGCTCATTCGCTTGAGAAGCAATTTCACCTTAATGACATTCACAACCCACGCAAAGACGAGATCATCACCAGCGTTGTTGATGCATACATGGACTCGAATATTAACAATACTGATATTATCCCCCCCACTCTCCCATCTGAAATTATTCAGATCATTAAAAAGATAAAAATCAAGAAGTATCCGGGGAGAGATGGGATCACTAACAAAATGCTTAAAAAATTACCGCGCCTCACTATTTTCAAGATTACTAACATCATTAATAATATGCTAACTTTAAGATACTTTCCTATGTCTTGGAAGACTGCGGTTGTTATTCCGATCCTAAAACCAGATAAAAATTCGGCTTTGGCCGAATCCTACAGACCAATAAGTCTACTTCCTGTCCTTAGTAAACTGGCTGAAAAAGTGATTTTAGCCAGACTCAACGACCATCTCGAAAGAGAAAATATCCTGATTCCGGAGCAGCACGGGTTCCGACCTCGTCTCTCCACCTCACATCAACTTCTCAGAGTCGTTGAATTTATTAAGGAAGGAAACAACAAAGATGAATGCACGGCCGCGGTCTTCCTTGATATTCAAAAAGCCTTTGATAGAGTATGGCATACTGGCCTACTCTTTAAATTAATCACCTATAAAATCCCGCCCCCTCTTATTTACCTGTTAAATTCCTATATCTCTGATCGCTCCTTCACTGTAAAAATTAATCGTACATTCTCGCAACTTAAAAAGATTAACGCTGGGGCGGCAAAAGGGTCAATTCTGGCACCAACTCTCTTTAACCTCTACGTTAATGATATTATTAAAAATTCTAATACCATAATATGCATGTATGCAGATGATACAGCCATACTCAGCAGACACAGAAACCTCGACACACTAGTCGAAAATATCAATGAACACCTAGCTCACCTGGAGACCTGGTTCTCCGTGTGGAAGATTGCTTTAAACTCTTCCAAAACGGAAGCGGTTTTCATTTCAAAAAGGAAACCTCCCCCTGAAATTACTCTACAAAATCAAAGAATACCCTGGTCTCAACACACCAAGTATCTTGGTGTAATCGCGTTGATAAAAACCTCACTTTCCGACAACACATAACATATATTAGAGATAAATTTAAAAATACTACGCGTAAACTTTACTCCCTTATCTGCAGAAAGTCTAAATTGAATAGACATAACAAACTGCTTATCTACACTCTGATCATGAAACCATTACTTACCTATGCCTCCCCTGTTTGGGGACATGCAGCAAAAACTAATATAAATTTACTCGAAACTGCTCAAAATTTAATAATAAGACAAATTTGCAATGCTCATTGGTATATGCGAAATAAAGATCTAAGAATAGCTTGCAATATACCAACTATTCGACAGACCATACGAAAACTTGCTATCAACTTTTTCAATAATATAGACGACTCAGATAATGCTTCTATTAATGAAATCTCCCCCTACTTCTCTCACTTTTCTGTAAAAAGACCAAGAGACATCTTGGTCAATCCAGATTTCAATTAATTTATTTACTTTATTTATTTTTGCTTTCTATTTTATTCTTTAATTTTTCATTTTCTTTCTCACTGCAGTCCAACTTCGTTGAACTGCAGATGCTCTCTGATTGGCTATTCCCCCTATATCACATTAGCCGAACTTTTTGCTCGGCCAATCAGATCACCTCCTCTTTTATTTTCTGACTTGGATCAAAAACCAAGATCACTTTCCCGCGCTTTCTGGTAGTCAGTTTTTGCTGCACTCGGATTGGCTAGGATAACTCCGCCCTCTTTTCTCGCATTTTTCAATGATTTTTTCACTGTTTTTAAAGTTAAATTTTTAATAGTTATTTTAATCTCACATCCAAGTAATTTATATTTTTAAAATCTACGGAACTTTCTTATTACTAAACTGATTTATTCCTAAAACTGGGCAATGGTAGAACTCGTCAAAGGCATATCAAAAATTACCTGATAGGAGGTTAGAGGCCGACAGGCCTAGGCACTCCATTCAGTTCATCAACGATCTTTTTTTTTTCTCTTCGCTCTCCTTCGAAAGTGAAACTAGAACAGGGAGAGTGGTTTTCCACCCCACCTCCCTCCACAAGCATTACTGCAGTGCTAACTATTCTTATGTAACTTCAACAAATTCTTCTCTTTTTGCAACTAATTCTGATGAACAGATAATAGAGCTTTTTCTAAGGTTCCACATAAATATATAAATGTTACCTCACTTCATTCACAAATCATGTATGATAGCATATTAGGAAAAAGAGTTCTATAACACGCTTTTGTAAAACCTTCTATTAACCAAAGAATGATGAAAATTTTGTAAATCTCAAAGTGGAACAAAAAGAGCACCAGCCAATGAAAAAGCATCAAAAGATTCTGTTACACTTTTTCTGACTAATATTGTTTACAGATGTGCTTTAATATCTTAAACAGTTGGACTTTAATTATTTTTATTGTTACATTTTATATTTAAGTACTGGGAATATTTTGAAGTAAATTTTATTTAAGATTTTATCATAATTTCGGCTAAAGGTATATCAGAAAACTTACTCTCCGTATATTTGAGTTTGTCTAAACATTAAAGACTGTGTGGAAGCTGAACGATTAAACTCATCATAAGGTTTTCCACTGTATTTCTATAATATGGATGGTTCGGTCTACTTTAAATATGTCAGGGTTAAAGTTTTCCCTTTGGCATGTCAAGTATGTGGTACCATCTAAAACCGGGGTGGGCATTACGTCGATCGACCGGTGGACCACAGAGACATTTTGAGGTGACCGCCTGAAGATTTTAACAGTTAGTAATTATAAATAGAAATATTCAAGATTGGCTGAAGTATGCAGACTTTATAAGTCTACTGACTAAAACACAATGAAAAAAACTTTGTATAAAAATATTTAGATAAAAACTAAGATAAACTTTAGATAAAAATGTCTTTTTTCTATGTATTTTAAATTGTTTGAGAGTAAATGCATCATTTGATACTATTATTATTGTAGCTACTATTACGTTTGTATTTTGCGTTTTGCTTTAAACACATTTTTTAAACTGCTAGTTTTATTTTTTTATTTTAGTTCAGTAAGTACATATTCCGCGTATTTATTATTAATTTGTAATAAATATTTTAGACTTTTTCCTATACCTCACCATACCTGCGATAGAAGGTATTGACGCACACAAGAATTTTTCAATGTAGGGGGTGTGATCGAGGGTCGAAAATCTACCATTCTGGTGTCATACCGCAATACGCAGCCAAACATATTTTTTTAATTTTGTAGATTGTCGAGAACAAAAAACAGTAAAAAATATATGACTAAATAAATTCTATAAGCAATAAATAATTAAAAAAATTATTATTAACAATTACTTAATTAAATTTAACGTACTGTATACATGGAATTAAAATCAATCGGTAAAAAATTCAAGGGCTGTGGAGGACAGTCCGGACCAGTCCCCCCCCCTCCTTGTGTAAGCCACTGACACATTTGGCGGACCGTAACAGATTGAAAAAATTAGAAACAAACCGAGCCCTGGAAAAGTCTGCCCACCCGTGATCTAAAATGTCAACCTTGGTTCTGGATTATGAGGCATATTTGCTGTGGTAAACAACCTCTGTTTCAGGCAACTGGAGAGTTTTCAATGAGTAGAACAACCAACCAGCAATTGTTTTCCTGTATATAATTAGAAATTAATATTTAATGTTAAACTTTGATATTACAAAAAGGCTAACTTATAATCAAGTGATGAAAAGGCTTCGAAGCATGACTGAATTATCAAATACATCAGCTCATTCACACGGTTGGTCATCAAGAGGACAAAGACTTGCATCCATGACTCAATTGAAATATGCCAAGCATCAGTGAATGACTAAGAACACTCAAATATCGTACAGCTTTTCTTCATTAAAATGATTGTCTTTGTCACTTCAAATTCTGCTTACATCAACACTTCTTAATCATGAGCAGGTCTTTTTTCAGTCTATTAGCTTTAATAGATTTATCACAATTGTGGTACAACAATGAAATCTTTAAGTTATTGTCTAATATTTTACTAATTTTTTGATTCAACTAGCTGAATAATGTATGTTTACTGAAATCCAGTGTTATTTAATTGAAAGCATTATGAATCACTTGTAAAAAAGATTATTCAATATCTTCTAATCTTATGTATTCCTTTTCCTTGAGTCATATGTATTTGAAAATAAGAGTTTGATACTTTTATCCATTTAGGAATTATGACTGAAAAGTTTCAAAACAAAAGAAAAAGAATACAGAAGTTTGGTCTACAATTAAACTGAATTTCACAGATTATGTCAACAGATAAAATAGCTGCCACTATTTGTGTATTAAAAAAAACCAAAAAAAACCCAAGAATGTCACTGACATATTACTTTTTTAATATGATTCATTTGACTGCAATTAATGCCTTTGTTTTTTGTCAATGTAGGTTCATTCTAACAATAAACAAAATTTCCCAAAAGTGTTATGTTCTTTCTTGGATACACGAAGTATATATTCCAGTTACAATAAGCCAGAAGATATTAGCTGGAAGAGTTAAAAGTCAGATTACGGATCACCTGAATAAGAAAGACAGTGGTGTAGAATACATCCCATCATCGTAGGGGCTCATGATTCTAGGAAGCCCAAAGCCAGACTGACGCCAAGTAAAATACAACTAGGGGCCCAAAACCAGACTTCGCAAAGGAGCCCTAATTTTCTCGATTATGCCACTGGAGGAAGATGGGCAATTTGCCAAACTGCCAGCAAACAAGTAATTATTTATCATATCTTGTATATCATAGACACACACAATATTGTCCATAATAATTTCATTACAGTGTGTAAATAAAAATTTATCTTATTAATAATTTTACTTGTTTTTATGATTTAAAAATCTTAATATGGAATTAAGAGAGACAAGTGTCTAAACAGAAACATTAGAAACAGAAGGAAAATGATATTATGAAAGAGTTACAATGTGTAAAAATTATTAAAATTAAATAAAACGGACTAATTACAAAATAGAAGTTTGAAGTCTTACTTTATGATTCAATTACATCCATAAAAATAAAACATTACATATTTAAAGCACATAGAAATGTTAATAAATAAAAGTTTCATGCTTATTCAAAAAATATTCTTAGAGAAATGTGTTAAATATATATAAAATATGGGGATGACATTTTTTAAAATGTATTCAAATTTTCATCGTCCTCATTTATTATTATTGATATTTAATTTATATATTATCTCATTTTACCCTACCATAAGTGCATTATATATTTCATATAGAATGTTTTGGAATGTAAGGTACTCAACATTATCTTTTTGACACAAAAATACAGTATTTATCCAACTGAAATAAATCTTTTTACACATATTGAGTAAGCAGCCAAAAATAGTATTTTTCAATTGGGAATAACTGATAATCTTGAAATGTATCCATTCTTATATGAAATTTTCTTAATAATTAGGAAGAATGAACTTTCTGATCATATCCAAACAAGAAAAACTTCTGAAAGATAGGCATACCTTTTACCAGATTCTATACAATTTTTTTGCAATATGTTCCTATCAAATTTAAATAACATTCTTAACTTCTTTGAATTTGGCAAATTTAAATGAAGGGATATTTGTTGGTTAATGTTATACATTTTACTATGCTATACAGCCTCAAGATGCTAACCTTGATGACATGTAACTTTTTTTAAAAAAAAGAAAAGTAATTTTTTCAACATGAAAAAAATATGCTGAAAAATGATAAATTTATTATAGTAAATATCTAATTATTCTCCGAACACCTATAAAATTTTACTTAAATTTACAGTGTGTGTGAATATTGCCCTTAACTTTACAATGCACTTAAAGAAAAGATAAATTAATTTTTTTTACATAGTTCAATAAATATATGTACAAATGAATAACATACCATGGCATTATAATTTCTTCCATATAACTTGAAAAAAAGTAAAATTACGTTTTATTAATCGAAATAAATACATTCAGGCAGAAAAGAACAGTAGATAACCAATAACAATACAAAATTAAAGTAAAATGGCATGATTAACAATGACCTCTGGCCACTATTATATATGAGCACATTTTTGTGGAATATTAATTCATTCAAAATAATAATAACACAGTTGTCTTTTTTACATACCTGCTTTTTCATTTGCAAGTATGAAAAAAATACTTTTCCTCTTGAGGGATATGCAAGAACCCCTTTGTAATATTTGAAAATTCAAAGAGTTTAAAATTTTTTTCATGTTATAAATCTTTAAAAAAATGCTGCTTTTAAAAGTAAATAGTGTAAATATAACCCCCCCTTTTTTTGGATTTGCCTTGAATATGTAAACAGTTTTTTTAAATTACCACTGACGAGAAAGTTTGTTGCATACTTTACAAACATGAATCTTTTTGAAAGTATGAGCATGCAAATGTAGTTTAAAAGTAGACTTTGTGAAAAAGTTTTGTTTCACTCTAAACAAGCAGAAAGATTCACCCTAGTATGGACACGCAAATATTGTTTTAAAAGATCACTTAGTGAGAATGCTTTGTCTATATTTCACAAACATCAGGCTTTTATTGGCATGAATACGTAAATGTTTCTTCATAGAAATTTTGTGAGTGAAAGCTTTGTTGCATATATCACAAACATGAGGCTTTTCCTTGGTATGAATAAGCAAATGGATATGTAAATGGCCCCTTTGAGAGAAAGCCTTATTACATACATCACAAACATGAGGCTTCTCCTTGGTATGAATACGTAAATGTTGGTTTAAAGTACTACTGTGTGTGAAAGCTTTGTTGCATATTTCACAAACATAAGGCTTCTCCTTGGTATGAATACGTAAATGTTTCTTTAACGTACTACTATGAGAGAAAGCTTTGTTGCATATTTCACAAACATGAGGCTTTTCATTTGTATGAATACGAAAATGACGTTTTAATATACTACTTTCAGAGAATGCTTGGTAGCATATATCACAAACATGAGGCTTTTCGTTGGTATGAATAATTAAGTGTTGTTTTAAATTACTACTGCGAGCGAATGTTCTGTTGCATATTGCACAAACATATGGCTTTTCATTGGTATGAATACGAAAATGAAGTTTTAATTTACTACTTTCAGAGAACGCTTGGTAGCATACATCACAAACATGAGGCTTTTCCTTGGTATGAATACGTAAATGTTGTTCTAAATTACCTCTTCGAGAGAACGTTTTGTGGCATATTTCACAAATATGAGGCTTTTCCTTGGTATGAATACGTAAATGTTGTTTTAAATTACCTCTTCGAGAGAACGTTTTGTGGCATATTTCACAAATATGAGGCTTTTCCTTGGTATGAATACGTAAATGCTGTTTTAAATTACCTCTTCGAGAGAACGTTTTGTGGCATATTTCACAAATATGAGGCTTTTCTTTAGTATGAACACGTAAATGTCTTTTTAAAGAGCTCGGGTAGGGGAACGACGACATGCATATTTCGCAAACAATACTCATTTTGCCGAAATGAACTTTCAAATGTTTCACATTATCATTTCCATACTTGCCGTCCACATGCTAAATTCACACATGTGAAAGTTTCATCACTCAATTACGAAAAAGTAAATCTTATTTTAATACACAGCAAAGAGAAAAACCCACTTTGCAATATTGTTACAAATTATGTTTTTATGATAATAAATTGATTTCCTCGATTTACAATAGATATATATTGGAAATATATCTCTTTAAGTGCTAGAAAACTTTCACACACACACAAACAAAGATACCGCTAAATAAAGGAGACTTTTAGAATTGCTCTCGCCTTTGGCTTTTCTCTTCCCGGCAATCAAAGGAAAAAAGGTTGCTTGTCATTGGTAGACGTTTCTATTTTTCTGGTTTGCCTGATTTGGCGTTGCAGCATTTTTCGAAGCCCTAGGGATTCATTGAAATACAATAAACATATCTATTTGAGATTTTTTCGTATTTATTTTCGAACAATTTTTTCTTCCATATTTTGAGTAACATAGTTTAATTCTCTTGCACATAAAATTTTCTTTAAAAATATAATAATAGGTTCTAATTTTTTTCTCATTCACCTAAAATCGAAATATTTTCAATGGATTTAATTTTGAAGAAGAAACATGTATTTGAATTAATTAAATGAGGAGTGAGTAAATATTAATGTCGCACTGTTTAGCTACTCGACGGCTTTTGTTGAGGGGCCTCCTAACTCCTCTGTTTTGGGGTTGCTATATTTGGCTGTTTATAAATTATTGGCTACATTCAAAATAATTACAAGAAAAAGAGCCATAAATTTTTTTTCATGATATGCTTAGTTGTGAATAATGCTAATGTTTCAGTATACGTGTGAATCTAATGACCTATTATAAATTTTGTTGATTTATTGTTTATAACATCACTACTGAACAATTTCAATGTTTTTTTCAATATTTATTTTAATTTTAAGATATAACAATTTTTCATTCTTTATTTGTTGTATACAAGTTCATTAGAAATATGGTATGTTTATAAAAGAAAAATTAAGATTGAATTTTGAAAAACATTAATGAAACTGAAAATACAAATGTTGAAC
>BMAU01008508.1:0-17333 GCA_019973935.1 Trichonephila clavipes
AAAACCGTTTAGAAAACTTTTTTTATTCTTTTTCAAAGCATAAAAAACAAACTTATCACGCCACTGAATCCTATAACACATCAAAATGTGTAGAATCAAAAGGGCTTTCATCCGAGGCAGTAGGTTTTATACCTAGTACATTATCGAGAGAGTTTTTTTTAAAAAAATCTGTTTCAAAAGTGGGGACTTTCCAGGAAGCACTGGGAAGATCCCGACTCACCTCTGAGGTTTGAAACAGTGATTATCCAGGTGGAAGAATTTTAAATTCCAGACCCCTTACATCAATATCCAATGATTTTTGATAACTTTGAGGTAATAACGCCTGCACATTTCTTGATTTGGTAGATCAATTAATTCTATTTTGAGCCCATGTTAATTAATATTAATGACAATAAATTAAGCCATTGGCAGAAAACAACAAAAGGTAACTCAGGTAGTTTGGAAAAAATTGAGTACCGATTATCTGAATACTCTCCAACAGAGAGGGAAGTGGATGATCGAGAAAGAAGTTATTCTAAAATAACCGTTTAGAAAACTGTTTTTTTTCATTTTGCTTCAACAATAAAAAAAGAACTTATCACGCCACTGAATCATATAACACATCAAAGTGTTCAGAATCATTATACCTTTCATTAGGTGCAAAGATTAGGAACGTGAGAGCCGAAGAAAGAAAGTTATTCTAAAATAATGGTTTCGAAAACTGTTTTTTTTTCATTCTTTTTCAACGCATAAAAACAGAACTTATCACGCCACTGAATCCTATAATACATCAAAATACGTAGAATCATTATACTTTTCATTAGGTGCAAAAGATTACGATCGTGAGAGCCAAAGAAAGAAAGTTATTCTAAAATAACGGTTTCGAAAACTGTTTTTTTCCCACTTTGCTTCAACATAAAAACAGAACTTATCACGCCACTGAATCATATAACACATCAAAGTGTTCAGAATCATTCTACCTTTCATTAGGTGCAAAGACTAGGATCGTGAAAGCCAAAGAAGAAAGTTATTCTGAAACGGTTTCGAAAACTGTTTTTCATTTTGCTTCAACGCATCAAAAACAAACTTATCACGCCACTGAATCCTGTAATACATCAAAGTATTCAGAATCATTATACCTTTCATCAGGTGCAAAGTTTAACATCGTGAGAAAGAAAGAAAGTTATTCTGAAACAACAGTTTCGAAAACTGTTTTTTTTTCCATTATTTTTCAACGCATTAAAACAGAACTTATCACGCCACTGAATCCTATATAACACATCAAAGTGTTCAGAATCATTATACCTCTCATTAGGTTTTATTGGATGTAAGCAATGAAAAAGAAAGTTATTCTAAAATAACGGTTTCGAAAACTGTTTCTTTTTTCATTTTGCTTCAACGCATAAAAACAGAACTTATCACGCCACTGAATCCTATAATACATCAAAATACATAGAATCATTATACTTTATCTTTTACACCAGTGATTTCCAAAGTGGTCTATATAGACGGCAGGAGTCTATGATGACCTGCAAGGGGTCCACGTCAGCAAAAAAATAATTTGGGCGTCAAAGAGGAGTAAGTGAGGGTCTATGTGGCATTGGCTCTCATTAAACTAGATCGTATATAAACTAGATTTAAAAGCGTTAATATGTATATTAAAGAAAAAACATTCTAGTAATAATAGGTGTTATAGGGTTACTGATCGTACAGAGAATTATATTGGTCAGAAGTGTAATTAAGCGACATTTGCAAATTCATGAGATCATAATATATGTAAAATCTCACACACAAAACAATTGCACATAAAAACTAAGTTAATTTTTGGCTCATGGTTTTATTTTAAAATTTAATCACATAAATGTTATCTTCAGCACGGAGGCAGGCCCTAATTCAAAGTTTAAAGTGAAAACGCTATTAGTACATAACTTACATTTTACCGCAAAGGGAAGGAGGTGGTGTTCACATCACTTATTAAGGGCAGGAGAGCAACTGGAATCTTTCGCCAAAAACCCTGCATTCTCACCAATGAAGGGTTGCTTCCCAGTTCATTCAAACTATAGATCCGCCATATTCGGCATGTTATGCTCAAAGTGTGAATCTTTCTCTAAGTGGAATGTTCTTTTTTGTTATGTTTTAACAATAGGTTCCAATCACTAGCAATATTTCAAATCTTTAAAAAGGGCAACAATAAGAATGTCAAAATTATGACAGAAATTTCTTATAAAAAACAACAGAAAAAAGAATTTAACTAAAGTGTTATTGTTACAGAACAATATTTAATGCGAAAGTATAAGTTAATTTTTTTTTGTCTGTGTTCCTAGAATAAAACTATTTAATTTAAGTGGAAGCAAAATGTGCATTACAGAAATAAAAAGTTGAATACAATTTATAAAGTAGATAAGTGATTTCAAACAAAATCGTTGGGAAAGCTGAATAGATGCATTAAAACCACTAAGGTATCAAGTAGGAGGGATATACAATGCTTTACTTGCTGTTTGTAATAATTCGAAAATTGACAACTCTATAAGAGTTGAGGCTTCTAGACTATTAAGTTGTGTTAATCAATTTAAGTTCTTATGCTGCATTGTAATTTGGTACAAAATCTTAAATTGTATCAATCCTATAAGTAAGCTCTTGCAGACAGAAGACTATGATTTACCATCTGCTATGGAGCTTTCGAAAGATTGTAAAGATTTTTTCAAGGATCTTAGATCGGACACAGCCTTTAATGAAATGCCTTGTGATGCTCGAGAACTTGGTGACGAAATAGACATACTGGCTAATTTTAAGAATACCCAGCCACGTCATAGAGTTTGATTGATTGAATATTAATGTCGCACTGTTTAGCTACACAAGGGCTTTTGGCAACGGACCACATAATTTTAAACCATGGTCAAGAGACGTGGACGACACCTGAGCTGTCACCCCCTCTCATAACTTCCAACACCACACCAGCGGGAGGACGTTTCAGCTCTCGACAGATTTAATGTGCATCGCTGCTCTACACGGCGGGTCTTCAGTGGTACTGGGCTCAAACTTGTGACAAAGCCAGCTACGATCTGATATCTATACCACACGGCTACCGTGGCCACGTCATAGAGTTCGAAGACGAAATGTTAATTTCGACTATGAGGCACAAGATGATCAGATAGAAGATCCTACTTTGAAATATAAAGAAGAGTTTCACTTTTTCACATTAGATAAAGCTATCAATGCACTTGAATCCAGATTTGATTTGATCAGTACCCACAGCAATTATTTCCAATTTTTATACATATTTGTGATTTAAAAGATACTCCTCAAAATGACGAACTAAAGTATTGTAAAGATCTAGAAACAGTGTTAACTGATGGGAATACACCAGATATAAACGCGCTGGACCTGGCAGACGAGATAGTAGCAGTTTTGGCTTTTGCTAAATAAAAAAGAAAGTCCAATCGAGATTTTAAAATTCATATCGAACCTGGATTTCACTCCAACTCTCGGTACAGTTTTAAGGATATTTCTTACTCTCCCAATAAGTGTGGAAATTGAAGAAAGGAATTTCTCCAAATTAAAACTAATTAAAAATTTTTTCGCTCCACAACTACCGAGGATCGGCTAAATGGCTTAACAATAGCCATTGAATATGAACTGGCTGAAGAAAGTAATGTTAAAGAAACTGTAAAAAAAATTCTCAGAATTAAAAGTGAGAAAGAGAAACACTTTTAAGCTTAACTCTTGATTTTAATGTATTTTTAATATCTTTATTTTTATAATTATACACTAGAAATGACTTTTTTTTTATTGTGCAACCCTAATTTTAATTTAGTTCCAGAAACGAATTAATAAATTAATATTTTTTGCTAATCAAAACTTCAAAATTATTGATAGCAAGTTTTTTGCTCACGTTTTATTTTACCATTAAGCATGGGAGGGTTTAGGTTATCCCTTTTAATTTTTTTATAAACGAGCGGCATTTTACATCTTTGCCCGGGCGGGGAAACTGCTAGCGCCGGCCCCTCTATCATACAAGAATTAAAAAATATGTGGCCAACATTCAAAATTGTAAATGGTAGAACTAGACATCCAGCTAGTCAAGGATCTGTTGAACGATCAAATCAAGATGTTGAAGCTATGCTACGTTTGCTATATGCAAGGTTGTTACCTTGTTCAGTTCCAAAAGAAATCCTTTTTTCATCGAACCATTAAACGATCACCTTACGAAGTTTTATTTCGATTTATTGCAAAGCTTTATTATTCTATTCTTAAGCAACAGGACCATGACATTACTTTAACACCAGAAGACTTAACAGTAATTTGTTTAAAGAACATTGACGATTCAAAATATCTGCCAGCCCCTGAATTAACTGATTATAATGCTTCAATTTCTTATGCACAATCCATAGCAGATTTACTCACCAAAAAGGCTTTAAAATTAGAAGATCTACAAAAAATTAAATAATTTTCTTTATAGACAGGACAACTCGAAACAGTTAACAACTCTACTTCTACAGGTAAAACATCTAGAGTGTTACTTGTATCAGATGGAAAAGAAGCTGTCAGCTATAGTAAAGCATGTTGTGCTATCTGCGGAATGGAATCTACTGGAGTCTATTTATGTGACACGCAATATGTGGAAATACGGTAGGATTAGAAGGATATGGATCAAAAATTCTATGCTATTTATTCAAAAAAGAAGAGAACATTAAATATCAAAGAGAAAATGCTGCTAAACACCTGAAAAATTGAAAGAAAAGTCTCTTTAAGAAATTTAAAGACCTGTCAATGGATTCCACAGTTCTGGTAAATGTACCAAAAGTAGATTGAGGCCCATTAGATGGAAATAACATTGTTGGGATCGTATTACCGTATTTTCCTGTATATAATCCGCGGATTATGTGTTAAAAAAGTTTCAAATTTCGTTGTGCGGATTATCTGAGCGGATTATCTGAGAAAAAAAATTCTCCATCAGAAAAGTTAACAAAGTTTTGAAAGAAATGCTGTTTATGTTTTATAAAATAAATAATAGATGGCGCTTTCACGACTCGGCTGACGTATTACGGCCATAATTAGTGTTTGTCCAATTACTTTCAATAACAAATTCGGTTCCTCGGAAGGAAATAGCAGTTACAAGTCGCTGGCATCATTTACAACTTTGTCTTGACTAGAGGTGTTGTATCCTTTGAAAGTTTTTATCATGATGAAGCGTGTTAGCTATACTGCAGACTTCAAATTAAACGCTGTAGAGAAGTCGGAATCGAGAAGCTGCAAGATTTTTCAGCGTTGACGAATCGAATATTCGTTTGTGGAGAAGGAACAAAACTTCGAAAATTGCGATAGACGTAAAAGGGCCGATCGTCGTGGAAAACCTCACTGGCCAGAATTAGAGGCAGAAATAAATAAATGGATTTTAAAAAAGGGACGATGGGAAAGCTGTCTCGACAGTTAGCATCAGAATGAAAGCCCGAGTTGTGCCACGCGAAATGGTCGTTCAACGGTCGGACAGAAATTACCCGATGACTGGGAAAAACAATTGGACGACTTTTTGACATTTTGCAAGCAAATTATTGTTGAAAATAATTTTACAGAGGATTTGATTTTTAAATATGGACGAAGTTCCATTATCGTTTGATATTCCACCAACCAGACCGTCGACGTTCAAGGAGCAAGATTATTCGCCGCCAAAACTGCCGCGGATTATACGATGTTCTTTTTTTTACTCGAAAAAAAGGGCTCTGCGGATAATACGCTGCTGCAGATTATATACAGGAAAATACGGTAGTTATGAAAAATAATTTGTATCAAATTGGAATTAACAAAAAGATGTGCATGTAAAAAAGGTAAAGTACTTTGTAATTTAAGATGCCACAAATCAACGTTTTAATAAAAATTAATGAACATTATTAATAATATACCCTAAAAATGTTTAACATTTTACTAAAAATATCCTTTTAGCTTTTACAAATGTTAGCTTAAGAGGACTTGGTACCCTAAAAATGACCTAAATATCATTTTTCAACTAAAAGAAAAAGGTGATACAAATAAAGCAGGATATTTCTGAAGTATTACATTAATGTCATTTTTATTTATTTTGAAATGTGTACATGTAAAACTTTTTAATTAAGGCATTTTGAATAAATAATTTTATTTATAATATTTAAAGCGGTTTTCTCAGTTTGTATTTTTCCATCTTCAAAATGCTTCACCTTCTACAATTATTTACAAATCATTCTCTTTGTTTGTATAATGCATGTATCAAAATTAGGAATTCATTTTGCTTTCAACATAATACTCTTATTAAAAAAAAATAAAGTGTAGCAAATTTTTCCTTCTTGAATTTTATAGCATACACATTAATATTTTACTTTTTTCTCCAAAACTGAGATTTCGTCTTGAAAATTCAATAAATACAAAGAATGTATTATTTTTAAATTTTCCATATATTTTTAAAAAAATTTTAAAATTGTGTAAACATTATGTACAAATTTCATCTCACGTGAATTTTTTTTATAGAAACATTATATACCATATGCTAAAGTATAATTTTTAAATAAATAAATTTATAAAAAATTGTTTACAGGGTGGCAAGTAGCTTTATGTACCTATTTCTTTTGTTAATTAGCTTAGAATAAATATTTTTGTTTCGATGTCTGCTTTTGTATTACTTGCTTAGCATTTAATAATGCATATTTCACTAAATAAATGCTTTTAAGGTCTAAATTATTTATTTGTATAAACTTTCGTTTTTGATTTAAAAAGGAGAGAATTTCTAAAATTGAAGTAGGATATCTTTTAAGATCCCATTAATCAATCTGAAAGTAGATTTCCGCAAAACCCATTTTTAGTGGATCTCTAGTAAAAAAAAAAATAAATGTGCTTGCAAAATTTTAGTCTAAATTGAGAAGTTTAAATAAAGAATCTTTTATCAATTCACCCCAGTAAACATCTAAGAGTCAATTTTCAAAATACCCGTTCTCAGCAGATCAATATTCAACAAAAGAAACATTCCAATTAAATTTCAAGCCTGTAGTCTATAGCACCCCTTAACCCCTCGCAACCTTACTTGGGTGTTGGATTCCGCTAAATCTGTCCTTAGAAGATGTCTATTTTATGAAAGGGATATGCCTGCCTATTTTTAAGTCTGTACACATAATAGTTCCAAAATAGGAATATATTTATCTCCCCCTCGCAAACCCCCTTAGAATTCGATGTTTGCAAAACTTTCTTGTAGTGAATCTTTATTTCATGAAAAGAACATGTGAGCCAAATTTCAAGTCTGTAGGTCTAATAGTTCAAAAACAGGAATACCCTAATATATATTGTAAAAGTGAAAGTTTGTGAGGATGTTTGGTTGTCTTTCACGCAAAAACAACTTAATGGACTTAAATGAAACTTTACAATAATTCCTTATAAATCAGAATAACACATAGGCTATAATTTATTATAACGACAATTGTCAAGAAAGTAGGAAAAAATCCATTCATTTGCAAAAAAGCCTGTGATAGCTTTCATCTATCTTTTGTATCCCTTTTGTTTGTATACGCTTTGCCTGGGTGCGCTCTCACTTTTTATTTATTCTGTTCATCAGTGTAATTATTTTTTTTTTATTTCATAATAAAATTTTCGAAGGGAGAGGTGGTGGTAAGATGTTCATAAAATAAATACACAAATTTTTAACTTCCTGATATTAATTATTTAAACTATTTTAAGTGACATTTTTAAATGACAGTGGAAGAAAAAACTATGAAATTAAAATAAAATATCAAAATGTTTTTATCAGTTAGTTTTTTACTTTTTGAATGTCTTTTTCAGTACATGTAAATATATATATCTACGCTTGCCCCAAATATTGTTTTTAAAAAGGCATACATCGATGTTTAAAGCTATATTTTATCTGTGAGAGGAAAAGGAAAGAGTAATTTTACATTAAAAAAACCCCATGTTATGCCGGGCTAGAGGGAGGAGGGTAAAACCTGTCTTTTAAATAGAAAATATGTGGAACAAATTTCAAAAAAGGGAAATGTAACGAAATAATTTTAGAAATCACTTACATCGTACACATTAATAATTGCTTGCGTCATGAGGGAAAGAGAAAGCAGGGCCATGAAGCTAGTTTGTCTATATAGCCTCTTAACCCTTTGCAACCCCCCCCCCATAGGGTTCGATTTCTGTAAAAACCCTTATTGACAAATCTTTGAAGGGGATATTCCAGTTTGTAGGTCTAATAGTTAAAAAACGGACATAATTGTCCTTTATACTTCTTTAACCCCTTGGGGGTTCAGTTTTCATAAAACTCTTTTGTGGTAGATATCTCTCTCTATAAAAGTAACATGCCTACTATATTCCAACTCTATAGGTCTAATAGTTCACAAAAAAGGAACTTTATCTTATCTATAACGATCTTTAATTCCTCGAAACCAGTTTTTAGTGGATCTCTTTTCCATGCAAGGAACATGCTAACCAAATTTTATGTCTGTAGGTCTAATAGTTCAAGAATGGGAATGTTTACTTATAACGACACTTAATCCCTTATAACGCCCCTTTGGAGCCGATTGTCACAAAACCATTTCTTGCCTAATCTCTACTCCATGCATGAAATCTGCTTGTTAAATTTTTAAACTACATCTAATAATCGATGCCCTTTAATGCCGACAAAGCTACTTGGGGGCGGAGGGATGAATTTCACTTACACCATTTTGCAGTGGGATCTACTCTGTAGAAGAAATCTGATTAAATTTCAAGACTGTACATCTAATAGCTCGAAACAGGAATATTAAGCTATAACTACTTAAAACCCTCACAACCCCATTGGGGGTCAGTTTTTATAAAAACCTTCTTTGTATCAGTTTTCTCTCAAAAGAAACATGTCTGCCAAATTTCAAGTCAGTAGGTCTAATGATTTAAAAATGGAAATTATTATCTGGAACGCCTCTTATCATCCCCCGCGACGGCACTTGGGCATCTTTTTTCAGAACATAGTTTTACCAACTTAGAAACCTTGACGGACATGTGTTCCATTACTTCACAAAGTTTCATCGCAATCGGATGAACAGTTTAAAAAGGCATAAGAGACACACCTACAAACATTGCAGGGAAATGCATTAGGAGGGAGGGGGAGGTAAAAGGGAATGGTATCAAGCAAAAACAAATGTCTGCAAATGCTGACTTGGTCATTTCATTATTTTACTAAAACAGTTCGGGGAAAGATTTCCAAACCTTCCTAATAGGACACAGTATATTGCCAGTACTTTTAACCCCCCATACACACTAGGCCTTCAGTGCCTTATGGGGTTCAAACACACAACTCAATAAAATGCTATTTACGAGTTTTCAATGAGGACCATTTATTGCTTAAGTTACAATTTCTAACTAGATTCCATTTTGGATAAATAAGACAAAGCAGCAATAACAAAAACCAGACAATGTATACAACTATATGATGGGATAAATGGCAAATAATAATAATAATGAGTAGAACACATGCAAATAATAAGTGTTTTTGTAAATAATATTTTACATTTAAGTGTTTGACATATGTATTTAACAAAAGTGTAAAACACATTCATATAACATTAGTGTTTATGTAATAGTATATGACACATGTAAATAACAGTGTACAATAATTGCAAACAGTAGTGTTTATGTAAATAAAAGTATATGACATGTAAATTACAGTGAACAACAATTGCAAATAGTGTTTATGTGAATAGTGTACATATAAAAAATAGTATATGATACATGTAAATAACAGTATATAACAGCAGTGTTTATGTGAATAGTTACATATAAAAAATAATATATGATACATGTAAATAACAGTATATAACACATGAAAATAACAGCAGTGTTTATGTAAATAATAGTCTACATATACAGTACTGTGCGAATTAATTGGGACAAACGTATTTATTTAGAAAATTGTTCCTTCCCCATTGGATTTTCAAACTCAAACCGGTTTCAACATCATTTTCTTAACACATGTAACTGCCCTGTTAAACCAAAATGTAAATTACCTCTTTTTAGGTACTAATCGCTGAATTTTTAGTAAGCGATCGCTCTTGTTTGAGTGGCAGTCGTGTATTTCCCGTTACATTTCATCATATGATCCTAAGTCTTCGGAGTGGTTGTGACTTCCACTACGGTGGATATTTAAACAAGATGTTTTAACTTTGATGATATCTCAATTTAGGTTATGATCTCTGATGCACTCTCCTACTTTTGCAAGCAGGTTTAAAATCAATGAGAACATGTATTATCTGCTTGGGAGTACAGGTTTTAATCTATTGTTTGACCTATTGAAGTTAAGTTATTGTTATGAGAATTGTTGTATTTTAAGTAATTTCTGAAGGCATATATTGACATCATTCAGGTTTACCTTTTTAGTCACAACTCTTCTACCTCATAGTTGTGGCAAATACGCCCTTGTCTTGTCTGAATCAGGTTGACCATGAGATCATGACATGGCAAAACTTTTCCCCCCCAGTTGCTGTAAGAAGTGGTCGTTGTGTGAAGTGTCTCCTTCAGACATGTATGGAAGGATGTTACTCATAGAGATGGCTAGATTTTTTTCCCTTAGTCAGCATACTTCTATGACTGGGAGGGATATTGTTGCAGCATTTGGCATAAGAAAATCCAGTGTTTCCAAGATTATTAATCAGCAAAAGAATTTTGGAGCAGTGGCTCTAAAACGAAAAAGTAAATGTGGACCCAAATGTAAGACCACACCTCAGACAAATTTCTGGTACAAAATAGTAGAATGCATCCTTACAAAACAAATAGAGATATTCAGAGAGAATTATTAGCTACTGGTGTGAGCGTGGATTCATCGAAAGTTTGACGAAGGCTTATTGATGCTAGGAGATTTGCAAGAAAACCCATAAACAGTTATTAACACCTGCAATGAAAAAAAACGGTTGATTTGTCAAATCGGGCACTTATCGCACCAAGTGTTTTCTCGCCAAATCGACAAATGCGCCAAATCTGGTAACCCTTCTGAATTCATTTTCCAGTGGAGAAGTCGCTTTTTTTTTTGCGAAATTCAGCGCATGCGCAGTACATTTCTTTAATTTTAACAGTATTAACGATATCGGGGTAAGTTAGCGCATTCGTAATTGGTTTTTTTTACAGTTTAATTCTTCAACCGACTTTTTCGCGCATGAGCAGAAAGCTTTTTTTTCTTTAAAAAATCCGTTACACAGGAAACGGTTATTTCTTTTGCTCCGGTTGGGTCAGCTGTTCGGCTTCGTTTTGGGAATTACATTTTGCAGGTAATATTTTTATTTCTTTCTCCACATAAATTTCAAAAAGATTGCCATGATGTCCAGCAATGCTGTTAGGATTAAATTGAATGAATGCATGAAAAATTACGATTACTATTGTTAAAGGTTTTTTTGCTATGTTGCCTGTGCTGGGAAAGAAAGCTGTTTTAGAATGGTGCATGAAAGGTTTGATTGGATCGTATGTCCAAAATGTGGAAAAAGTATGGAATTGAGAGAAAGAACACGTAAGAAAGTGAATGATGGTTTTTGAATGGTACTGCAAAATTGAGTCCAGTGTGAAAGAGGATACCCATCATGTGTTTAGGAGTGTAAAGAAAGGGTTTTGGTTTGAATTGAGTAGTATGGATTCGCATGCACCGTTTTGCTAGTGATGCAAAAATAAAAATGTTTTGGAAGGTGCTCTCAGAAAAATGCAATAGCACACTGGTATAATTTCAGTAGGCAACTCATCATCATCATAAATGTCGGGAAAAGCAGCATTTTTTAAAGGTAAGTGAAATTATTTCCATTTTTAAATGCCTGATTTTTGCTGTTATTTTCAGTTTTATAAACTTTAAAATGCTATTTATAATGATTTTCCTTCCGTCATCTTGAACTTCGCACTCCAGCGTTGCGTGTTGTGGTAGGGTTGCAACTCCGAAACACAGCACGCAAAAACGCGCCAAATATGCGATTTTTCAAAATTTGGCGAAGTGCCAGATTCGACAATTTCACGGAAAAAACGTTTCGATTGGAATGTTATATTCAGCAACGAAACGCATTTTTGTGTGAAAGCGTTTCAACCAAGATTTGTCAGGAAAAGCGGTGGAAAACCCATCAGAAACAGATGCTTTGGGGTTATTTTACTTCAGGAGGATCTGGTAGCTTAGTACCCGTTGAAGGGATGAACTAACTCTAAACAATACATTTCTATCATAGAAAGTAAAATTGTGCCTATGATGTAAACATTCGTTGGTGGTATCTTTCAACGAGATTTCACTCAGTGTCATACTTCTAAGCTAACAAGGAATTTTTTTCAAAAACAGAAAATAATGGTTTCTGATTTTGGCCTGGTAATTCTCCTGATGTAAATCTGATCAAAAATTTTTGAAGCATTGTAAAGAGATGTGTAATAAAATGGAATGCTGAACATAGAAAACAATGATTGATAATGCTAAAACAGTTTCCTTTCACGATGACGAGATAAAAAAACTTATGCCATAGTTTAGTAGAATCCATGCCAAACTATGTACAGAATTTCATTCAAACTGAAGGAGGACATATTTTGTATTAGATTGCTATACTGTGCATGTAATTTAACCTATAATAATTAGACAACATTTGTAAAATTTTTTGTCTGTCCTAATTAATTCACACAGTACTGTAAGTAATATATGACACATGTAAATAACAACAGTGTAAAACACATACAAACAATTGTGGTTATGAAACAGATTAATACATGTAAATAATGGTATGACACATGTAAATAACAATAGTGTATAGCATGCAAATAGTATTTATGTAAATATTAGTGTAGGGCACATGTAAATAACAATAGTGTAGTAAATGCACTCATTGTCAAAAATTAAGCACATAAGATATAACTTTTCTTAGAAATATATAAAAAAGGCAACTATAAATTAGTTAGCATTCTAAGAGGTTAATGAACTTACGTGTCATTGCTGATTAATTTTTATATAACTCCCACAATTAAATATTAGGATACAGAAGTAACTCTATGTCATCAACACATAATGTACTGAGCACTACCATTCTGCTCAATGCTTGCAAGCTAAATATTTTTAGATAATGCTTTTTTCTTCCATAGAAAGTCAAACTTGTAGTTATAAACAAAAACCTAAACTGTTGTTTTAAAGCTGTTATTAATTGTCTAAGGGTCAAGACCTCATACAGTTATGTACATTTATTTGAAATTAGCATTTTGTGATATTTTTAAATACATGTTTATTGTTTACTTAACCCCTTCTCTGTCGGCGTCGCATCTCATACGTTTGGCAATTTTGTGCCCGTATAGTCGGCGTCGCATGTCATGCGCCGAAGAAAAAAATTGCATCACTGAAATTGAATTGGTCGCTACGCATCACGCCTGAGTGAATTATTTTTGTATTTCCGAATAGTGCTAAGAGATGCCGCAACAAGTACTATTTTTTCACAATTTTCCAAGCAAGATTTCCCTCTCGAACCAAAACAGAATCATTTTGTACTTTCTATAAATTCGTTCTCGCTAGTGTAATTTTTACACTAACATATAATGTAAGGAAACATTATAATGTAAGGAAAAATGCTGCAATAAATGATTTAGGTTTTGTGAAAAATGTTGTTTTTACATCCTGATTTCCAAGACAGATTGTAAAACTGTTTGCTAAAGGTAAGGTTGTAAAACCACTTTCTAAAATATTTTTTGCATAATTTTAATAGTTTTTTCATGTGCATATTTTTTTGTGTTACTTTTATTTCTCAAATATTATCCTCAAAGCAATAACATAAATAAATATAGTATCAGAGTATATTTTCTTAAGCCTAAATCTTGATGCATTGCAGTGAAAATTGGGGATAAGTAGACGGGATTAAATATACACTTGGTTCTCTTTTTATGCGGTTTTTTTATGCGATTTTAGAGTTATGCGGTTTTTTTATGGCAAGAAAAAAAAAATTTTTATTCATATTTAATTCTTTTTGGTGATTCACTTTTTCTGAAAACGAATAAGAATAACAACTACAACTCTACTATTACGCAATCAATACAAAAATTTTTTATTCATATTTAATTCTTTTTGGTGATTCACTTTTTCTGAAAACGAATAAGAATAACAACTACAACTCTACTATTACGCAATCAATACAGCGAAAGAATTTCTCCTTTATATGCAAATTTATACCTTGAACTTTTTTCTTTTATTGACATGTTTTCTCTTGATTTGTTCTTAAAAACAAAAAAGACAAAAACAAAAATATCCCGCTAAAATTGCGTGTTTTTATGCTGCATTTTGTTTTTTTATGAAACTAATTAAAAAAGCTTGCATATTAGAAAACATTAGAAAACAAAACTTTGTGAAAAAAGGTTACTACCGAAAACCGGAAGATAAATTTACTCAGTGAATTGTAAGTTTTTTTTTATTTTTTTAGTGCGTAATTGTACATTAAGTTTTCTCTATAATTTTAGTCCTCTTAAAGAAAATGTGTGACAATAATAAAAAACAAAAGAAGTGCAATTTCGCTAGAAACCAAAATTAAAATTCTCGATTGCTTGGCAAAGGAGAAAGATCAACAGCAGTAGGTAAACGTTTTCATTTAGGCGAATCTACTATAAGAGCAATAAAAAAAAAAATGAAGCGGCAATAAGAAAATCAGTCAGATCTGGTACAAATTTGAGTTCTAAAATTTCATCATATTCAAGAGACACTTTAATAGAAAAAACTGAAAAAGGCTCTCGTAATTTGGATTGAAGATTTAACTCAAAAGAATTCCGTTAGATGGACATTTAATCAAGATGAAAGCCCTTAAATTTTACAAGGAGTTAAAAGAATCAGAGCCATCTACATCTTCACGTGAAAGTAATCCACAATTCTCTGCCAGCACAGGGTGGTTAACTGGTTTTATAAAAAGACATTCTTTTCATAATCTAAAAATAAAAGGTGAGGTGGCTTCTGCAGATGAAGAAGCTGCTAGAAAATATCCTGAAAAGTTAGCTAAAATTATTAAAGATGGAGAATATTGCGCTCATCAAGTCTTCAATGCTGATGAAACAGGATTGTTTTGGAAAAAAATGCCAACCCGTACTTACATTGCAAAGTCCGAAAAAACTGCCAGTGGTTTTAAAGCTGCTAAAGATCGAGTTACTTTATTGCTGTGCAGCAATGCATCTGGCGATCGAATGTTAAAACCGCTGCTTGTAAATCGATCTTTAAAACCACGTGCATTAAAAGGAAAAGACTTAAATACACTGCCCGTACATTGGATGGCTAACAAGAAGGCCTGGGTAACAACGGCTATTTTCACTGAATGGTTCAATAAATGCTTCGTACCCGAAGTTGAAAATTATATGAATGAGATGGGTCTTGAATTTAAGATCTTATTAATTCTTGACAATGCGCCAGGTCATCCAATCTTAGAACATCCAAATATAAAGGTAGCTTTTTTCCTCCAAACACAACGAGCCTAATTCAACCATTAGATCAGGGAATTATTTCAACATTTAAAAAATATTATGTAAAATTCACTTTCAATTCATTTTCGATAAACTGGAATCCCCAAACAATAACAGTTACTGAAGCTTGGAAACAATTTAATATCTTGAACTGTGTAAATCATGTTGCATTAGCAATTGCCGAAATAAAATCACAAACTTTAAATGCATGTTGGAAAGCTGCTTGGCCTGAATGCGTATCAAAGGAAACGAATCAATTAGAGCAATAGTAACATCAGAAATTATTTCAATTGCTAAGGAAATAGGTGGGGAAGGTTTTGATGATTTTGGCGAGCATGATATAGAAGAATTGCTTGTGGACTAAGCCTAAATGATGATGATATTTTGGAAAGTATGGTAGATATTACTAAAGATTTGGAAACAGTAGATAGCGAACCGGAAGAAGATGTTACTCCACTGGACTTAAAAATTACTTAGGAAAGGCCTTCAACTTTCCGGTAAATTGGCAAATTTTTTTTATTCAAAATGATAATGATGTAGAACGCGCCTTAAAATTCCAACGTGATCTGAAATTTTGTATGTCTGGCTACAGAGAACTCTACAAAGAACTAGTGCCATCACAGAGTTTGATTACTGACTACCTTGTCAAAGAAAAAAAAAATCACTGAAGTTCCTGAAGAAGCATTACCATGTAGATCTGATGACGTAATTTTATCTTCAAGTGATGAAAGTGATCTTGCACCAATCCACAAACGGGTTCGCACATTATCAGACAGCGAATAATGATGAAAACATTCTTAATATGATTTTAAATGAAGTTTTGTTTTTTGTTACATATTAAGTTTTGTTTTTGTTTTTAACATACATATGTGCCATTTATTAAAATATGATGGAAAAAAAATAAATCTTATTATTTATAAATCTTTTTTTATGCGATTTCTGGTGCATTTTAAAACATTATTTGGGTTTTATGCGATTTTTTTGAATAAATGGAACGTATCCATCATTTTGCATATAAATGTATGTCTTTTTTTGTGCGATTTTTTTTTATGCGGATTTCCCTGGAACGCATCTACCGCATAAAAAAAGAACCAAGTGTATTGGACCACTCGCAAGTCTAGAAAAAACTGCTTTCTGACAAAAAAAATTGCATTTTTAAATTCAGACTAGAGTACATATTAAATTTCAGCAATAAAAAAAAATGTTTTTTTTGGACCAGAAATTCGAAAAAAAATCCGACAGAGAAGGGGTTAAAGAGAAAAGTGTTACATAGGTATGTTTAAGTAGCAGAGAAAGTTTTAGGATTAGTGAGGACCATTAAAATCATTCACCCATATGTTGGGATATAGGGAGGGGTGTCCAATGTCAGGCTGATACATAAAGGGTGGGAGGGACATTCATCAAAGGTTTAAGACAGGGGTGGCCAACACTTAGGCCATACTGTGGCACAGCAGCCCATATTATACAACATAATTTGAAAGATACTAATAAATAACAATTTTTTACAATTTTATTTAAATGCAGTTGTCTCAGATAAAAAAATAACAAAAAATTATCTTACATAGCTAAATTGAATTGCAATAGAAAATGATAATGTACAAAACACTCTTTCATGTTTGCATGGCCTGGATTTCTAAAGGAAGTCCATTTGTGAGATTTTTTTAATTTGAGGGAACACATGTTTTAAATTATCTCAAAAAATCAAACAGATTAGATATGGAATTGAGGCTTTCATACCAATGACCAAGCTTTTGTAATATCAGTTCAAGACATTGGTTATTTTTGCTCAGGTCATAGTGGCCAAATAATTTCCAAGGACAAGAAAGACTTTATTTCAGGAAATTTAGTTCTCAAGCTTACAAGCAATAATAAAGAAATATGTCTATTCTGCTGGTTTGTGAAATGGTTAATGATATACGATAGTGTTGGAAACTGCAAGC
>BMAU01008509.1:0-19261 GCA_019973935.1 Trichonephila clavipes
TTAGGCTAATGTTGGAGAGAAAGTATGGAATGTTGGCGCGAATCGGTGCGGCTTCAGAGGAGTTGTGTTTAGGATATATGTGTGTGTGTGTGTGAGAAGGTTTTTTGACCCCGGAGAGTACGGTCAAAGAGGGAGACGGTCCCTTGTTGTTTTGGGGAGCGCGGAGCGCTAAACTGTGTTGGGGAGAAGGAAATTGAATTCCTCCGGGGAGACCGACGCGCAGGCGTGTACTTCTCAAATCAATCAATACAAACATAATTAAATCAACTCAAACAATTATCTTGACTACCACATTTCTCTTTATTAAATACAATAATCCAATAACAATCAAACTACAATGTCCATAGTTTCTCAAATCAATCAATTCAAACACAGTCCTCCTTGTTAACAAACTCTCAAGATACTCTATTCTTGGTACTGTAAAACCCCGCGCCATGCGTCCGTTGACACCAAAAGAATTCCATTTCCTCCGGTCCAAAACAATTCCACGCTTATTGCGCTTCCCAAAATAAGGAACTTTTTCCTCCCTGACCGTACTCTCCGGGGTCAAAAAACCCTCTCCTCCAAAACACAGCGACCTCCGTGAAGCCGCGCCGACATCCCATACTCTTTCGCCCACAGTAGTTTCAGACACTACAATCAGCGTAGTATGACAACGTTACTGTTAAATTCACTTCTAAATTTAGTGAAAAACGATACTAATAGGTAAGAAAACTAAATTTTCTCTTACCTTCAAAATTTCCGGGGATGAGCCTCTTTGCCGTATATCCTCTCTGCTGGCGACGTGAAAGAGAAAATGCGCAATCTTCAAAAAATGAAACTTGAAAATATTTTTTAGTTTTTTAATTATCGACACACACACACACAAAACAAAACTATAAACTAACACTACGACATATGACAATTAAATTAAAAAATTAAAGAAAACATGTGTATCCCAAAAAATGGGCCGCGAAGAGAGTTCTATCAGTCTGTACTCAGCAAATCCTTTCGTCCGACTGGCTTGTTGCCAAAAAAAAAAGTTCTTTTCAATGAATTTCTGGGAGTGGTCGAGGACGGATTGATCGGAATATGACATCCTCCCATCTTTGAGTTGTTAAGGTTGACAACTCAAAAATTTCTAAAGTTCAAGTCTCTTAGAGGTCTTAGAGTTCGTCCTCGTCGAGAAGTAGAAATTTCTTGGTTCTTTTGATCCTTTTGAATTCGTTCACGAAAGTCACTTGCCTCAGGAAGATTGACTTCTAGAGGGTAAAGTTTCTGGATTGGTCTGATGAAGTTGCTAGAAGGTGTTTTTACCTCTACTACGCGAATTCTACCATCTTTCCTGGAAAAGATTTTATTATCTTTGCCATTGGCCAATTGATTCTTTTAACATCATTATCTCCGATTAGCACGATATCTCCATCTTTAACCGATGCTTCTTTGCGGACCTTTGAATAGTCTTTTAGCAAACCCAAATATTCATTTCGGAATCTGTTTCTTAAGTCTTTGCGTATCTTCACTCGGTAAATAAATCTTCTTTCTAATTTCTTGGAATCTATCATATCAAAATCAGGAACTCCAATTTCGCGAATTTCTTGAAGGAACATGGCTGGAGTTAGGGCAACTAAATCTTTAGGATCTTCTGAAAGGTAAGTAATGGGTCTGAATTAATTATGCTTTCTGCGTCACATAATAAGGTGTTTAGTTCTTCTTCATTTAAGCTTGCTTTTCCAAGAACTTTTCTAAGTACGTTCTTCAACATTCCCACTAGTCGTTCCTAAAATCCTCCCCACCAAGGGGCTGATGGAGGGCTGAATTTCCACTGAATTTTTATCTTAAGAGCGAAATCTTGAATCTTATCCCAATCAATAGAATTTAGAGCGTTGAATGTGCCGACAAATTTTTTCCATTATCGGGATAAATCGTAGTAGGGCGACCTCTTCTCGCGATGAACCGGCGGAAAGCTAAGATGAAACTATCGGTCGACAAAGAAGTGACTAACTCCAGGTGGACTGCTCTATAGATCGCACATGTAAATAAAACAATCCAACATTTCTTGTTTTCCTTTAAAAAAAAGTGGACCACATAGGTCAACTCCGCAAACTTCAAAAATAGCCGCGTCTCTCACTCGATCTTCTGGAAGAGGAATACTGACTGTTTCTAGCCGAAAACCTCTTGCAAGTTATGCAACTTCTTACTACCTGACGAATCGTTTTTCTACTTTGATTATCCAATAACTTTCTCTGAGGTTTGACATTAACGTCTGAGTACCAGCATGCTTAAGTTCTATGTGTTTTTCCATAATCAGTTTTTTAACTAACTGATGTGTATTCGGTAGTAATATCGGATATCTGAAGGTTTCTAGGTCTTTCCTACAGGAAACTCTGGTTTCAACTCTAATCAATCCATCGTCTCCTTTCATTGTGTTCAATTTAATCTGTTTTTCTTCAGCTAAAGTCTCTAGTTGAATTTCTTTCAAAAATAACTTTTCTGCTTCATAGAGTTCAGCAACTTCTAATTTTCCTTTTTTGGGATCGATCCGATTTTTCTTCAAGTTGTTACAAAATCGTAACACGTATGCCATGATTCGAACAATTTTTCCAAAAGATCATACGTCATTGAAGAATTTAAATTTGTTTGTCTCCGAATTGGTGGCGGAAGTGACTGTCTTTCTTTTTCAGCGTTAACGATTTCAAAGTCAGGATAAATTTCTTTGATCGGCCAGTCTTTTGAGGACCTTTGAGCCAATCAGGGCCTTCCCACCATTTTGATTTTGCCAAAACATCCACGCTGCATCCTCGAGAGGGAAGGTCTGCTGGATTTTTCGATCCCGGAACGTAGTACCAATCATCCGGATTTGAGAGGTTCCGTATTTCCTTGACTCTGTTTGATACAAAAACAGCCCAGTTCTCCGATTTCTTTATCCAATAGAGAGCGTTAGTTGAATCTGACCAATAAAAAACTGGTAAAGATGGAAGTTTTAGATCTTCTTTCACAGTACGGGCAAGCCTTGCCCCAATTGTGCAAGCAAGGAGTTCGAGTCTGGGTATTGAAATGGATTTCAGTGGAGCTACTCTAGATCGGGCTTGTACAAGTTGACATGAGGCTGAATTTTCATTTTCGCTTCTAAGAAATATACAAGTAGCATAAGCTGCTTTACTGGCGTCGCAGAACACGTGCAGACTTAAATTTTGCGAAGTCTCAGGATCTTCTATCATGCACCTTGGAACAGCAATAGCTTTCAAGCGATCGAGCTGATCTTTCCATTTTTGAATTTTTGCCAAATAGATGCCGGTAGTTCGCTATCCCACTTGACTTTGAGTGTCCAACACTCTTGCAGCATTATTTTCGGTATTAAAGTTACCGGACAAGTAAAACCAATAGGGTCAAATATCTTATGTACCAGCGATAATATTTTTTCCTTTTGTTAGGATTTCATTTTTAGATTCGTGAACTTTTATGTCTACAGAGAGTAAATCTTGATCTAAGTCCCATTTTAGCCCTAAGACAGGGACGCTGCGTCTTTCTGTAGGAACGGTGTTTTCTGTTTGTGGGTCAAGATTATTATGCTCCCATCCTCTTAGTTCGAATTTACCTTCTTCCAAAATTTCTTGAGATTCAACGATCAGTTTATCCAGCTTTTCTTTACTGTTGACACTACATACTAAATTATCCACATAAAATGACTCTAAGAGGGTGTGCGCAGTTTCTTTGTAGTGGTCGGGGCATTCTTTAAGTGAAATTCTATTGTGGCTCCTAAAAGGAATGGGCTTGAAGATATCCCAAATACTACTCTATTGTGTTGGTAAACAGTTATATTATCGTTTTTTCCCTTTTCCCGCCAAAGAAATCTTAGAAAAGGTCTATCTCGTTCTTGTAACCCAATTTGCAAAAATGCCCTTTTTATATCGGCAATCACCCCAAATTTGCCGAATCGAAACCTATTTATCAAAGAAGGTATGAGTTCGATAAGATTTGGACCTTTTTCCAAACAGTCATTGATCGATGGGGAATTTTCTCTTTTGCCGACCCGTCGAAAACAGGGGCGAACTTTAGTAGTTGAATTTTCTTTGAATACCGGCCTGTGCGGCAAATAGTGTTCCTCGTCTATTTCTTGATGAGATTCAACCTTTTCAATTATATCTTCATTCTCCCACTCATTAAACACTTCCTCGTAATCGCTTAATTTTCCAACCTTTTCTAATGATTTGACGCAATTCGCGAGTCTTTTTTCAGCTATCTTTCTGCAACTAGTAAGAGGGGATGATCTTTTATCCACGGCAAATTTACCATGTATCGGCCTTCATGATCCATTTTAACATTTTCAAGAAAATGCAATTTAGCGGCTTCTTCTAATTCCCTTTTGGACTGATTTTCCCCTAAATCTTTAATACCTATTGTGTCCAATCGCCATAATTCTGATATATCCAAATCGCTAACATGGAGAGAAAGCAATGTTTCACACCTACGAGTATTTTCCCAGATTCTCCCATCAGCGTCCAGCCTAAACGTGTATGTATGGCGACTAGATTCTCAGTTATTTGTTTGATTTCACCCGTGAGTAATCTTCCTGCAAAGTCAGCCCCAATTAACATATGTATTTCATTCGGATCATTTTCGTACAAGCACATATTTTCATTAAAACAAATATCACTTGCCAAAATACCAGAGTTTTTAATTTTATTGATAATCTTAGGGTTACTGATTTTTGGAATAGATACACAAATTTTTCTTGATCCATAACATCTAAATCAAAAGAGAAACTCTTATCTATATTATTCACATTTACGCGGTATTTTTTGTGATCTTCCCTTTTTTCAATGCCGCCAAATAATCCATGAATAATTGTATCTTCCCCTGTACACTCTAAATTCAAGGTAACAGCCAAGAATCTACTTAGGTAAGATTTTACAGACCCACTATCTATTAGCACTCTAACGTAATAATCTGATTTATTTACATTAATACACACAACCAGAGTTTGCAAAAACACTTGTTTCATAAATGATTTATTTACAAGTAAGCTACTACTAATTTCATCATTAAGCATATTACTGTCTGAAGATTTATGATCAGCAGTTTTTATTTCAGTAGCATAACATAAAATATCACAATGAAATTTCTTACAATTTTACAAGTTATTCGCTCTGGACAATTTCGAGAGAGATGTGAACTTTTTTTGATGCATTTAAAGCAAAAACCATGTTTCATTAAAATTTCTTTTCTTTTTTGCAATGGTAACGAAAAAACAAATTTGCCAGTTCCCACCCCCCAAATGCCCCCCATCCCCCTTAAATTTAAAGAGAACTACAACCTCGTTATGCAGGAAATAACGAGGAAGTATTCCAAGTCAAACTCGAAATTGTCTGGTGAATTTTTGAAGATCTTTGCATCCTTGTCCGATGAGCATCGTGCTATCACCGATTTCCTTAAGGGGGCATAGTACCTTTAAACGGCAAAATAATCCATTTTTCAAAAATATTTTTAAAAATTAATACAGACTGTTAGAAGCATTTTAAAACAAACCGCGTCAAAATCGGACCAAAAGTACGGCAATAGCAACAAAAAATGTCAAACGTCAGCACTGGATTGTCCATTTAAATCCAATGTAAACAAACCATGTTCGTTAGTTTCGGTTTTGAAATCGATGCTGTTATTGAAATTATTTTCTCCCCAGTTGTTGCTAATTTTTTAATTTTATCTATTTTTAATGAGAGAAGGAAGTTTGCAACTCAACACTGCCCTAGTTCGAAGTATTGCTTGTTTACATTTGTATTTCATACTGTTTACTGCTGCTTTATTGAGTGTTATCTCGTTATTCTCGTAATTCGTAAGCTTTTTAAATTTTTGTTGATTGAAGTTTTTTTGCATCTTTTTAATTAGTAAAAAATGTCTAGTAAAGCTCAACGTAGAGGCAGTGACTATCGCCGAAAACGAAAGCGTTTTCATGCGAATCAATACACTCGAAATGTATCAGATACGCTTGCTGTTGACTGCATATCTGCTTCCGCTAAGAAATTGTGCAAAGAAAATTATCTTGACAAGGAAGTAAGAAATTCCAATCAATCTAATGGATATAGAATGATAAACATTGATATTTTATTATCTGAACTATCCAAATATTTAATATGTCCTAACTGCAATACTAAAGTAGTTCTAAAAGAAAAGATTTTGTATGGATTGGTATCTGAGTTTTATGTTGAATGCTACTCATTCAGTACATTGACCACTTTTAAAAGTTCCTCAGTTATTGCTTCAAGTAAGGACTATGAAGTTAATACACGAATAACCTATGCTATGCGTACAGTAGGATTGGGTTTTGTGGAATAAAGAATTTTTTTGCACAGCAATGGATTTGCCATCCCCAGTATCACAAAAGTCATATGAAAGGATAATGCGAAAAATAAATTTGGCCAGTCGTGAAGTAGCAGACGACTCCATGAAAAATGCTGCGAAAGAAGAAGTATCAGCTTCTGGAAGTAATGAAATCTGTGTCAGTGGTGACGGTACGTGGAAAACACGTGGACACACTTCCCGTATTGGTGTTTGTAGTGTCATTGGAGATGTTACAGGAAAGTGATTGATGTTGCTGTTCTCTCTTCATATTGTAAAGGATGTGAAAAAATGGCGAGGTCCAAAATCTGGACATTCATATGAAGAGTGGAAATTGAAACATCAACCACACTGTGTAAAGAACCATATTGGTTCTTCCAGTAAAATGGAAGTAGACGGGATGAAGGAAATATTTCAAAGATCGGTGCCACAACGAAATGCGAAATATATTAAGTATATCGGCGATGGGGACACAAAAACCTTCCCAGAGCTTCAAAGGACAGCACCATATTCTATCGAAAAAGTTGAATGTGTTGGCCACATACAAAAGCGTATGGGTGCTAGACTGCGAAAATTAAAAACAATGAATCGTGGCAAAAAATTATCAGACGGTAAAAGTATCAGCGGTAAAAATCGTCTGACTGATAAGTTCATTGATACAATTACCACCTATTATGGCAATGCTATTAGACAGAATAATAGCTCCGTTAGTGATATGCGTCAGGCCATATGGGCAATTTATTGTCATTATAGGTCCACTGATGAGGAACCTATGCATCACTTCTGCCCAATTGGTGATACTTCGTGGTGCAAATATCAAAAGGCAGTTGCTACGAATATAGTGCTTCTTTATTCAAACATAAAAATATTGTGCCAATTGCCGTAATGGATGAAATAAAGCCTATAATAGCAGAACTATCTGCACCAAAATTGCTGAAAAAATGTGTGGGGGGTAAAACACAAAACGCTAATGAGTCGTTCAACTCGACTGTTTGGAAGTACTACCCCAAAACTTCTGTGTGGGTCATCTAAAAATATTGTAGACATAGCAGTAAATGAGGCTATAGTGATGTTTAATGAGGGAATGACGGGACGTATAAAGATAATGAAAGCTCTTGGCTTTAAAATAGGACATTTACTGTTACCTCTGCCTTTAAGGCCAATTATGCACGCATAAAAATGCCGAAATTAAATCAAAATCATATACATTAGAGGCCCGTAGGGCTAGCAGAATGAGAAAAAAAAGCCACAAATGAGCATTTTGCAGAACTAGAAGGTCCTACATATGAAGCAGGATCATTTTAAATATTATGTATTACGTTTTATTTGAAATATTGAAATGTCATTCTTTAAACTTGATTTTCTCACAGTTTCAATTTTTTTACACTTTCCCGCAAGATTGTAAAAAAAAAGTTTTTACTCTAGAGCTACAAAAATTGGCATGCATATTCTAGTCATAGATCTTAATTCTGTATGCCATAATTATGTTTTATGGTTTAATACATTTTGATTTGCAACTGTATAAAAATTGAAATTTTTAAAAAAAAAAAATATTTTTATGAATTTTTAATTTTAAAAAATATTAAAAAATATATATATAAGATACTTTTCAATTAAGTGGTATACAGAATAAAAGGTTACATTTAAATTCAATTTAATGCAAAAATTGAGATTCTAAAGTGTATAATTTAAAAATTATCTTGCGGGAACAGAGGTAAGTAATATTTTTTTTACAATTTGGTATATATATTTATCTTCTTTTTTAAAATTTTGTATTTATTAAAGAACAAAATTTCTCTAGTTTTCTTAAAGTTTATACATTGTTATAGATAATATATAAAATTCAGATCAAAATTAGCAAAATTTGTTAACTTATGATGAATCGTAACATGTATATGACAACGAACAATTTTTGTTCTCGCAAGGTACTATGCCCCCTTAAGGAAAAAGGTGAACAGTACTTTGCCATCGAGCCGATTGCAGATCGCCCACATAAAATCGTTATCAAAGGACTGCCGGTATCCACCGATATCGACGACATCCATAAAGACCTATCTGAACGCGGTTTTAAAGTCTTGAAAGTCTCAAAAAATACAAAACCAAATCCCATTTTTTTGGTCTAGCAGCAGAAATTTCATGATTCCCCCGACATCTTCAAGTTGGACAAATTCTGTTACCTGTCAGTAAAGATCGACACCTATAAACACCACCCCGGCGCAGCGCAGTGCTATAACTGCAATTTGTTTCACCACTCTTCAAAAAACTGCGATATTAAAACCCGATGCTTTAATTGCGGTGGGCCGCACAAAACAGGTGACTGTCCCATTAAAGAGAAAATAGAAAATCCCACTTGCATTAATTGCAACGAAAAAGGCCACATAGCCAACTCGCATCGCTGCGCGAAATTTCTCAAACCCCAGCCAAAAAAGGGAGATGCATTCCAAAACAGAAACAGAACTACAAACAGCAAAAATAGTCTAATTACTAACCCAGCTAATGTAAAAGACAATATTTCTTTTGCAAATGCCCTCAAAGGCGACCAGCAGATGGCGCCACTCCTTGACAAGTCCGTGTCGGCCAATTCTAAGCCAGAAGCAACCCCAATCCCCCTCCAAGGGCCCAAAAATAACGAAGTTGAAAGGCAAAAGCCCCAAAATAGCAAAGAAGCTTTCGGCTTCATGGACGCAATCATAGAACTCAAAAAGTTCTTTACTGACTACCCTTCTCTCTTAGAGTTGGGTCGACAGCTCAGAAATGCAAAAGGAAACGAAAGGGTAGATGTCTTCTTCCGCCATCTTATGAGTATCGAATAATGGATCCAAGTTGCTTCGAGACGAAAATAAGATCGATCGCGAGCGATAGCGAGCGGGCGCTTCTGCTTAGAATGAATGGCAAAGAGGGACGGAGGCCAACATGAGAAAGAAGCCCAAAACTGGGGAGAGGCGGGGCAAGGTTGCTTAGAGCAAATGACTGAATGACTGAAATTTACTCCCCACTAACTCTCTCCGAGAAACTCGATCCTCCAATAGGAGGCGAGCTGATCGACCAATAGGGAGACTCGCTCTCCCACCCTGTATTTCGTCTTCAACTTCTCTCACTCATTCCAGTATAGACACTCAAAGGAGTAAGACGCAATGGAAAATCAGTACGACGATCAAAGCGTTGTTTTATGGAGGAAATTAAACCTCCAATTATCACTGATGAGCAGAAATGCACTAATTTTCAAAGCTTCGATAAGCAGATTAGAATTTTCTCTGCAAGAAAAGACTATATCACCGAATGCTTGAAATTGAAAAGAGCATCCCTGGCCCGACAACCGAGACCACCCAGAAGTTGGGTGGCCGCGGTAGCTGAGTTGTATAGGTATCAGATCGTAGTTTGCCTTGTCACGAGTTCGAGCCCAGTACCCCTAAAAACCCGTCGTGTAGGGCAGCGATGCACGTTAAATCTGTCGAGAGCTGAAACGTCCTCCCATTGGTGTGGTGTGGTAGTTAGGAGAGGGGATGCCAGCTCAGGTGTCGACCACGTCACTTGACCATGGTTCAAAATTACGAGGTCCGTCGCCAAAAGCCCTCGTGCAGCTGAACAGTGCGACGTTGATATTCAATCAATTAATCAAACCCAGAAGTTGGAAGCCGATGCCGCCAGCCTGGACGAAAAGATCAGAGCCATTGAAAGTAATATGCTTGAATTATTACATCGCCCAGTGCCTTTATGTGCACATAACTTTAAATATAATAAAAATTCTAAGAAAAGAGCCGCTGAGCCTATTATTAAGCCTTCTAAATTAACTGCAAAAATTAATACTAATAATCATTTGGATGGTGAAGAATATAAAATCTCGCGGAAAACGGTCAAAAGTAGTAACGTTTCACAGGAGAATGTCAAAATTAGCGCGACTAATAATAAATTTGCAGCCCTCAACACTGCAAAGGACGACGTCGAGGATGTCACCCCAGTGCTGCACCTAAGATAAAACCTATCCTGATGAAACTCTTCCCTGAATATAATTCAATCCTACAAGAACTCCATAGGACCCACCCACGTAAGTGGTCATATCAAAATTCAAGCAGAAATCACCATATGGAAATTACTCACTTCCTAACTTCTAAAAAAGTCCAATATTACGTCCCCTGCTAACAGACCACTTAAACTGGTCATAAAAGGCTTCCACTGAGCCCGAAGAAATTAAAAATGACCTCATTGGTCAAGGAATTAAAATCGAAAAAATTGCGCCAATTTAAGACCAAAAGTTCCTTTCCTGTCTTCATGATAGAGATCACCCGGGATGAAAATGTCGATGACCTTTTCAAAATCTGGAGCTGTCTCTACATGCAAATCCAAATCGACCTCTTCCGTAAAAGCCCAACGCAGTGTTATAACTGCAGTGTTTTCCATCATGCTAGCCAAAATTGCAGCATGAAAACGCGCTGCCTAAAATGTGGAGAGGAACACAGGACAGGACAGTGCACGATTAAAGAAAAAATAGAGAACCCGACTTGCATAAACTGCAACGCACAAGGCCTCCACCGAATGACCCATCTTCCCCAAGCCCAAAAAGGGTAAGGGACAAACGCAAAAAGAAAATAAAAAACGAAAGGAGATCACCCAGGCAAACGCAGCTTTAATTACCCCCCGCCTGAGCTTTTCTCAAGCTATTAATGGTAAAAATTCGGAACAGAGGGCAGCACGATGAAATGACTCCTCGACGTCCAACGCTGATAAAAAACAATAAAAATAATAGATTCAACTTGGAAGCACTTAATGCTACCAATTGCCAGGACGGATTCCTTCAGGCAATATTCGAAATGAAAAAGATCTTTGATCTTCTTCCCAACCTAATTTCGGAGATAAAAAAATCTTCGAAATGCACTGACCCAACAAACAAACTTCATTGTCTGCTTAAAGGTATCTGTTCCTCAATCTCAATCAATTCGATATCAATAATGAGTAATTCTTTTTTTGGTCTTTCTATATTCTCCTGGAACGCGCAGACGGAGTGAGATCGCGTATTGTTGAGATACGCGATTTCATTGATAACCACTCCCCTGATTTATTATTGATTCAAGAAACACATCTGAGACTAGAACATTCTTTCAGTATCCCCAATTATATTTGCTACACGAACGATAGGACCAACTCATCCCATGGCTAGGGTGGTACTGCAATTATCATTAAAAGATCTATTTCTCACTTCCATGTTCCCACCCCGCCCCTCCTTACAGGTGTAGAAGCAACTCTCGTTGCACTCACCCCTTCAGATCAAGAGCCCTTCTTGGTTGCCTCTATCTACGCCCCACCAAATCCCACGTACAGAAACTTGGGTGCCGACTTCGACGCTATTTTCAAAAATTTTCAAACGGCCTTTTTAGCCGGCGATTATAATGCTAAGTACACCTCTTGGGGCTGTGTTAACAGTGACCCCCCAGAGGTAACTATTTATTAAGATATATCACTAATAACAACCTAGACTTAATTGCTCCCCTTACCCCAGCTAGATATGGCACTGATTCCGCTTCCACTCTGAATTACGCCCTTATTAAAAATTTAAATTGGCCACATGAACTGCTGATTCCATTCCGAAACTCAGTTTTGACCCCAATCCCGTCAGATTTTATTTTCCAAGGACTTCGAAATTCGATATTTCCCTTCACCAATTAAATACTACTTGGAGTATTTTCCCTAAAATTCTGGCACATCCAGATAACTTCGAACTCCCGACGGCTAACTCTACCCATGAGATTGACTTCCAAGTCAACAATCTCACTAGTGAGATTTTAAATGCACACGCTGTGCTTCTAGACCTTTCTACCTCTCGGAATAACCGTATGTCCAGGGCGAGCAAAAAGAACTTATCAAAGAGCGCAACAAAGCCAGGAAAACCTGACAACAAACAAGACACCCACAACACAAGTCAGAATTAAATCGATTACAAAACATCATTAAAAGGAAAATTTATCATTATAGACAACAGGCATGGGAGGACAATCTTTCTACTCTGAATGCTGAGGCCAATTCCCTTTGGGGAATTGCGAAAGCTTTCAGGAAGAAAACCGCCCCAATCTCCGTCTTTAACGGCCCTACTGGTATTGCTCTCAGTGATACAAGCAAAACTGAAGTAATTGCTCATTTGCTTGAGAGTCAATTTCAACTTAATGACATTCACAACCCACACAAAGACGAGATCATCACCAGCAGTTGTTGACGCATACTTGGATTCTAATATTAACAATACTGATATTATCCCCCCACCCACTCTCCAATCTGAAATTATCCAGTTCATTATAAAGATTAAAATTAAAACGTGTCCGGGGAGAGATGGGGTCACCAATAAAATGCTTAAAAAGCTCCCACGTCTTACTCTTTTTAAGATTACTAATATTATTAACAACATGCTAACTCTAAGATACTTTCCTAAATCATGGAAGACAGCGGTTGTCGTACCGATTTTAAAACCTGGGGAAAATTTAGCTCTTGCTGAATCTTACAGACCCATAAGCTTACTTCCTGGCCTTAGTAAACTGGCTGAAAAAGTTATTTTAGCCAGGCTCAACGACCAGCTCGAAAGGGAAAAAATCCTGATTCCGGAGCAGCATGGGTTCCGCCTTCGTCTCTCCACATCCCACCAGCTCCTCAGAGTCGTTGAATTTATTAAGGAAGGAAATAGTAAAGATGAATGCACAACCGCGGTCTTCCTTGATATTCAAAAAGCCTTTGATAGAGTATGGCACACGGGCCTACTCTTTAAATTAATTACCTATAAAATTCTGCCCCCCTCCTATTTTTCTAATTAACTCCTACATTTCTGACAGATCTTTCACAGTAAAAATTAATCGCACCTACTCTCAAGAATGTAAATGCAGGAGTGGCCCAAGGGTCGGTTCTCGCTCCAACCCTCTTTAATCTCTATGTTAATGATATTATTAAAAGTATTAACACTATAATCTGTTTGTATGCAGATGATACAACTATACTCAGTAGATACAGAAACCTCAACACACTTGTTGAGAACATCAATGAACACTTAGCTCACCTGGAGATTTGGTTCTTCGTCTGGAAGATTGCCCTAAATACTTCAAAAACGGAAGCGATTTTCTTTTTCAAAAAAGGCACCCCCTCTTGAAATTACTCTTATAAAACCAAAGAATTCCCTGGTCTTAGCATACCAAGTATCTTGGTGTCATTTTATTGATAAAAACCTCACTTTCCGACAACATATCACATTTATTAGAGATAAGTTTAAAAAGATACCACGCGTAAACTTTACTCCCTGATTTGTAGAAAGTCTAAATTAAGTAGACATAACAAATTGCTTATCTACACTCTGATCTTAAAACCACTACTTACGTATGCCTCCTCAGTATGGGGTCATGCAGCAAAAACCAATACAAATTTACTTGAAACCTCTCAAAATATTATAATAAGACAAATCTGTAATGCACACTTGAATATGAGAAATAAAGATCTCAGAATAGCGTGCAATATTCCAACCATAAGACAAACTATTCGTAAACTTGCTGTAAATTTCCTTAAAAATATTGATGAATCTGATAACTCATCTATTAATGATATCCCCTCTTATTTTTCCAATTTCTCTGTAAGAAAACCGAGAGATATCTTGGTCAACCCAGATTTTAATTAATTTTTATATATTTTTCATCTCTCTTAATTTTTCCATCCAAGTCATGTAGTTCATCACTGTTGGACTGCGTTTTTCAAAACTACTTATACCCCCTAAGCTGAACTCCTGTCTCGGTCAATCAGATCATTCTCTATTCATTTTCTGACTTGGACTCGCATTCTATGATAATTTTCCCGCGCTTTCTGTTGTTCAGTTTTTGCTGCATTTGGATTGGCTAGGTTAACTCCACCCACTTTTTTTAGCTCAATTTCTCTGATTTTTCTAAGTTTTTAAAGTACTTTTTCATTATTAATTTATAATCACACATCCAAGTAATTTATATTTTCTTAATCTATGAAAGCTATTTTTTATAATTCTAATATTTTTCTTACACTGGGCAAATGATATAATTCTTTAAATGCATATTAACATTACCTGATAGGAGGTTAGAGACCGACAGGTCTAGGTACTCCAGCCAGTTTCTCCAACGATCAACTTCTCTCACTCCCCAACTAACTTTTATACATCGTTATATGATGTTTTACATTTTCATTCCTATCCTGGAATGAAGATGACTGTACATTTTTACCATTGCCCATTTTAAAAAGCTTTTAAATGATTTTAAAGATTTATCTCTGTAGATAAACAAGCAAATTAAATAACTTGATCTGATTGATTTTAATTTTTTAAATTTTCAAACTAAGTAAATACGAGTTCTTGAATCTCGCGACAAGCTTTTATATCATAAATTTTGTCTCGACTTTATAAGATGATAGCAAAAAAAGTTTTATAAAAGAAAAGTTTATTTTATTCTTTTTAGAGCATTTAAATAAAAGCTTGTTTTTTAAAAAGTTTTCTTTTTTTACTTTTAATTTATTACGTGAAAGAATTATCGGCCGTCTGGAATGTGGGCGTACCCAGCTGGAAGTATCGAGGAACTTGGAATAGGCCGAAGCGTCTTCCCCAGGTCTTAGCAATGATTCCAAGATAATGGTAATTGGATAAGACACTACAGTACAGGTCACCCTCGAGTTACAACACCAAATGAGGACCGGTATTTGGCAGTTACTGCTGAAAGAAACAGACGAAGCACAGCATCATACGTTTAGGGCAGTGTTTCTCAAAGTGTGGGGGCGCGCCCCTGGGGGCGCGAGCGTATCGAAAATTTTAAGATTTAAAAAAAAATAACCGGAAAGAGAAGTAAAACAAAATGCTTTCTTCCATAATAAAAATACACACAACAACACTGACATAATTTATGTTTATTATCTGGCTTTTGTCCGTCATCAAATAGCTATCTTTGATGCAAAAACAAATTAAAGAAAAAAAAAAACATTTTGTTTTATTTGCTGTATTTCCTCAATGAGAGATTTTTTATTACGTTTTAACATAAAATATTATTCATTAAAAAAAAAAAACGAAACCCAGACCCTGAGAAAAATTCTAAGAAGATAAACAATTCACCACTGTAATTATTATTGAAATACTGTACATTAGTTGTAGAAAAAGAAAAAGGAAGTCAGGATTCACTTTTCAGCCAGGCTGATTGCTAATCATTTGATTGACCTTCAATCTTATGGTATGGTTATTATCAATATTAGTTCCCTCCCATCTTTTATGAGGGCTGCGGTACAGTGGTTTCCAACCATGGCAGGCATGTCATGAGGTTGATACCACTAAAGACCGTGTAAGGGCAGCGATGCACGTTAAATCTGTAGCTGAAACGTCCTCCCGTTGGTGTGGTGGTAGTTAGGAGAGGTGCCAGCTCGGTGTCGTCCACGTCACTTGACCATGGTTCAAATTACGTGGTCCGTCGCCAAAAAGCCTCGTGTAGCTGAACAGTGCGACGTTAATATTAACTCACCCATCTTTTATGCGTTTGCTTTTCGCTTAGGGGAAATTGTAAATAATTGAGTTTTGCGATATTTGGAAAGAATTGATTGGTTTAACATTTCTGTAGGATAATTGAAAAGTGTCTGATTTGCGTCCTTTATTATGGTCTTGTACTTTTTGAATCATTTTAGTTCAGTTTTATTGGATTTTTTTCTCAAATCATCAAAGGTGAATAGTCCTTGAAAGAAGGTAAGTATACTTTCTATAAATTAAAATATTCACTAAATTCCGATTTGTATCATGTACAGTAAAAATAATTCTAAACAAATGATTGGGGTGACTGTGAGTCCCCCGCACTACCATTAATGTTAGTATCGAGTACGCGTCTGCTCCCGTGTTAAAACATTTTGAAGTCTTCTCGCTTTAAATGTTAAAAAAGAAACACAATTATTCTTCATCGGAATTTTATATTCTTTTTCATAATTTAACATTAATTCTAAATGCTAATTGTGTGAGGTTTAAAAATTACAGTTCTTTTAAACAGTTATTTACAATTATAGCATTTATCTAAAAAAAAAATCATTTTACATTTTTGTATACTATGTCGTGCACACAGTTTTACTCTCCTTACAGTTCAGCTATTATATCAAGAATAATGTTTTATTTTTTAAAAATGAACTCGATGCGAAGAGTCGATGTTTCAGCCAGTATACGTTTGATGTATCAGTACTGAAGAAGGTATTTTATAAATAATTTCTTATTACTGAATTTGGCCGCGGTAGCCGAGTGGTATAGGTATCGGATCGTGGTTTGCCTGTCACGAGTTCGAGCCCAGTACCACTAAAGACCCGCCGTGTAGGGCAGCGATGCACGTTAAATCTGTTGAGAGTTGAAACGTTTTCCCGTTGGTGTGGTGTGGTAGTTAGAAGAGGGAGGTGCCAGCTCAGGTGTCATCCACGTCACTTGACCATGGTTCAAAATTACGTGGTCCGTCGTCAAAAGCCCACTCGTGCAGTTGAACAGTGACGTTAATATTCAATCAATCAATCTTATTACTACATTAAGAACAAGTTTAATAATTATTAGGGACGTCTACGGGCTTGTCTTGTAGAGGAAAGATTTTCAAAGGAAGGTTTAATATCAGAAATTGACAGAGTTATTTTTCTATATTTAGCTGAGATCTATATATTTTTGTCTTCAAGGCATCCACTGCAGAAAATCCGGTTTGAAAAGGTAGGATGTTGAAAAATGGTAATAGTATACAGAAGTGCTTTTGTTTTCAGTACAGACAATTCCTCATCTACTCTACCCCAAATTCAAAGAGCGATTTATTACAAAAATAGCCTTTTAATTTTTTACTGGATGTGAAATTCATGAAGATTTCTTCTTCGGAAGTTGAGAGTTCTCTGGAATATCTGAAATAAATCCCTAATCCACTGTAACTTGCTACCAAGCTGCTGTCTCATCCAGAAAATACTTTTTAAAATTCTTTGCCAACATAGCTAAATGATTTTACATGTTTTAAAAACAACTTTCACATGTTGTTCTACAGATTTGTAAGTTTTAACACATATCGAGCTGGGGCTTTTTTCCATCATTTACTTCAGTAGTGGTAAATCCAAAAATTTAAGTATTTTTGAGAAGATCGCCTTGATTTAATTTTTGAACCATGTCGTTCGTCTGTGTACTTGTCGATTCTTTATTATGGTCGAATGTTTGCTTACGACTTAAAAATGTATGTATGATATTGTTTTAATCTACCGCCGTAAATACTTAATTACCGTGAATTACAATTAACGTGGAAATTAAAAAAATGTACATTCAAGCTAGATTCGGTAGCTATAGGAGTATCGAGTCGACCAAAAACTGACTGAATTGTACGAGGAAAAGCATTTTTACATGTTTTGCGCAGACGTCCGATAGGTTGCTCAGACTCACGCAAACGTACCCTATAATGCAAGATGTGATGGATATGATAGAGAGCGACATTGACTAGACTATTTTTCAAATGACATTTGTACTTTTGAGAAATGAATGCTGAAGGAAATAAATCTTTAATTAAATACATCATTTTTGCGATCTGTTCCAATTTAAAAAATTAGAGAAAGAAAATAACATATTCTCTAAGTAATATATATTTTAAGTAATTTTCTTAAAATATATATTACTTAAAAGTTACATATACACAAAATTTAATATACTTATCGCATTAATTTGTACGCGGTTTATAATTAAGATCGTATTGTAACTTTAGCGCCTCTCTCTCAAAGTGCATTTTTATTGCAGTAAATACATTATTGTTGTACAGGGGGCAAGACAAAAAATTATGATTGAAAATTGGGTCGCCAGTATTGAAAGTTTGAGAAACACTGCTTTTAATGTATGAGTGGTGCACAGAGTATTTTATGACTAATTAATTAATACTAAAATTAAATTAAGAACAAGTTTAATAATTATTAGCTACTTCCATGGGCTTGTCTTACAGAGCAAAGTTTTTGAAAGGAGTTTTAAGATAAGAAATTGACCCCTCTGAGCACATTTTCTATATTTAGCTGATATCTATATTTTGTCTTCTACAACCACCGCATTTTGTAATATATGTTCCAATTTAAAAAATCAGAGAAAGGAAAATGTGTTAGTACTATCCTATTATTTAACTTTTTGCTTAAAAGTAACATATACAAAATTTAATACTTATGTCGTGAATTTGTACGGTTTATAATAAATATTGTTGCTTTATCGTAAAAGTGCATTATTATTGCATTCAGTAAATTATTATGTATATGGGGGCGATAAAATTGTGATTGAAAAGGGGCGCCAGTATTGAAAGTTTGAGAAGCACTGGTTTAGGGCATAATGGTCTATATGCTGGTAGACCTGTCAAATGTCTTTCACTTACTGCAACTCACTGTTGCCTGTGTTAGCTTGGAGTAAGAGAGCCCGCATTGTGGACACTGCAACAGCGGGCTTATGGTATCCTACAACGAATCCAGGTTTAGCTTGCTGTCCGATTCTCACCGGACTTTCATATGGAGATGCCAGGTACCAGTGGTAACGTACATTCCCCACAACCCCGCATCGCGGGGGCCCAAAGCCTGACAGCCGCTAAGTACCAATCCTTTGTAAAATCTAACTTGTGGGGCCAAACCCGACTTTGCAGGGGGGCTTAAATGTTCTCCGTTACGCCACTTCTATTAGGTGCTTGATTTCAAACTATACAGCCTTTTATCTCTTCCTCCGTGGCTAGTTTACTGTTTTCCTAAGTATGTGATAAAACTATCCGTCGGTACCATATTTCTACAAGTGGATCTCCGATTCGACTTTCTCTCTTCAGAACTAAACATTTGTTTGTACCTTCTTTCACAGCATCTTATTTTTTCAATTCCTACTATTGGTTAACACTCTTCCTAAATACTTGTATATTTATATATACTCATTGCCATAAAAATTTGCGCACCATTTAAAAGTCATCAAAATAAAAACTAAATTTTT